>CM017911.1:20302076-20648151 GCA_008369825.1 Triplophysa tibetana | reverse complement strand
TGAGTGAGTGAATGAGTGATTGAGTGAGTGTGTGTGTGTGAATGAGTGAGTGAGTAATCGGTGAGTGAGTGAGTGAGTGATTGTGTGTTGTGAGTGATGTGTGAGTGTGTGAATGAGTGATGGAGTGAGTGATTGAGTGATGAGTGAGTGTGTGAGTGAGTGAGTGACTGAATAAGTGATCGAGTGGGTGAGTGAGTGAGTGAGTGAGGTGAGTGAGTGAGTGAATGAGTGATGGAAGAGTGAGTGAGTGAGTGAGTGAGTGAGTGATGAGTGAGTGAGTGAGTGATTGTGTGAGTGATGTGTGAATGAGTGATCGAGTGAGTGAGTGACTTAGTGAGTGATCGAGTAAGTGAGTGACTTAGTGAGTGAGTGAGTGATTGTGTGAGTGAGTGTGGAGTGTGTGAATGAGTGATTGAGCGAGTGAGTGAGTGTGTGTGTGTGATGAGTGATTGAGTGAGTGAGTGTGTGTGTGATGAGTAATCGAGTGAGTGAGTGTATGAATGAGTGTGTGAATGAGTGATCGAGTGGGTGAGTGAGTGAGTGAGCAGTCGAGAGAATGAGTTAGTGATGAAGAGAGTGAGTGAGTGATCAAGTGACTGAGTGATGGAGTGAGTGACTTAGTGAGTGATCGAGTAGTGAGTGAGTGAGTGAGTGTGTGTGTGAATGAGTGAGTGAGTAATCGAGTGAGTGAGTGAGTGATTGTGTGTGTGAGTGAGTGTGTGAGTGTGTGAATGAGTGATGGAGTGTGATTGAGTGATTGAGTGAGTGTGTGAGTGAGTGAGTGACTGAATAAGTGATCGAGTGGGTGAGTGAGTGAGTGAGTGATGAGTGATGAGAGAGTGAGTGAGTGAGTGAGTGATTGTGTGAGTGAGTGTGTGAATGAGTGATCGAGTGAGTGAGTGACTTAGTGAGTGATCGAGTAGTGAGTGACTTAGTGAGTGAGTGAGTGATTGTGTGAGTGAGTGTGTGAGTGTGTGAATGAGTGATGAGCGAGTGAGTGAGTGTGTGTGTGAATGAGTGATTGAGTGTGGTGAGTGTGTGTGTGAATGAGTAATCGAGTGAGTGAGTGTATGAATGAGTGTGTGAATGAGTGATCGAGTGGGTGAGTGAGTGAGTGAGTGAGCAGTCGAGAGAATGAGTTAGTGATGAAGAGAGTGAGTGAGTGATCAAGTGACTGAGTGATGGAGTGAGTGACTTAGTGAGTGATCGAGTAAGTGAGTGATGAGTGAGGTGTGTGTGTGTGTGTGTGAATGAGTGAGTAATCGTGAGTGAGTGAGTGATGAGTGTGATTGTGTGTGTTGTTGTGAGTGAGTGTGTGAATGAGTGATTGATTGAGTGAGTGTGTGAATGAGTGATCGAGTGAGTGAGTGAGTGAGTGATTGTGTTAGTGTGTGAGTGAGTGAGTGTGTGAATGAGTGATGGAGAGAGTGAGTGAGGATTGTGTGAGTGAGTGTGTGAATGAGTGAGCGAGTGAGTGACTTAGTGAGTGATCGAGTAAGTGAGTGACTTAGTGAGTGATCGAGTGTGTGAATGAGTGAGTGAGTGAGTGATTATGAGTGAGTAATCGAGTGAGTGATCCAGTGAGTAAGTGAGTGGTGAGTGAGTTTGTGATTGTGTGTGTGAGTGAGTATGTGAGTGTGTGATGAGTGATTGAGTGAGTGAGTGAGTGTGTGTGTGAATGAGTGAGTAATCGAGTGAGGGTGAGTGAGTGAGTGAGTGATTGTGTGAGTGAGTGAATGAGTGATTGAGTGAGTGTGTGTGTGTGAATGTGAGTAATCGAGTGAGTGAGTGATTGTGTGTGTGAGTGAGTGTGTGAATGAGTGAGGTGTGAGATGAGTGATTGAGTGAGTGATTGAGTGAGTGTGTGAATGAGTGATGAGTGAGTGAGAGGGTGAGTGAGTGAGTGATTGTGTTAGTGAGTGTGTGTGAGTGAGTGAGTGTGTGAATGAGTGATGGAGAGAGTGAGTGATGATGTGTGGTGAGTGTGTGATTGTGTGAGTGTGTGTGAATGAGTGATGAGTGGGTGAGTGAATGAGTGAGTGAGCAGTGAGAGAATGAGTGAGTGATGAAGAGAGTGAGTGAGTGATGAAGTGAGTGAGTATGGAGTGAGTGACTTAGTGAGTATCGATAATGAGTGACTTAGTGAGTGATCGGTGTGTGAATGAGTGATAGTGAGTGAGTGAGTGAGTGATTGTGTGAGTGAGTGAGTGAGTGTTTTGTGATTGTGTGTGTGAGTGAGTGAGTATGTGAGTGGTGAATGAGTGATTGAGTGAGTGAGTGAGTGAGTGTGTGCCTGAATGAGTGAGTAATCGAGTGAGTGAGTGATTGTGTGAGTGAGTGAATGAGTGATTGAGTGAGTGGTGTGTGTGTGTGAATGAGTGAGTGAGTAATCGAGTGAGTGAGTGAGTGAGTGATTGTGTGTGTGAGTGAGTGTGTGAGTGTGTGAATGAGTGATGGAGTGAGTGATTGAGTGAGTGTGTGAGTGAGTGTGTGAATGAGTGATCGAGTGGGTGAGTGAGTTGTGAGTGAGTGAGTGAGTGAGTGATGATGTGATGGAAGAGTGAGTGAGTGATTGTGTGAGTGAGTGTGTGAATGAGTGATCGAGTGAGTGAGTGACTTAGTGAGTGATCGAGTAAGGAGTGACTTAGTGAGTGAGTGATTGTGTGAGTGAGTGTGGAATGAGCGAGTGAGTGAGTGTGTGTGTGAATGAGTGATTGATGAGTGAGTGGTGTGTGTGAATGAGTGAATGAGTGATTGAGTGAGTGAGTAATTGAGTGAGTGATGTGTTTGCGAATGAGTGAGTAATCGAGTGAGTGAGTGAGTGAGTGTGTGAATGATTTTTGAGTGATCGAGTGAGTGATCGGGTGAGTGAGGGAGTGAGCAGTCGAGAGAATGAGTTATGTGATGAGAGAGTGAGTGAGTGATCAAGTGACTGAGTGATGGAGTGAGTGACTTAGTGAGTGATCGAGTAAGTGAGTGAGTGAGTGAGTGTGTTGTGTGTGTTGTGTGTGAATGAGTGAGTAATCGAGTGAGTGAGTGATTGTGTGTGTGTGGTGAGTGAGTGTGTGATTGAGTGATTGAGTGATTGAGTGAGTGTGTGAATGAGTGATCGAGTGAGTGAGTGAGTGATTGTGTTAGTGTTGAGTGAGTGAGTGTGTGAATGAGTGATGGAGAGAGTGAGTGAGTGATTGTGTGAGTGAGTGAGTGTGTGAATGAGTGAGCAAGTGAGTGAGTGACTTAGTGAGTGATCGAAAGTGAGTGACTAGTGAGTGAGTCGAGTGTGTGATGAGTGAGTGAGTGAGTGTTTATGGAGTGAGTAATCGAGTGAGTGATCCAGTGAGTAAGTGAGTGAGTGAGTTTGTGATTGTGTGTGTGAGTGAGTATGTGAGTGTGTGAATGAGTGAGTTGAGTGAGTGAGTGAGTGAGTGTGGGAGTGAGTGAGTGAGTGGTGGTGTGAATGAGTGAGTATCGAGTGAGTGAGTGATGGTGTGAGTGAGTGAATGAGTGATTGAGTGAGTGTGTGTGTGTGAATGAGTGAGTAATCGAGTGAGTGAGTGATTGTGGTGTGAGTGAGTGTGTGAGTGTGTGAATGAGTGATTGAGTGATTGAGTGAGTGTGTGAATGAGTGATCGAGTGGGGGTGAGTGGTGAGTGAGTGAGTGAGTGGTGAGTGAATGAGTGAGTGAGAGAGTGAGTGAGTGAGTGAGTGAGTGTGTGTGTGAATGAGTGAATGAGTGATTGAGTGAGTGAGTGTGTGTGTGAATGAGTGAGTAATCGAGTGAGTGAGTGTATGAATGAGTGAGTGAGTGAGTGAGTGTGTAATTGAGTGAGTGAGTTAGTGTGTGTGTGTGTGTGGTGTGAGTGAGTGTGTGAATGAGTGATCGAGTGGGTGAGTGAGTGAGTGATTGTGTGAGTGAGTGAGTGTTTGTGATTGTGTGTGTGAGTGAGTATGTGAGTTGTGAATGAGTGAGTTGAGTGAGTGAGTGAGTGAGTGAGTGTGTGTGTGAATGAGTGAGTAATGACTGAGTGAGTGAGTGATTGTGTGAGTGAGTGAATGAGTGATTGAGTGAGTGTGTTGTGTGAATGAGTGAGTGAGTAATCGAGTGAGTGAGTGAGTGAGTGAGTGATTGTGTGTGTGAGTGAGTGTGTGAGTGTGTGAATGAGTGATGGAGTGAGTGATTGAGTGATTGAGTGAGTGAGTGTGTGAATGAGTGAGCGAGTGGGTGAGTGATTGTGTGTGTGTGAGTGAGTGTGTGAGTGTGTGAATGAGTGTGGAGTGAGGTTGAGTGATTGAGTGAGTGAGTGTGTGAATGAGTGATCGAGTGGGTGAGGATGAGTGAGTGAGTGAGTGAGTGAGTGAGTGGAGAGAGTGAGTGAGTGAGTGAGTGATTGTGTGAGTGAGTGTGTGAATGAGTGATCGAGTGAGTGAGTGACTTAGTGAGTGATCGAGTAAGTGAGTGACTTAGTGAGTGAGTGAGTGATTGTGTGAGTGAGTGTGTGAGTGTGTGAATGAGTGATTGAGCGAGTGAGTGAGTGTGTGTGTGAATGAGTGATTGAGTGAGTGAGTGTGTGTGTGTGAATGAGTAATCGAGTGAGTGAGTGTATGAATGAGTGTGTGAATGAGTGATCGAGTGGGTGAGTGAATGAGTGAGTGAGCAGTCGAGAGAATGAGTTAGTGATGAAGAGAGTGAGTGAGTGATCAAGTGACTGAGTGATGGAGTGAGTGACTTAGTGAGTGATCGAGTAAGTGAGTGAGTGAGTGAGTGTGTGTGTGTGTGTGTGAATGAGTGAGTAATCGAGTGAGTGAGTGAGTGATTGTGTGTGTGTGTGTGTGAGTGAGTGTGTGAATGAGTGATTGAGTGAGTGATTGAGTGATTGAGTGAGTGTGTGAATGAGTGATCGAGTGAGTGAGTGAGTGATTGTGTTAGTGTGTGAGTGAGTGAGTGTGTGAATGAGTGATGGAGAGAGTGAGTGAGTGATTGTGTGAGTGAGTGTGTGAATGAGTGAGCGAGTGAGTGAGTGACTTAGTGAGTGATCGAGTAAGTGAGTGACTTAGTGAGTGATCGAGTGTGTGAATGAGTGAGTGAGTGAGTGAGTGTGTGATGGAGTGAGTAATCGAGTGAGTGATCGAGTGAGTAAGTGAGTGAGTGAGTTGTGATTGTGTGTGTGAGTGAGTATGTGAGTGTGTGAATGAGTGATTGAGTGAGTGATTGAGTGAGTGTGTGTGTGTGAATGAGTGATCGAGTGGGTGAGTGAGTGAGTGAGTGAATGAGTGATGGAGAGAGTGAGTGAGTGAGTGAGTGAGTGATTGTGTGAGTGAGTGTGTGAATGAGTGATCGAGTGAGTGAGTGACTTAGTGAGTGATCGAGTAAGTGAGTGATTTAGTGAGTGAGTGAGTGATTGTGTGAGTGAGTGTGTGAATGAGTGATTGAGCGAGTGAGTGAATGTGTGTGTGAATGAGTGATTGAGTGAGTGAGTGTGTGTGTGAATGAGTGAGTAATCGAGTGAGTGAGTGTATGATGAGTGAGTGAGTGAATGAGTGAGTGTGTAATTGAGTGAGTGAGTTAGTGTGTGTGTGTGAGTGAGTGTGTGAATGAGTGATCGAGTGGGTGAGTGAGTGAGTGAGTGAATGAGTGATTGAGTGAGTGTGTGTGTGTGAATGAGTGAGTGAGTAATCGAGTGAGTGAGTGAGTGAGTGATTGTGTGTGTGAGTGAGTGTGTGAGTGTGTGAATGAGTGATGGAGTGAGTGATTGAGTGATTGAGTGAGTGTGTGAGTGAGTGAGTGACTGAATAAGTGATCGAGTGGGTGAGTGAGTGAGTGAGTGAGTGAGTGAGTGAGTGAATGAGTGATGGAGAGAGTGAGTGAGTGAGTGAGTGAGTGAGTGAGTGAGTGAGTGAGTGAGTGATTGTGTGAGTGAGTGTGTGAATGAGTGATCGAGTGAGTGAGTGACTTAGTGAGTGATCGAGTAAGTGAGTGACTTAGTGAGTGAGTGAGTGATTGTGTGAGTGAGTGTGTGAGTGTGTGAATGAGTGATTGAGCGAGTGAGTGAGTGTGTGTGTGAATGAGTGATTGAGTGAGTGAGTGTGTGTGTGAATGAGTAATCGAGTGAGTGAGTGTATGAATGAGTGTGTGAATGAGTGATCGAGTGGGTGAGTGAGTGAGTGAGCAGTCGAGAGAATGAGTTAGTGATGAAGAGAGTGAGTGAGTGATCAAGTGACTGAGTGATGGAGTGAGTGACTTAGTGAGTGATCGAGTAAGTGAGTGAGTGAGTGAGTGTGTGTGTGAATGAGTGAGTGAGTAATCGAGTGAGTGAGTGAGTGATTGTGTGTGTGAGTGAGTGTGTGAGTGTGTGAATGAGTGATGGAGTGAGTGATTGAGTGATTGAGTGAGTGTGTGAGTGAGTGAGTGACTGAATAAGTGATCGAGTGGGTGAGTGAGTGAGTGAGTGAATGAGTGATGGAGAGAGTGAGTGAGTGAGTGAGTGATTGTGTGAGTGAGTGTGTGAATGAGTGATCGAGTGAGTGAGTGACTTAGTGAGTGATCGAGTAAGTGAGTGACTTAGTGAGTGAGTGAGTGATTGTGTGAGTGAGTGTGTGAGTGTGTGAATGAGTGATTGAGCGAGTGAGTGAGTGTGTGTGTGAATGAGTGATTGAGTGAGTGAGTGTGTGTGTGAATGAGTAATCGAGTGAGTGAGTGTATGAATGAGTGTGTGAATGAGTGATCGAGTGGGTGAGTGAGTGAGTGAGTGAGCAGTCGAGAGAATGAGTTAGTGATGAAGAGAGTGAGTGAGTGATCAAGTGACTGAGTGATGGAGTGAGTGACTTAGTGAGTGATCGAGTAAGTGAGTGAGTGAGTGAGTGTGTGTGTGTGTGTGTGAATGAGTGAGTAATCGAGTGAGTGAGTGAATGAGTGATTGTGTGTGTGTGTGTGTGAGTGAGTGTGTGAATGAGTGATTGATTGAGTGAGTGTGTGAATGAGTGATCGAGTGAGTGAGTGAGTGAGTGATTGTGTTAGTGTGTGAGTGAGTGAGTGTGTGAATGAGTGATGGAGAGAGTGAGTGAGTGATTGTGTGAGTGAGTGTGTGAATGAGTGAGCGAGTGAGTGACTTAGTGAGTGATCGAGTAAGTGAGTGACTTAGTGAGTGATCGAGTGTGTGAATGAGTGAGTGAGTGAGTGAGTTATGGAGTGAGTAATCGAGTGAGTGATCCAGTGAGTAAGTGAGTGAGTGAGTTTGTGATTGTGTGTGTGAGTGAGTATGTGAGTGTGTGAATGAGTGATTGAGTGAGTGAGTGAGTGTGTGTGTGAATGAGTGAGTAATCGAGTGAGTGAGTGAGTGAGTGAGTGATTGTGTGAGTGAGTGAATGAGTGATTGAGTGAGTGTGTGTGTGTGAATGAGTGAGTAATCGAGTGAGTGAGTGATTGTGTGTGTGAGTGAGTGTGTGAATGAGTGAGTGTGTGAATGAGTGATTGAGTGAGTGATTGAGTGAGTGTGTGAATGAGTGATCGAGTGAGTGAGTGAGTGAGTGAGTGATTGTGTTAGTGTGTGAGTGAGTGAGTGAGTGTGTGAATGAGTGATGGAGAGAGTGAGTGAGTGATTGTGTGAGTGAGTGTGTGATTGTGTGAGTGAGTGTGTGAATGAGTGATCGAGTGGGTGAGTGAATGAGTGAGTGAGCAGTCGAGAGAATGAGTTAGTGATGAAGAGAGTGAGTGAGTGATCAAGTGACTGAGTGATGGAGTGAGTGACTTAGTGAGTGATCGAGTAAGTGAGTGACTTAGTGAGTGATCGAGTGTGTGAATGAGTGATAGAGAGAGTGAGTGAGTGAGTGATTGTGTGAGTGAGTGAGTGAGTGAGTTTGTGATTGTGTGTGTGAGTGAGTGAGTATGTGAGTGTGTGAATGAGTGATTGAGTGAGTGAGTGAGTGAGTGTGTGCCTGAATGAGTGAGTAATCGAGTGAGTGAGTGATTGTGTGAGTGAGTGAATGAGTGATTGAGTGAGTGTGTGTGTGTGTGTGAATGAGTGAGTGAGTAATCGAGTGAGTGAGTGAGTGAGTGATTGTGTGTGTGAGTGAGTGTGTGAGTGTGTGAATGAGTGATGGAGTGAGTGATTGAGTGAGTGTGTGAGTGAGTGTGTGAATGAGTGATCGAGTGGGTGAGTGAGTGAGTGAGTGAGTGAGTGAGTGAGTGAATGAGTGATGGAGAGAGTGAGTGAGTGATTGTGTGAGTGAGTGTGTGAATGAGTGATCGAGTGAGTGAGTGACTTAGTGAGTGATCGAGTAAGTGAGTGACTTAGTGAGTGAGTGATTGTGTGAGTGAGTGTGTGAATGAGCGAGTGAGTGAGTGTGTGTGTGAATGAGTGATTGAGTGAGTGAGTGTGTGTGTGAATGAGTGATTGAGTGAGTGAGTAATTGAGTGAGTGAGTGTGTTTGCGAATGAGTGAGTAATCGAGTGAGTGAGTGAGTGAGTGTGTGAATGATTTTTGAGTGATCGAGTGAGTGATCGGGTGAGTGAGGGAGTGAGCAGTCGAGAGAATGAGTTAGTGATGAAGAGAGTGAGTGAGTGATCAAGTGACTGAGTGATGGAGTGAGTGACTTAGTGAGTGATCGAGTAAGTGAGTGAGTGAGTGAGTGTGTGTGTGTGTGTGTGTGAATGAGTGAGTAATCGAGTGAGTGAGTGATTGTGTGTGTGTGTGAGTGAGTGTGTGATTGAGTGATTGAGTGATTGAGTGAGTGTGTGAATGAGTGATCGAGTGAGTGAGTGAGTGATTGTGTTAGTGTGTGAGTGAGTGAGTGTGTGAATGAGTGATGGAGAGAGTGAGTGAGTGATTGTGTGAGTGAGTGAGTGTGTGAATGAGTGAGCAAGTGAGTGAGTGACTTAGTGAGTGATCGAGTAAGTGAGTGACTTAGTGAGTGATCGAGTGTGTGAATGAGTGAGTGAGTGAGTGATTTATGGAGTGAGTAATCGAGTGAGTGATCCAGTGAGTAAGTGAGTGAGTGAGTTTGTGATTGTGTGTGTGAGTGAGTATGTGAGTGTGTGAATGAGTGATTGAGTGAGTGAGTGAGTGAGTGAGTGAGTGAGTGAGTGAGTGAGTGTGTGTGTGAATGAGTGAGTAATCGAGTGAGTGAGTGATTGTGTGAGTGAGTGAATGAGTGATTGAGTGAGTGTGTGTGTGTGAATGAGTGAGTAATCGAGTGAGTGAGTGATTGTGTGTGTGAGTGAGTGTGTGAGTGTGTGAATGAGTGATTGAGTGATTGAGTGAGTGTGTGAATGAGTGATCGAGTGGGTGAGTGAGTGAGTGAGTGAGTGAGTGAGTGAGTGAATGAGTGATGGAGAGAGTGAGTGAGTGAGTGAGTGAGTGTGTGTGTGAATGAGTGAATGAGTGATTGAGTGAGTGAGTGTGTGTGTGAATGAGTGAGTAATCGAGTGAGTGAGTGTATGAATGAGTGAGTGAGTGAGTGAGTGTGTAATTGAGTGAGTGAGTTAGTGTGTGTGTGTGTGTGTGTGAGTGAGTGTGTGAATGAGTGATCGAGTGGGTGAGTGAGTGAGTGATTGTGTGAGTGAGTGAGTTTGTGATTGTGTGTGTGAGTGAGTATGTGAGTGTGTGAATGAGTGATTGAGTGAGTGAGTGAGTGAGTGAGTGTGTGTGTGAATGAGTGAGTAATCGACTGAGTGAGTGAGTGATTGTGTGAGTGAGTGAATGAGTGATTGAGTGAGTGTGTGTGTGTGAATGAGTGAGTGAGTAATCGAGTGAGTGAGTGAGTGAGTGAGTGATTGTGTGTGTGAGTGAGTGTGTGAGTGTGTGAATGAGTGATGGAGTGAGTGATTGAGTGATTGAGTGAGTGAGTGTGTGAATGAGTGATCGAGTGGGTGAGTGAGTGATTGTGTGTGTGAGTGAGTGTGTGAGTGTGTGAATGAGTGATGGAGTGAGTGATTGAGTGATTGAGTGAGTGAGTGTGTGAATGAGTGATCGAGTGGGTGAGTGAGTGAGTGAGTGAGTGAGTGAATGAGTGATGGAGAGAGTGAGTGAGTGAGTGAGTGATTGTGTGAGTGAGTGTGTGAATGAGTGATCGAGTGAGTGAGTGACTTAGTGAGTGATCGAGTAAGTGAGTGACTTAGTGAGTGAGTGAGTGATTGTGTGAGTGAGTGTGTGAGTGTGTGAATGAGTGATTGAGCGAGTGAGTGAGTGTGTGTGTGAATGAGTGATTGAGTGAGTGAGTGTGTGTGTGAATGAGTAATCGAGTGAGTGAGTGTATGAATGAGTGTGTGAATGAGTGATCGAGTGGGTGAGTGAATGAGTGAGTGAGCAGTCGAGAGAATGAGTTAGTGATGAAGAGAGTGAGTGAGTGATCAAGTGACTGAGTGATGGAGTGAGTGACTTAGTGAGTGATCGAGTAAGTGAGTGAGTGAGTGAGTGTGTGTGTGTGTGTGTGAATGAGTGAGTAATCGAGTGAGTGAGTGAGTGATTGTGTGTGTGTGTGTGTGAGTGAGTGTGTGAATGAGTGATTGAGTGAGTGATTGAGTGATTGAGTGAGTGTGTGAATGAGTGATCGAGTGAGTGAGTGAGTGATTGTGTTAGTGTGTGAGTGAGTGAGTGTGTGAATGAGTGATGGAGAGAGTGAGTGAGTGATTGTGTGAGTGAGTGTGTGAATGAGTGAGCGAGTGAGTGAGTGACTTAGTGAGT
Source organism: Triplophysa tibetana (assembly GCA_008369825.1). NCBI lineage: Eukaryota > Metazoa > Chordata > Actinopteri > Cypriniformes > Nemacheilidae > Triplophysa > Triplophysa tibetana. The sequence continues at coordinate 20,637,472 of CM017911.1, read as the reverse complement.
GATCGAGTAAGTGAGTGACTTAGTGAGTGATCGAGTGTGTGAATGAGTGAGTGAGTGAGTGAGTGTGTGATGGAGTGAGTAATCGAGTGAGTGATCGAGTGAGTAAGTGAGTGAGTGAGTTTGTGATTGTGTGTGTGAGTGAGTATGTGAGTGTGTGAATGAGTGATTGAGTGAGTGATTGAGTGAGTGTGTGTGTGTGAATGAGTGATCGAGTGGGTGAGTGAGTGAGTGAGTGAATGAGTGATGGAGAGAGTGAGTGAGTGAGTGAGTGAGTGATTGTGTGAGTGAGTGTGTGAATGAGTGATCGAGTGAGTGAGTGACTTAGTGAGTGATCGAGTAAGTGAGTGATTTAGTGAGTGAGTGAGTGATTGTGTGAGTGAGTGTGTGAATGAGTGATTGAGCGAGTGAGTGAATGTGTGTGTGAATGAGTGATTGAGTGAGTGAGTGTGTGTGTGAATGAGTGAGTAATCGAGTGAGTGAGTGTATGAATGAGTGAGTGAGTGAATGAGTGAGTGTGTAATTGAGTGAGTGAGTTAGTGTGTGTGTGTGAGTGAGTGTGTGAATGAGTGATCGAGTGGGTGAGTGAGTGAGTGAGTGAATGAGTGATTGAGTGAGTGTGTGTGTGTGAATGAGTGAGTGAGTAATCGAGTGAGTGAGTGAGTGAGTGATTGTGTGTGTGAGTGAGTGTGTGAGTGTGTGAATGAGTGATGGAGTGAGTGATTGAGTGATTGAGTGAGTGTGTGAGTGAGTGAGTGACTGAATAAGTGATCGAGTGGGTGAGTGAGTGAGTGAGTGAGTGAGTGAGTGAGTGAGTGAGTGAGTGAATGAGTGATGGAGAGAGTGAGTGAGTGAGTGAGTGAGTGAGTGAGTGAGTGAGTGAGTGATTGTGTGAGTGAGTGTGTGAATGAGTGATCGAGTGAGTGAGTGACTTAGTGAGTGATCGAGTAAGTGAGTGACTTAGTGAGTGAGTGAGTGATTGTGTGAGTGAGTGTGTGAGTGTGTGAATGAGTGATTGAGCGAGTGAGTGAGTGTGTGTGTGAATGAGTGATTGAGTGAGTGAGTGTGTGTGTGAATGAGTAATCGAGTGAGTGAGTGTATGAATGAGTGTGTGAATGAGTGATCGAGTGGGTGAGTGAGTGAGTGAGCAGTCGAGAGAATGAGTTAGTGATGAAGAGAGTGAGTGAGTGATCAAGTGACTGAGTGATGGAGTGAGTGACTTAGTGAGTGATCGAGTAAGTGAGTGAGTGAGTGAGTGTGTGTGTGAATGAGTGAGTGAGTAATCGAGTGAGTGAGTGAGTGATTGTGTGTGTGAGTGAGTGTGTGAGTGTGTGAATGAGTGATGGAGTGAGTGATTGAGTGATTGAGTGAGTGTGTGAGTGAGTGAGTGACTGAATAAGTGATCGAGTGGGTGAGTGAGTGAGTGAGTGAGTGAATGAGTGATGGAGAGAGTGAGTGAGTGAGTGAGTGATTGTGTGAGTGAGTGTGTGAATGAGTGATCGAGTGAGTGGGTGACTTAGTGAGTGATCGAGTAAGTGAGTGACTTAGTGAGTGAGTGAGTGATTGTGTGAGTGAGTGTGTGAGTGTGTGAATGAGTGATTGAGCGAGTGAGTGAGTGTGTGTGTGAATGAGTGATTGAGTGAGTGAGTGTGTGTGTGAATGAGTAATCGAGTGAGTGAGTGTATGAATGAGTGTGTGAATGAGTGATCGAGTGGGTGAGTGAGTGAGTGAGTGAGCAGTCGAGAGAATGAGTTAGTGATGAAGAGAGTGAGTGAGTGATCAAGTGACTGAGTGATGGAGTGAGTGACTTAGTGAGTGATCGAGTAAGTGAGTGAGTGAGTGAGTGTGTGTGTGTGTGTGTGAATGAGTGAGTAATCGAGTGAGTGAGTGAATGAGTGATTGTGTGTGTGTGTGTGTGAGTGAGTGTGTGAATGAGTGATTGATTGAGTGAGTGTGTGAATGAGTGATCGAGTGAGTGAGTGAGTGAGTGATTGTGTTAGTGTGTGAGTGAGTGAGTGTGTGAATGAGTGATGGAGAGAGTGAGTGAGTGATTGTGTGAGTGAGTGTGTGAATGAGTGAGCGAGTGAGTGACTTAGTGAGTGATCGAGTAAGTGAGTGACTTAGTGAGTGATCGAGTGTGTGAATGAGTGAGTGAGTGAGTGAGTTATGGAGTGAGTAATCGAGTGAGTGATCCAGTGAGTAAGTGAGTGAGTGAGTTTGTGATTGTGTGTGTGAGTGAGTATGTGAGTGTGTGAATGAGTGATTGAGTGAGTGAGTGAGTGTGTGTGTGAATGAGTGAGTAATCGAGTGAGTGAGTGAGTGAGTGAGTGATTGTGTGAGTGAGTGAATGAGTGATTGAGTGAGTGTGTGTGTGTGAATGAGTGAGTAATCGAGTGAGTGAGTGATTGTGTGTGTGAGTGAGTGTGTGAATGAGTGAGTGTGTGAATGAGTGATTGAGTGAGTGATTGAGTGAGTGTGTGAATGAGTGATCGAGTGAGTGAGTGAGTGATTGTGTTAGTGTGTGAGTGAGTGAGTGAGTGTGTGAATGAGTGATGGAGAGAGTGAGTGAGTGATTGTGTGAGTGAGTGTGTGAATGAGTGAGCAAGTGAGTGAGTGACTTAGTGAGTGATCGAGTAAGTGAGTGACTTAGTGAGTGATCGAGTGTGTGAATGAGTGATAGAGAGAGTGAGTGAGTGAGTGATTGTGTGAGTGAGTGAGTGAGTGAGTTTGTGATTGTGTGTGTGAGTGAGTGAGTATGTGAGTGTGTGAATGAGTGATTGAGTGAGTGAGTGAGTGAGTGTGTGCCTGAATGAGTGAGTAATCGAGTGAGTGAGTGATTGTGTGAGTGAGTGAATGAGTGATTGAGTGAGTGTGTGTGTGTGTGTGAATGAGTGAGTGAGTAATCGAGTGAGTGAGTGAGTGAGTGATTGTGTGTGTGAGTGAGTGTGTGAGTGTGTGAATGAGTGATGGAGTGAGTGATTGAGTGAGTGTGTGAGTGAGTGTGTGAATGAGTGATCGAGTGGGTGAGTGAGTGAGTGAGTGAGTGAGTGAGTGAGTGAGTGAATGAGTGATGGAGAGAGTGAGTGAGTGATTGTGTGAGTGAGTGTGTGAATGAGTGATCGAGTGAGTGAGTGACTTAGTGAGTGATCGAGTAAGTGAGTGACTTAGTGAGTGAGTGATTGTGTGAGTGAGTGTGTGAATGAGCGAGTGAGTGAGTGTGTGTGTGAATGAGTGATTGAGTGAGTGAGTGTGTGTGTGAATGAGTGAATGAGTGATTGAGTGAGTGAGTAATTGAGTGAGTGAGTGTGTTTGCGAATGAGTGAGTAATCGAGTGAGTGAGTGAGTGAGTGTGTGAATGATTTTTTGAGTGATCGAGTGAGTGATCGGGTGAGTGAGGGAGTGAGCAGTCGAGAGAATGAGTTAGTGATGAAGAGAGTGAGTGAGTGATCAAGTGACTGAGTGATGGAGTGAGTGACTTAGTGAGTGATCGAGTAAGTGAGTGAGTGAGTGAGTGTGTGTGTGTGTGTGTGTGTGTGTGAATGAGTGAGTAATCGAGTGAGTGAGTGATTGTGTGTGTGTGTGAGTGAGTGTGTGATTGAGTGATTGAGTGATTGAGTGAGTGTGTGAATGAGTGATCGAGTGAGTGAGTGAGTGATTGTGTTAGTGTGTGAGTGAGTGAGTGTGTGAATGAGTGATGGAGAGAGTGAGTGAGTGATTGTGTGAGTGAGTGAGTGTGTGAATGAGTGAGCAAGTGAGTGAGTGACTTAGTGAGTGATCGAGTAAGTGAGTGACTTAGTGAGTGATCGAGTGTGTGAATGAGTGAGTGAGTGAGTGATTTATGGAGTGAGTAATCGAGTGAGTGATCCAGTGAGTAAGTGAGTGAGTGAGTTTGTGATTGTGTGTGTGAGTGAGTATGTGAGTGTGTGAATGAGTGATTGAGTGAGTGAGTGAGTGAGTGAGTGAGTGTGTGTGTGAATGAGTGAGTAATCGAGTGAGTGAGTGAGTGATTGTGTGAGTGAGTGAATGAGTGATTGAGTGAGTGTGTGTGTGTGAATGAGTGAGTAATCGAGTGAGTGAGTGATTGTGTGTGTGAGTGAGTGTGTGAGTGTGTGAATGAGTGATTGAGTGAGTGATTGAGTGATTGAGTGAGTGTGTGAATGAGTGATCGAGTGGGTGAGTGAGTGAGTGAGTGAGTGAGTGAGTGAGTGAATGAGTGATGGAGAGAGTGAGTGAGTGAGTGAGTGTGTGTGTGAATGAGTGAATGAGTGATTGAGTGAGTGAGTGTGTGTGTGAATGAGTGAGTAATCGAGTGAGTGAGTGTATGAATGAGTGAGTGAGTGAGTGAGTGTGTAATTGAGTGAGTGAGTTAGTGTGTGTGTGTGTGTGTGTGAGTGAGTGTGTGAATGAGTGATCGAGTGGGTGAGTGAGTGAGTGATTGTGTGAGTGAGTGAGTTTGTGATTGTGTGTGTGAGTGAGTATGTGAGTGTGTGAATGAGTGATTGAGTGAGTGAGTGAGTGAGTGAGTGAGTGTGTGTGTGAATGAGTGAGTAATCGACTGAGTGAGTGAGTGATTGTGTGAGTGAGTGAATGAGTGATTGAGTGAGTGTGTGTGTGTGAATGAGTGAGTGAGTAATCGAGTGAGTGAGTGAGTGAGTGAGTGAGTGATTGTGTGTGTGAGTGAGTGTGTGAGTGTGTGAATGAGTGATGGAGTGAGTGATTGAGTGATTGAGTGAGTGAGTGTGTGAATGAGTGATCGAGTGGGTGAGTGAGTGATTGTGTGTGTGAGTGAGTGTGTGAGTGTGTGAATGAGTGATGGAGTGAGTGATTGAGTGATTGAGTGAGTGAGTGTGTGAATGAGTGATCGAGTGGGTGAGTGAGTGAGTGAGTGAGTGAGTGAATGAGTGATGGAGAGAGTGAGTGAGTGAGTGAGTGAGTGATTGTGTGAGTGAGTGTGTGAATGAGTGATCGAGTGAGTGAGTGACTTAGTGAGTGATCGAGTAAGTGAGTGACTTAGTGAGTGAGTGAGTGATTGTGTGAGTGAGTGTGTGAGTGTGTGAATGAGTGATTGAGCGAGTGAGTGAGTGTGTGTGTGAATGAGTGATTGAGTGAGTGAGTGTGTGTGTGAATGAGTAATCGAGTGAGTGAGTGTATGAATGAGTGTGTGAATGAGTGATCGAGTGGGTGAGTGAATGAGTGAGTGAGCAGTCGAGAGAATGAGTTAGTGATGAAGAGAGTGAGTGAGTGATCAAGTGACTGAGTGATGGAGTGAGTGACTTAGTGAGTGATCGAGTAAGTGAGTGAGTGAGTGAGTGTGTGTGTGTGTGTGTGTGAATGAGTGAGTAATCGAGTGAGTGAGTGAGTGATTGTGTGTGTGTGTGTGTGAGTGAGTGTGTGAATGAGTGATTGAGTGAGTGATTGAGTGATTGAGTGAGTGTGTGAATGAGTGATCGAGTGAGTGAGTGAGTGATTGTGTTAGTGTGTGAGTGAGTGAGTGTGTGAATGAGTGATGGAGAGAGTGAGTGAGTGATTGTGTGAGTGAGTGTGTGAATGAGTGAGCGAGTGAGTGAGTGACTTAGTGAGTGATCGAGTAAGTGAGTGACTTAGTGAGTGATCGAGTGTGTGAATGAGTGAGTGAGTGAGTGAGTGTGTGATGGAGTGAGTAATCGAGTGAGTGATCGAGTGAGTAAGTGAGTGAGTGAGTTTGTGATTGTGTGTGTGAGTGAGTATGTGAGTGTGTGAATGAGTGATTGAGTGAGTGATTGAGTGAGTGTGTGTGTGTGAATGAGTGATCGAGTGGGTGAGTGAGTGAGTGAGTGAATGAGTGATGGAGAGAGTGAGTGAGTGAGTGAGTGAGTGATTGTGTGAGTGAGTGTGTGAATGAGTGATCGAGTGAGTGAGTGACTTAGTGAGTGATCGAGTAAGTGAGTGATTTAGTGAGTGAGTGAGTGATTGTGTGAGTGAGTGTGTGAATGAGTGATTGAGCGAGTGAGTGAATGTGTGTGTGAATGAGTGATTGAGTGAGTGAGTGTGTGTGTGAATGAGTGAGTAATCGAGTGAGTGAGTGTATGAATGAGTGAGTGAGTGAATGAGTGAGTGTGTAATTGAGTGAGTGAGTTAGTGTGTGTGTGTGAGTGAGTGTGTGAATGAGTGATCGAGTGGGTGAGTGAGTGAGTGAGTGAATGAGTGATTGAGTGAGTGTGTGTGTGTGAATGAGTGAGTGAGTAATCGAGTGAGTGAGTGAGTGAGTGATTGTGTGTGTGAGTGAGTGTGTGAGTGTGTGAATGAGTGATGGAGTGAGTGATTGAGTGATTGAGTGAGTGTGTGAGTGAGTGAGTGACTGAATAAGTGATCGAGTGGGTGAGTGAGTGAGTGAGTGAGTGAGTGAGTGAATGAGTGATGGAGAGAGTGAGTGAGTGAGTGAGTGAGTGAGTGAGTGATTGTGTGAGTGAGTGTGTGAATGAGTGATCGAGTGAGTGAGTGACTTAGTGAGTGATCGAGTAAGTGAGTGACTTAGTGAGTGAGTGAGTGATTGTGTGAGTGAGTGTGTGAGTGTGTGAATGAGTGATTGAGCGAGTGAGTGAGTGTGTGTGTGAATGAGTGATTGAGTGAGTGAGTGTGTGTGTGAATGAGTAATCGAGTGAGTGAGTGTATGAATGAGTGTGTGAATGAGTGATCGAGTGGGTGAGTGAGTGAGTGAGCAGTCGAGAGAATGAGTTAGTGATGAAGAGAGTGAGTGAGTGATCAAGTGACTGAGTGATGGAGTGAGTGACTTAGTGAGTGATCGAGTAAGTGAGTGAGTGAGTGAGTGTGTGTGTGAATGAGTGAGTGAGTAATCGAGTGAGTGAGTGAGTTATTGTGTGTGTGAGTGAGTGTGTGAGTGTGTGAATGAGTGATGGAGTGAGTGATTGAGTGATTGAGTGAGTGTGTGAGTGAGTGAGTGACTGAATAAGTGATCGAGTGGGTGAGTGAGTGAGTGAGTGAGTGAATGAGTGATGGAAAGAGTGAGTGAGTGAGTGAGTGAGTGATTGTGTGAGTGAGTGTGTGAATGAGTGATCGAGTGAGTGAGTGACTTAGTGAGTGATCGAGTAAGTGAGTGACTTAGTGAGTGAGTGAGTGATTGTGTGAGTGAGTGTGTGAGTGTGTGAATGAGTGATTGAGCGAGTGAGTGAGTGTGTGTGTGAATGAGTGATTGAGTGAGTGAGTGTGTGTGTGAATGAGTAATCGAGTGAGTGAGTGTATGAATGAGTGTGTGAATGAGTGATCGAGTGGGTGAGTGAGTGAGTGAGTGAGCAGTCGAGAGAATGAGTTAGTGATGAAGAGAGTGAGTGAGTGATCAAGTGACTGAGTGATGGAGTGAGTGACTTAGTGAGTGATCGAGTAAGTGAGTGAGTGAGTGAGTGTGTGTGTGTGTGTGTGAATGAGTGAGTAATCGAGTGAGTGAGTGAGTGATTGTGTGTGTGTGTGAGTGAGTGTGTGAATGAGTGATTGAGTGAGTGATTGAGTGATTGAGTGAGTGTGTGAATGAGTGATCGAGTGAGTGAGTGAGTGAGTGATTGTGTTAGTGTGTGAGTGATTGAGTGAGTGTGTGAATGAGTGATGGAGAGAGTGAGTGAGTGATTGTGTGAGTGAGTGTGTGAATGAGTGAGCGAGTGAGTGAGTGACTTAGTGAGTGATCGAGTAAGTGAGTGACTTAGTGAGTGATCGAGTGTGTGAATGAGTGAGTGAGTGAGTGAGTGAGTGTGTGATGGAGTGAGTAATCGAGTGAGTGATCGAGTGAGTAAGTGAGTGAGTGAGTTTGTGATTGTGTGTGTGAGTGAGTATGTGAGTGTGTGAATGAGTGAGTGAGTGAGTGAGTGTGTGTGTGAATGAGTGAGTAATCGAGTGAGTGAGTGAGTGAGTGAGTGATTGTGTGAGTGAGTGAATGAGTGATTGAGTGAGTGTGTGTGTGTGAATGAGTGAGTAATCGAGTGAGTGAGTGAGTGATTGTGTGTGTGAGTGGTGTGTGAGTGTGTGAATGAGTGATTGAGTGAGTGATTGAGTGAGTGTGTGTGTGTGAATGAGTGAGTAATCGAGTGAGTGAGTGTATGAATGAGTGAGTGAGTGAATGAGTGAGTGTGTAATTGAGTGAGTGAGTTAGTGTGTGTGTGTGAGTGAGTGTGTGAATGAGTGATCGAGTGGGTGAGTGAGTGAGTGAGTGAGTGAATGAGTGATAGAGAGAGTGAGTGAGTGAGTGAGTGATTGTGTGAGTGAGTGAGTGAGTTTGTGATTGTGTGTGTGAGTGAGTATGTGAGTGTGTGAATGAGTGATTGAGTGAGTGAGTGAGTGAGTGTGTGTGTGAATGAGTGAGTAATCGAGTGAGTGAGTGAGTGAGTGATTGTGTGAGTGATTGAGTGAGTGTGTGTGTGTGAATGAGTGAGTAATCGAGTGAGTGAGTGAGTGAGTGAGTGAGTGATTGTGTGTGTGTGTGAGTGAGTGTGTGAATGAGTGATGGAGTGAGTGATTGAGTGATTGAGTGAGTGTGTGAGTGAGTGAGTGTGTGAATGAGTGATCGAGTGGGTGAGTGAGTGAGTGAATGAGTGAATGACTGATGGAGAGAGTGAGTGAGTGAGTGAGTGATTGTGTGAGTGAGTGAGTATGTGAGTGTGTGAATGAGTGATTGAGTGAGTGAGTGAGTGAGTGTGTGTGTGAATGAGTGAGTAATCGAGTGAGTGAGTAATCGAGTGAGTGATTGTGTGAGTGAGTGAATGAGTGATTGAGTGAGTGTGTGTGTGTGAATGAGTGAGTAATCGAGTGAGTGAGTGATTGTGTGTGTGAGTGAGTGTGTGAATGAGTGAGTGTGTGTGTGTGTGTGAGTGAGTGAGTAATCGAGTGAGTGAGTGAGTGATTGTGTGTGTGAGTGAGTGTGTGAGTGTGTGAATGAGTGATTGAGTGAGTGATTGAGTGAGTGTGTGAGTGTGTGAATGAGTGATTGAGTGAGTGATTGAGTGAGTGTGTGTGTGTGAATGAGTGATCGAGTGGGTGAGTGAGTGAGTGTGTGAATGAGTGATCGAGTGAGTGAGTGAGTGAGTGAGTGAGTGAGTGAGTGATTGAGTTAGTGAGTTATTGAGTGAGTTATTGAGTGAGTTATTGATCGAGTGAGTTATTGATCGAGTGAGTTAGTGAGTGATTGAGTTACTGAGTGAGTGAGTGAGTGAGTGAGTGATTGAGTTACTGAGTGAGTGATTGAGTTACTGAGTGAGTGAGTGAGTGAGTGAGTGAGTGAATGAGTGATGGAGAGAGTGAGTGAGTGAGTGAGTGAGTGAGTGAGTGAGTGAGTGATTGTGTGAGTGAGTGTGTGAATGAGTGATCGAGTGAGTGAGTGACTTAGTGAGTGATCGAGTAAGTGAGTGACTTAGTGAGTGAGTGAGTGATTGTGTGAGTGAGTGTGTGAGTGTGTGAATGAGTGATTGAGCGAGTGAGTGAGTGTGTGTGTGAATGAGTGATTGAGTGAGTGAGTGTGTGTGTGAATGAGTAATCGAGTGAGTGAGTGTATGAATGAGTGTGTGAATGAGTGATCGAGTGGGTGAGTGAGTGAGTGAGTGAGCAGTCGAGAGAATGAGTTAGTGATGAAGAGAGTGAGTGAGTGATCAAGTGACTGAGTGATGGAGTGAGTGACTTAGTGAGTGATCGAGTAAGTGAGTGAGTGAGTGAGTGTGTGTGTGAATGAGTGAGTGAGTAATCGAGTGAGTGAGTGAGTGATTGTGTGTGTGAGTGAGTGTGTGAGTGTGTGAATGAGTGATGGAGTGAGTGATTGAGTGATTGAGTGAGTGTGTGAGTGAGTGAGTGACTGAATAAGTGATCGAGTGGGTGAGTGAGTGAGTGAGTGAGTGAGTGAATGAGTGATGGAGAGAGTGAGTGAGTGAGTGAGTGAGTGATTGTGTGAGTGAGTGTGTGAATGAGTGATCGAGTGAGTGAGTGACTTAGTGAGTGATCGAGTAAGTGAGTGACTTAGTGAGTGAGTGAGTGATTGTGTGAGTGAGTGTGTGAGTGTGTGAATGAGTGATTGAGCGAGTGAGTGAGTGTGTGTGTGAATGAGTGATTGAGTGAGTGAGTGTGTGTGTGAATGAGTAATCGAGTGAGTGAGTGTATGAATGAGTGTGTGAATGAGTGATCGAGTGGGTGAGTGAGTGAGTGAGTGAGCAGTCGAGAGAATGAGTTAGTGATGAAGAGAGTGAGTGAGTGATCAAGTGACTGAGTGATGGAGTGAGTGACTTAGTGAGTGATCGAGTAAGTGAGTGAGTGAGTGAGTGTGTGTGTGTGTGTGTGAATGAGTGAGTAATCGAGTGAGTGAGTGAGTGAGTGATTGTGTGTGTGTGTGAGTGAGTGTGTGAATGAGTGATTGAGTGAGTGATTGAGTGATTGAGTGAGTGTGTGAATGAGTGATCGAGTGAGTGAGTGAGTGAGTGATTGTGTTAGTGTGTGAGTGATTGAGTGAGTGTGTGAATGAGTGATGGAGAGAGTGAGTGAGTGATTGTGTGAGTGAGTGTGTGAATGAGTGAGCGAGTGAGTGAGTGACTTAGTGAGTGATCGAGTAAGTGAGTGACTTAGTGAGTGATCGAGTGTGTGAATGAGTGAGTGAGTGAGTGAGTGAGTGTGTGATGGAGTGAGTAATCGAGTGAGTGATCGAGTGAGTAAGTGAGTGAGTGAGTTTGTGATTGTGTGTGTGAGTGAGTATGTGAGTGTGTGAATGAGTGATTGAGTGAGTGAGTGAGTGAGTGAGTAAGTGAGTGTGTGTGTGAATGAGTGAGTAATCGAGTGAGTGAGTGAGTGAGTGATTGTGTGAGTGAGTGAATGAGTGATTGAGTGAGTGTGTGTGTGTGAATGAGTGAGTAATCGAGTGAGTGAGTGAGTGATTGTGTGTGTGAGTGGTGTGTGAGTGTGTGAATGAGTGATTGAGTGAGTGATTGAGTGAGTGTGTGTGTGTGAATGAGTGATCGAGTGGGTGAGTGAGTGAGTGAGTGAGTGAATGAGTGATGGAGAGAGTGAGTGAGTGAGTGAGTGAGTGATTGTGTGAGTGAGTGTGTGAATGAGTGATCGAGTGAGTGAGTGACTTAGTGAGTGATCGAGTAAGTGAGTGATTTAGTGAGTGAGTGAGTGATTGTGTGAGTGAGTGTGTGAATGAGTGATTGAGCGAGTGAGTGAATGTGTGTGTGAATGAGTGATTGAGTGAGTGAGTGTGTGTGTGAATGAGTGAGTAATCGAGTGAGTGAGTGTATGAATGAGTGAGTGAGTGAATGAGTGAGTGTGTAATTGAGTGAGTGAGTTAGTGTGTGTGTGTGAGTGAGTGTGTGAATGAGTGATCGAGTGGGTGAGTGAGTGAGTGAGTGAGTGAGTGAGTGAATGAGTGATAGAGAGAGTGAGTGAGTGAGTGAGTGATTGTGTGAGTGAGTGAGTGAGTGAGTTTGTGATTGTGTGTGTGAGTGAGTATGTGAGTGTGTGAATGAGTGATTGAGTGAGTGAGTGAGTGAGTGTGTGTGTGAATGAGTGAGTAATCGAGTGAGTGAGTGAGTGAGTGATTGTGTGAGTGATTGAGTGAGTGTGTGTGTGTGAATGAGTGAGTAATCGAGTGAGTGAGTGAGTGAGTGAGTGAGTGAGTGAGTGAGTGAGTGAGTGATTGTGTGTGTGTGTGAGTGAGTGTGTGAATGAGTGATGGAGTGAGTGATTGAGTGATTGAGTGAGTGTGTGAGTGAGTGAGTGTGTGAATGAGTGATCGAGTGGGTGAGTGAGTGAGTGAGTGAATGAGTGAATGACTGATGGAGAGAGTGAGTGAGTGAGTGAGTGAGTGAGTGATTGTGTGAGTGAGTGAGTATGTGAGTGTGTGAATGAGTGATTGAGTGAGTGAGTGAGTGAGTGTGTGTGTGAATGAGTGAGTAATCGAGTGAGTGAGTGATTGTGTGTGTGAGTGAGTGTGTGAATGAGTGAGTGTGTGTGTGTGTGTGAGTGAGTGAGTAATCGAGTGAGTGAGTGAGTGATTGTGTGTGTGAGTGAGTGTGTGAGTGTGTGAATGAGTGATTGAGTGAGTGATTGAGTGAGTGTGTGAGTGTGTGAATGAGTGATTGAGTGAGTGATTGAGTGAGTGTGTGTGTGTGAATGAGTGATCGAGTGGGTGAGTGAGTGAGTGAGTGTGTGAATGAGTGATCGAGTGAGTGAGTGAGTGAGTGAGTGAGTGATTGAGTTAGTGAGTTATTGAGTGAGTTATTGAGTGAGTTATTGATCGAGTGAGTTATTGATCGAGTGAGTTAGTGAGTGATTGAGTTACTGAGTGAGTGAGTGAGTGAGTGATTGAGTTACTGAGTGAGTGATTGAGTTACTGAGTGAGTGAGTGAGTGAGTGAGTGAGTGAGTGAGTGAGTGAGTGAGTGAGTGAGTGAGTGAGAGTGAGTGAGTGAGTGAGTGTGTGAGTGTGTGAGTGAGTGAGTGATTGAGTGAGTGGATGATTGAGTGAGTGAGTTAATGATCGAGTTACTGATTGAGTGAGTGATTGGGTGAGTGAGTGGATGATTGAGTGATTGAGTGAGTGAGTGAGTGAGTGAGTGAGTAAGTGAGTAAGTGATCGAGTGAGTGATTGAGTGAGTGAGTGAGTAAGTGAGTGAGTAAGTGATCGAGTTACTGATAGAGTGAGTGAGTGAGTGATCAATTGAGTGAGTGAGTTATGCAGTGAGTGAGTTATGCAGTGAGTGTGTGATTGAGTGAGTGATTAAGTGAGTGAGTAAGTGATCGAGTTACTGATTGAGTGAGTGAGTGATCAATTGAGTGAGTGAGTTATGCAGTGATTGAGTGATCGAGTGAGTGAGTGATCAAGTTAGTGAGTTATTGAGTGAGTGATCGAGTTAGTGAGTTATTGAGTGAGTTGTTGATCGAGTGAGTGATCAAGTGACTGAGTGATTGAGTTTGTGAGTGAGAGAGAGATTGAGTGATTGATTAATCGAGTGAGCGAGTGATCGGGTTAGTGAGTGATCGAGTAACTGAGTGAGTTAGGGAGTGAGTGATTGAGTGAGTGATCGAGAGTGTTAGTTATCGAGTGAATGAAATATTCAGTGATTGATCAAGTGATAACTCTGCATGACATTGGGCTGTGTTGTTCTCAACCGTTCACTGTTAATTAAAGCAGACTAATGCATTCAGCTGTGTTTAATGACCTTACAACAACAACACAATCAAGTAATTTTCTGACCTTCGCTCCATCAGATCCAGGAGTTCCTGGAAGCCCGCGGGACCCTTGGAGGCCTGCTGGTCCTGCACCACCTCTCTCTCCCGGGAACCCACGCTCACCCTGAGATGAGTGAGAGAATGTGAGATGCTTTAATACATGAAAGAAATGAATGCTTACAAACCTAACAGAGAAGAAAGACTGGTGACTCACTCGAGGTCCTGTGGCCCCAGCAGCGCCAGCTTCTCCTGGAACACCCTGAATAAGCGAACACATCCCGTTCAGTACTGTATAAACAATTGATCAAGTCAAGATGTTCTTAATTTTCTACAAACTCACCTGATCACCAGGTTTACCTCCTTCTCCGGGGGGACCGGGGGGGCCGGGCAGCCCCTAGCAAAATACATCAGTATTGATGATTGTTTGAAAATTGGGTCACACTTTATTTTTAAGGTCCAGTTCTCTGTATTAAAAATTCATTAACTATGAATTTTGCCTCGGTAAACTACTTATTTGTTGCGTATTAATAATTAGTGAGGTAGCTGTTAGGTTTAGGTATTGAAAAGGTTAAGGGACGTAGTTGAATTTGTGCTTAACAAGTACTAATAAACAGCCAATATGCAAAAAATAGGCATCTAATCAGCAGCTAGTTAATAGTGAGGTCCCTATACTAAAATGTTACAGAAAATTGTAATGACAATACAATAAAAAGCACTACAGCACTGTCAATGAGAAAATATATCAGTTGGTAAATAATTGGTCCTAGTACACTCACCTGGAAGCCAGAAGGTCCAGGCTGACCCTGTTCTCCTCGTTCTCCTGCAGAGCCCTGAAATAATGAAGCCTTGTGTTGAGACTCTTAACTTCATATCAATCATTAATTTAATGAGCACACAGCTGATGTAAAACAAATATTGTGAAAGACACTTACAGCTGGTCCAGGAGGTCCCCCAGCACCCGTCTCACCATCTTTACCAGGCAGACCCTAGACAGAGGGATAGAGAGAAATGAAACTGAAGCTCTGGTGAGTATAAAAGGGTTTCTCTCACTTTATGTGCTTAAAGTTGATATTGTGGCTTTAAATATGGTCAGACACTGGCACAGTTCATTAAAGAAAGAGATATGTAAAGATGTACAGGGCTGCTTTTGCTGACAATGATTCTAAGATTAACTTAAGGCTTTGGGGAACTCAGCCCAGTTCAGAATAAAAAATCTGTATGAGAAAACGCTTTCCATCATAGCACATTAAAGCCTTTAATAATGTTCTAGTCAATCACATTACACAAGTTAAAAAGTTTATTGTAGGGCAATGTTATAAAAGATGAAGTGCTACACACAGCCGGAACTCAAACTCTGGTCGCCTGAACATTGGCACATGTGTCACAGCACTACCCACAAGGCCATAGCTTGAGACATTCTGCTGGAAAGTAGTTTTATTTTCACTTTAATAACAAGTGTCTAACAATGGGCTAGTTGCATGAAGCTGCCATATTAGGTTTCTGATCAGCGAGTGTGGGCGGGCTTATTTACCGTAGTATAACAAATATGTTTCGAACCGGCAAATAGGAGCGTTTTTTAGACAAAAGAAAGAAACTGATACAGTATATCATTGACATGACAGACAAACCTCTTAATATTGCGGAGTACAAAGGTTAAGCCAACACCGCAAAAAAGACTTTCATTCCCTCCCCGTTTACATTTACATTTATCCATTTTGCAGACGCTTTTATCCAAAGCGACTTACATTGCTTTATCCTTTAAATTTATATATATATATATAGGTATGTGCAATCCCCTGGGATCAAACTCATGACATCTCGCTGTTAACACAATGCTCTTACCACTGAGCTACAGGAAAGCTTGCTCTATAGTCCATGCTCACGTGGTCAACTAAAGTCCCTTTTTTTTTTTTTACGGAAAGCTCTTAATACAGATACATATACATTTATCGATTTGGCAGACGCTTTTATCCAAAGCGACTTACAAGTAGGGTGCAGTGGACAGCTATCACTGCAGAGCAAACAGGTGTAAGGTGTCCTGCTCAAGGGCACTTCAGTCATTTCCTGGTGGCACTGAGAATTGAACCAGCGACCTTCTGGCTACGAGTCCAACTCTCTAACCACTAGACCACAACTGACCCCCTAATTCATTCATGTAAACAGAAGCCAGGATGTGTATTGTCCATTTCCACAGAGATGATTGTTGGGGAGTTTAAGAACAATCAAAATGTATGGGCAGTATGGGCATACGAGTTTTGCTTAAAGAAGATGTGATACGTGGAGGAACGTGGGGTGTTGATCAGACTGGTAGAAAACATCATCAGCTTTTGTTCTGTTATGGTGAGTTGTCTCGGCTCTACGAGGTCCTGAGCAATGTACAGAGGACTTTCTGTCGTATCACTGATATGTCCCTTTGTTCTATTTATCTTACAAACGCCTGATCAAAATCCTTAGTTTCACATAGAGTGTTATACGACCGGAAGTTAACATGCTCACACACGCTGATCGGACATCTAATATGTTGGCTTCATGCACCTAGCCCACAAGTGTTTAGCTCACTCCTCAATGATTCCTGGAACACACAGCACTGGGTAACACATCACACATACTGCACACCTCACAACAATATTCTGTTTTACAGTCTACACCTCACATTCCCGTTTTCACTGGAACACTATTAATATTGAGCCAATTAACTTCATTTAAGTTCAACACAATTTTTACAAAATTTTGTCACAACATGATTTTTTGTACATGATGTAACATGTTGGGACTACATAAATGATTTGGGTCGTGTTACGACAGAATTGTATTAAAACTGGGCAGATGATTTATGTTTCCCAACATGGTTTTTATAAGACTGCATTTGGAGAGATATTTTCTTCATGAAGTGTGATTTTATATCCATAAATTTAGTGTTTAACAAACATAAAGAATAAAACTTGAACACATAAAAATTGTGTCTGTTTAACAATCACAATCAATTTGGAAACTTGAATATTAATAAATGACAATGACACCTAACTTGCAACAGATTTATTATGTCAACCCAACTGGTTCTTTTCAGTATATTTCATTCCTGTTTTTAATACAGATTTCTATTTAGATTCAGATTTCTATGTTATTTTGTATTTATGTTTCTTGTTGATGTTTTATGATGGACATGTTTCATCTTAACCTTTCTAGGACTAAAGTAGAGAGTGTTCTGAAGATAAGCTTTGCAGATGTGTTGAGATGAGTAACTTACACGTAAACCAGGAGCTCCGGCGAGTCCTTTCTCTCCCGCTTTCCCAGCGTCACCCTGAAGAGAAGAAACACCACATGTGACATGTCCGACTTATGTTCACCGACACACAACACAAACATTATGTGGTATTTACATTGGCACCCTTGGGTCCGGGGAATCCCATGATTCCAGGCTGACCACGTGCACCCTGAGGGCCGAGGGATCCGGGACGGCCATCTTCACCAGGAGCTCCCTACATGAACAACAGGAACACAACACATCTGTTCGTGTGTTCCAACCATATGTACCTCTTTATCTTTTACATTTAATTTGCCCTCTGCAGGTTTAGTACAACAACACAAGTGTAGTCTGACAGAATAAAAGCATCAATGCTGTGTACTCACAGATGGACCAACTTTCCCTTGTGGGCCAGCATCACCAGGACGTCCCGTCAGACCCTACACACACACATACACACACCTGTGAGTGAGTCTGACACATAGCGTGTTTTAGGAAATGTTTGTGTGAAAGAATGACTTACTCTGGCACCTGGCAGACCGGGTTCTCCAGGCCGCCCGGGATCACCGCTGGCTCCTTTAGGACCTGATCCTCCTGGAGCTCCACGCTCACCTGGAGCGCCCTGTGACACAATAACACAACACATGACAGGGTTGTTGTCATAAACATTCGCAGGTCGCTGGTCAGGTTTGTGATGTCCAGAAATAAACAGATCGACTATCTGTGAGTTTCAATAGTTGACATGTGTTTGATGATGCATCTATTAAATCTCTCATGTCATTTAGAGTTTTTGTCCACACCAGCTGTGACGGCGATGCACAGTGAGTCACAGTTGATTCTAAATAATAAACTATTATTTAAATAATGAATCAAGGGATGAACAAAATGAAAAGAATATCTTGAAATCTCAGTAAGCTACAAGTAGTCTATTTGTGATTTGCTGTGCAATATGACGTGTGTACACACATATCTATACATATAACACATTAACCCAGTGATAATACAGTGGAAAGAAGAAAACTGAAAGGCACGTGTTTGTTTCATAGACTAAAATGGGGAAAATAGAACACGTTTGAAAACTTTTCATGAAATGATGAAAGCAGCTTGATAAGATATAACCAGACTGAAGAAGCAGCTCAAAGCAGCCAACCAGCTTTTCTGTAGAATATTTAAGGTAAACATCCATTAAACTACCAATAATTAAAGACATTATCATAAATCATTTTCACACATACATTATGAGAATATCGTGAAAAATAACAGTTTGATTTTATTTATCTCCTGTATTTGAGCACATGTGACCTGTCAGCCAGTATATAAGCAATTTGTCTGGATAAAATGCATTTCATAATAACTAAATGTATATTAAATCTGTTGAATTCATATTGATTTTTGTTTACATGTACTGTATAGTATACATGCACACATATATATACTGTATATGCTGTCAATCGATTAAATCAAATAATCTAAATAATCACACATAACATTGTGCCTCTGAGGTGGCCTTCTGATCTTATGGTGTCCCCTCGGGATCCATTCTGGTTTTTCATCCTTTTTAACCTATATTTAATCATTCTGGGCTTTAGGAAACATGGTCTGTCGTTCCACTGTTATGCTGACGACACCCACATCTATCTGCCCCTTAATTAAAGCTTGAATAATTTGAATATACTTATGTCTTGCTTGTCAGATGTTAAAGGCTGGTTATCTCTAAACTTCTTAAATTTTAATGAAGAAAAACAGAAATTATAGTGTTTGGTCGGCCGGACTCAACCACACCAAATATAAACCTAGGTAATGTGACCTCCTGGAAAGACCCACATTAATATGGTGGTAAAGTCCTGCTTTTTTTAGCTTCAGATTATTGCTAAAGCAAAGCCTTACTTATCCGGAAATGTTTGAAAAAGTCATCCACGCTTTTATTACATCTAGATTGGACTACTGCAACTTCCTTTATTTCGGCATTGGACAATCATTCTTATCCCGTTTACAAATAGTTGTAAAAAAATTCAGCAGCCAGACTTTGAACAAGTACCACAAAACGTGAGCACATTACTCCAGCTCTACACATCCTACACTGGTTGCTCGTGCGCTACAGAATTGATTTACGAATTCTATTATTAGCGTTTAAAGTATAAAATGGTCTGGCTCCCTCTTTTTTATAGGACCTTTTAACTGAATATTGGTCCACTGTTTCTCTTCGGTCATCAAACGAGAGATTACTGTGTGTCCCAGGTGGTGCATTTGCTATTGCTGGAATGCACTGCCCCTTTCCATTAGAACTGCCCCCAACCTTGAAGTCTCTGCTGAAAACAAACTTCTTTGACCTGGCTTTCTGTAATTGATCTCGTGTATGTCTTTTATGCATGCTGTCTTTTCCTTTTGTTCTTTTTTATATTCATTTTAAATCTCTTTAAATTGTGCATTGGTCAACTTCGGTAGAATTAAAAAGTGCTATATAAATAAACGTGACATGGTTTTAACTATACCTTTACGTTCCAATAATTTCACGTTTAATCTTCAAATAATGTAGAAACAGATTTCTTCAACAAGGTCATTTTATGAATGAAAGCCAACATTCTGACTAGTCCTGCAACTGATTGAAGTACAGTATACGTGACACGTCTAACAGGTAATTAATATACAGAAATTGAATGAAGTTCTTAAACACTTTACAGTCTTTAATATTAAATTCTAATTTAAATACAGAATTAAAGCTAGAAAAAAAAACACTGAATTGCTCTTTTCTTTTATTCTTTGATGAACATTAGTGACAGGAGTCACAGCAACAAGTTTAAGAGCTGCCACTCTACGCAGATCTGATACCTTTATCATTTTCACAACTCTTTACATTCATTTAGGATTTTATTTAGCATGTGGAAATCTGTGCTTATGAAAATACTAGACAAAATGGGTTCCCTTTCAGTCCGTCTCTTAACGTTGTGACAACAGAATGGGGTTTGATCTTGTGAACAGTGGCGTAGACAGGGGAGGGGCCATGGGGGCACTGGCCCCTCCTGAAAACTGATTGGCCCCCCAGTGTGCCCCCACCCTTCTACTTGTCTGTCACTCAAAAATTCAAATCATAATCTTTCAGTTTGTAGTAGAATAATTTATGATTCCGCGTCGCGATGCTTCTCAACGAGGACCAAGAATAGCGAACTGTTTTCCAACGGAAAAAAACACACGGTAAGTTGATCTATTTTATACAGCTTATTTTTTTTCGATTAGCGAGTTGTTTCAGTGCTAGAGTTTGGTAACGTTACCGTCTTTCAGTGTTAGGACAGACCAGGCTCGATGTATTCTCTTAGAGCAGACCAACATAATGCTAATAATTACATTTAACGTTACTATGCTCCTGAGGCTGAATGTAACAGGGTTTTCCTGCGTTATGATTTTTTTCCCAGCCGATAAGCAAGTGATATTGCAAGCGAGGTGCCGAAACAAATCGTATGATGTTTATCTAGGCTAACGCTCAACACTTTAAAAGCTAACGTTACGTTAACTTTCAGAGGTGGAGGTCTTGAGTTACGTGACTACACTCTAAATAAAGAAAATTAAGTTACATGACATTGAGTTCGAGTCTTGAGAACGAATATTCCAAAGTCTCGAACCGCATGCCTTGATAAGGACTTGTTTTTTTGGGGTTTAAACATTTTACCTGTTTTTAGTTTATAATTTTCCAGCTGGGCTGCTTGTGATAAAAGGTAAAGTTTTTGTCATCCGCCAATAAAACCATAGCATTTAAACAAATAGTAATTTCCTCCTTTTTACCTCTGTTATCTCAGGCAGTGTAACAGGATGAAAAGGCAGGGAGATATTCAGTATTTTTTTGCAAAGAAAAAGCCATGCCAGCCAGTGAGGGAGAGTCCGTCTGATGGTTTAATGTTACACACAGTGAGTTCAGAGCCTGCCGGCTCAAAAGGAGACCTCTTGGTTCAGGAAGATTCGAGCATAAATCAGAACAGCCCTGTACACCCAGGTTAGTAGACAAGCTAGAAAGTGGACAGTGACATGACTTTGGTAGGCTGTATTCAGGGCTGCACATTTGCTTATATTACAGAAGTCCCTATATTGATAGATTGGTACTTTAGTATATTGGTAATTTCAGTATCATACAGAAAAAAATGCACTCCTGATTGTTATTGTATGAATGCATACAGTTATGTAGTTAAAATCCTTGTATTTTACTAATATGCCTTTGTGTTATAGCTGTCTCTAGGGATGAAACAGATGAGAGTGAAAGTGATGTGAAAGAGATGGATACTTGTCACCCACCTTCAGAAGTGGAATCTGAGCTTCCACTTACTTCTGATACTGCTCTTACTGGACCTGATGGTATGTCTTTTTTATTTTACATGTAAAATAGCCAATACATAATTGCGTTAAGGAACTGTTGCTAACTGTGTGTCTCATGTGCCTTTGAAACAGAAAGTATGGGGGTAGAATTGTTGCATATTACCAAATAAATAGATTAAGATTCACAAACAAATGTAAAGAGATTCACAAAAGTATATCAAATTCACAAATAAATAGATTAAGATCCACAAATAAATGTAAAGAGTTTCACAAAAGTATATCAAATTCACAAATAAATAGATTAAGATCCACAAATAAATGTAAAGAGTTTCAAAAAAAAAATATAAAACTCACAAATAAATAAAATGAGATTTGCAAATAACATTTTTTTTTTTACAAATGTTTTATTATTTTACAAACACAACTCTGCCTGGCATTTATTTGTGAATTGCTTTCTGTGCATTTGTAAATCGCTTAATCTATTTATTTGTGAATTTGATATACTTTTGTGAATCTCCTTACATTTGTTACATTGTGTGAATCTTAATTTATTTATTTGGTAATATGCAACAATTCTACCCCCATAGAAAGTGCCTCTGATAATTGATTCCCATTTCCTAATGCTTCTTCCCAGACATTTCTCAATCCAGATCTGAGGGACCTATGCAGCCTCATATCAGGGCTTTCCCCAGAACACAAATGGGCAACAGGAAGAGAGCTTTTAAAGATTCCTGGTACAAGGACAATATTAGGCTGGAGTACTCGCTAAGTAAGGACTCTGCTTTTTGTTATGCTTGCAGACATTTCTCTCTTCCAAATGCACCATCATCTGTTTTCACATCCACAATTGGCTTTTCCAACTGGAAAAAAGCCTTGTGTAAGGAGAGGGGCTTTAAAGCTCACTCTAAATCAGAGCACCATCAAAGTGCAATGTATGCATGGAAGCAGCACCAGCATGTTGTTAAAACTAAATCTAGCATATTAGATTCCATCAACAATGAGAGAGAAACGAAAATCAGTTGTATATCAAAACAATTGCTGATGTTCTTCTACTGACAGCCACACAGAATATTTCTCAGAGAGGCCATAGAGAGTCTGAGGATTCAAACAACAAAGGGAACTTCATTGCCATTTTGGAAGAGATAGCCAAACATGATCCTCTTATAAAGAAGCGAATGAGTGCAAATGGGAATTCTAAATACACTAGCAGTGGGATTCAAAATGAAATATTGGAATGCTTGGCAGAGATGGTACAGACTGAAATAATCAAAGAAGTTAAAGACAGTGAAGTGTTCAGTGTCATCGCTGATGAAACAAAAGATCTAGGGAAAAAGGAGCAGGTGTCTCTGGTTTTGAGATATTATTACAATGGCACTGTACATGAAAGTTTTTTAAACTTTCAGCAGGCTGAGAGCCTAGATGCAGCAGGGTTAAGCAGAATGATAATTAAGTGCCTTGAAAAGTATGGCCTTGAATATCGGACCAATCTAACAGGGTTATGATGGTGCTGCCGTTATGAGTGGGAGACACTCAGGTGTTTCCAAAAGGATCCAAGATGTGGCAAAATATGCCTTTTACGTACACTGCACTGCCCACTGTTTAAATCTAGTACTTGTAGACAGTGTTAAGTCTGTACCTGAAGCAGATACATTCTTTGCAGTTCTTTAGAGGCTTTACACTTTCATATCTGGCTCATTTGTACATAAAAGGTGGCTTGAAATGCAGCAGGACATGTACAGTGGCCAACCTCGCGAACTTCAAAAATTAAGTGACACAAGGTGGGCGTGTAGGTATTCAGCCTGTCGCAATTTGACAGATAGGCTCCCTGCAGTATTTCGTCTTCTTCAGGAGATTGTTTGTGACAGTAGTGGGGATCGCTCAGTGGAAGCACGAGGCTTACTAGCACAACTTGATCTAACATTTATTGAGCTTTTGGCAACCTTCAACACAATACTTGGCCAGTCAAAATTTTTGTCCGATATGCTCCAGTCACCTTCAGTGGACTTGGCAACTGCTGTTAATCTGGTTGAAGCATTGCTTGACACACTGCAGCAGTACAGGGATGATCATTTTTTTGAGGACATGTGGAAAGAGGTGGAGGAAATGGCTGTAAAGTGCCAAGTCAGTTTAGAAAAAACGGAAAAGAGACCGCAGATCCTGAGCAGCAGATTGTGTGGATCCGTGATCACTTCCTAAACTGGTGCACGTAGAGATTACTTTGGTAACAAGGAAGCCTTTAAAAGACATATACTCTATCCAGTGATAGACTCATTCATGAGTGAGCTGCAAAGAAGATTCTCTAAGAGAAATTGTGAAATTATGCAAGGAATCCAAGCACTCCACCCTAAAAGCAGCACTTTCTTGCATGAAGAACCACTTTTTTCATTTGCTGAAATTTTTGAGTCAAATATTGAAGATTTGAAGCATGAGCTTTATCAGACCAAAAGGGTTTTGGAAAGGAAAGAAAAAAAACAAATGACTTCTCTCATTGAATTTGTAGTATTTCTGGAACCCTTTAAGGATGTGTTTCATGAGCTTTTCAGGCTGTGTAAGATCTTAAGTTGATCAACAGCCATCTCAGAACAACAATGGGGGATGAGAGACTGAGCCATCTAGGGGTTTTGAGCATTGAATCAAAACGAGCAAAATCGTTAAATATGGATGAGTTTTTAAACCGTTTTAGCACCGTTTTTACTTTTTTGAAATGAACCAGATACATAAACCTATTATAAGCCACATTATAATTAGAAAATGAACTACATCCACTGTATTTAGTCTGTAGGACAGTGGTTTTGTTGTTGTTTATTTGTTTGGTCAGTATTTACAGTTGTGAGGCTAAAATAGAGTTGTATGTAATTTCTATATCTTGATGTTTACTTTTCTTGTTGTACAAGATATTGTGTTGATAAGATATTGCTGTGTGGCACAATCTGGCGAATCGTGTGTCAAGCAAAGTGAATAAAATGAGTCTCAAATTTGGTGTAGTGTGTACCGTGTTTTCACAGAAGTGACAAAACGTCCTTTGATGACATCCAGAAACATTCTCAAATAAAAAAAAATCATAAATAAATAAAAATGCATGATTAAATAGCTAAATAAATAAGTAATACTAAAATAACATTGGATTAATTAAGCCATTCTAAACTGTTTCTATGATCCACATATTTTATGTTAAACTAAAGCTACCTTTTTGAAAAAGTAGCTATCTAACAAAGTATTGATATATGATATTTTACAATCAATATGCTCAAGACTAATTAGCCTTCCTCGACATAAGTAGATTTGGTCTATTCATCGAGGCGAATTTACTGCAACTGCTGATATGCAAATTGAATAGGATGTCGGATTTTTTTTTAATTAGTTATATGAATTCATTAATTGTGTATTTAATTATTATATGAATGATTAATATAGGCTAATTATGCATTTATATAAATAAGGCTGTTCTATTATTATTTGTGAGTTGTACACTAATACATTGGATTATTTTATTTATTACAGTTTTTCTTTCACTTTTGTAAAGTTAAAAGTTAATATAAATTGTATTTTATTGTTTTGATTTAGAGCAGTGAATAACTGCTATTAAAAGATAATAGGGTATCACTGTTTATTGATGATTTTAAAGCTTACTGAACTTGAAATGATTTGGATATCTACAGTTCTACATAAATACACAACATAAGAATGGCCCCTCTATATTAATTGTGGCCCCTCATGTGCCCCCCAGTTGAAAAAATCCTAGAATCGCCCCTGCTTGTGAACCTATTGTAACAGTGGGCCAGAGAGTTTAAGCCAACGTCACCCGGAAGGGAACAGATGGCCATAACCGAGGAAGAAAGACATGAGTCCATCAGTTAAACACCCCCACACTTTTATAGTGGTGTAGTAATGGGAAGGAAACCCTCCGGATCCGTCACAAAGGAAAGGAACACACATTGTCAGTGGTAGAGGGACCATCACACCTGTTCAACTCTCAGCGTCCCACTCAAACCCCCCGCGCGCTGACGGAGGAGACGCGTGCATACACAACAGACGTCATCCACATTAGACAAAGGTGGCCGTTAAACTATCATCTGCGATTGTACTTTGAACTTGTATAGAGCGTTGTGCGTGGACAGAGCAAAAGTGTTCTGATTGTCGCATGACGCAGCTTTTTTTGCATTCCCGATGGACAAACAAATTGCTTATGGTAGGAATCACATCTTGTTTGGTTCATATGCGGTGTTACACTATATGCGGTGTTACACTATTTGCTCTTGTGAACAGTGTCTTGGTAGTTGTGCTTGTGAAATGCTTTCATACTGCTGTCATTTTCAGTTGATTGTGTTGAATTGTTAAACACTGAATGATAATAACAGACAGAAGTTGTGTGATTCACATTCATCAGATAAAAATCATTTCCGGTAGATAGATTTACGTCTTTGGGAATCTATCTTGTATCAAAACATTTTTTTCTCAAGCCCTATACTTCAGCTAGCGCCTCAGATAGCACAGGTATGTCTGTACAATCTTAACAGAACACATGTGTGAAATAAATTATTGTTTAAATAACTTGCTACTTAAAACACAAATAGTCTTTTAAAATGAACGCATTGATTTTAAGAGTGTAAGATGTGTGCTTAAGATCTGGAGATCTGGATAACATGTGACTTACATCTTTGAAGGAGCAGTTTTACCTCCATTCTAAATCACAAACATCTAACAGACATCTTCTAGAGTTCTACATGACATCTGACAGCAGACGTATCGGAGATGTATTGCAGATGAGCAAATACTACAAAAATCTTTCAGGTTTGAAGCGAACCCACAATCTGCTTTTATGGATTTGATTGAGAAGTGAAAAGTCTAAGGTTGTGTGATTTTATTTTGCCAAGTGAAACATGTCCATTTCATTTCAATCAACCAATCAGATTTGAGATTAAAGTTCATGTGAAGTTTAAGCGTAAAACTAGGGTTGAAGGGGCTTGTACACAAATGTCATTCATCTATCATTTTCCTCAGACTTTAGGGATACTTCAGGGTTTGTTGACCCAGGGATATCTCTCACTTGGGAAAACCTGTTTGAGCATGACTGTAAATAAGTTGAGGCTGTTGTGTGTTTTCTGTTCTTTTTTCTTCAGTGATTCTGTTTGTTAACAGCAGGTGTTCACTTTACATTACTTCATGTTCTCAGATGGGCTGGTGTCACCTCATTCAGGTCATCTTTGAGCTATTTTCTCTGTGGGTCTTAGCGTGACTGCTGTGTTCATACATGCACAAACAAACCAAACTAAGGGAGAAAGGGCACCAGGTGTCTGAAAACGAATGCTCCAAATAAACATTCAGCAACTGTAAAGACATCTCACCTTTGGACCTGCCAAACCGTCTTGTCCAGGAAAACCTCTGTTACCAGGAGCTCCCTACAGAAAACAACATTGAATGTCAAACTGCCTCGTCCAACCAACAACACACACACACTTCAGCTACAGAGGGAGTGTCATCTTACTCTCTCTCCCGATGGTCCGATGGGTCCGAGAGCGCCGGGCTCTCCTCTGGGTCCTCGCTTACCTTCCTCTCCAGCCGGACCGAGGGCACCTTGAGGCCCAGCATTACCCTAAACAAAATGTATATATAATCAAGTCAAATTATGAACTTCTCATTGCTCTTTTTCACATTTTCACTGCTGAACATGTGTATTTGTCCCTCAGTTTGAAAATCATTTAGACCTGAAAAATTCTGTTTCAGTGAATTCATGTTGAATTGTTGTCATGCGGTCATAAATGAAGAATATGACTTACAATCTCTCCTTTAGGACCTGCTTCACCCTTGAACCCAGCCAGACCTGAATCACCCTATAGGACACAAACACACCATCTATTACCATCAGAAAGTCTAAACCCCTCACTTCAGAATCAAACATGAAAGGTTTATGAAGTTTGAAGGAAATTACATTTCAGCATGACGACACAAGAAGGATGAAAAACAACCCCAAATGTCCCGCCCTGAGGCACAAAGTCAACCAATCACAAATATGATATCTTTCTCTATCGCTCTTAAATACATTTCAGGTTGACACCTCATCATGTCCAATATTTTCCTTTTTTGTCCAATATTTGTTTGCCTTTATTGCAGTGTTCCTCAACTGAGAAAAACCAACCATTTGAAATGAGCTAAAAAAGTCCTGTTTTTGCAGTATGGACCTGGTTCCTATAACCTGTGTTATGGCAGTACAGGACCATTTTACATTTTCTGTAAGTATTCATTGTGATTTTTAATTTTATTCATGCAAATTCCAGAGATAATTTTATTATAAAATCATTTAAGAGGAAGTGTTTGATAGTTCTATAACTTATGATTTCTGGTAATGTTCAAACTAACCCAGGACCAGATTCAGATTTTGCCTCAAGTGTTGACACACCTGCATATTGTCTATCATGGCATGGGCTTGGTTTTATTCATTTAAATGTTCTTAAAATGGATATGGTTCGTATTTGGGCACAATCTCGTTTGGCTCTCAGCAGAGGCGGTCGCATTTTCTCACTCCCTGTCTTTAGCCTTATTTTCCCTGGTCTTTGTCTCTTGTCTCGTCTCGTCTCATCTATTGAGAGACTCTCTCTGCACTGCTCTCCAAACTTGGAAAATTATGGATTTGATCAACTGGTCTCTCATCGCAATTGACACCATTTTCTCGACGAGAAAACTGGATTCGGGGGAACCCGTCTGCCCTGACGGAACGCTCGCAGCTGGCTACACGATGGACAGGTGGGAGAGATGGCGGATCGTGTGTCTGGCGGCTCTTTCCGTTGAGGACATCGAAGATATTTACCTATTTGGAACCATGATAACAGGTCTTATGCTGATTGGATTAGGCTTTGCCCTGGGTTATCGAAAAATTCATATAACGGGAACAGCTGTCCAAAGCCTCACAAGGCTGCCCATATCGATTGAAGCTGTGGGAAGAGCGGTCAGCATTGAGACTGAGACTATTAATTTCAAACTGAGAGACTGAGACTATTAATCGAAATATGATTGTTATCAGGGAGATCCTAACAGCTTTGGGAAGGAAAATTGACAATATCGGAGATCAGAATCACCATTGACAATGAGGGTTGCTGTGACATATTGGAATACGGTTTCCCGACTAAACAAATCACAATCTTATCTTTTCGGCTCCCCGGATCCAGAAACGGCCTTGGACAAAGAACACAACTGTAAAATTAACCATGTGTGAGCACTGCAGTGAGATGCTCTTGTGTTCGTCCCCCACTCTAAAGACTCAGAACTATCACACACACACACACACACACACACAGACTTTGGCCCTTATCCCTCCCACTCCTCCGTAGCTTTGAACCGCCAGCCTGACAAGCGGGTCTGTGAACGTGGCCGTAATGGCACTGGGCCAGATGGCTGCTTGCCGGATCTGGATTATCTTACCCTGTTGCAAGTCTTGTCTATGGTGTACTATGTGTATCTGTTTTTCTCTCCACTTCACTCATGTTTGCTGTATTTTTCTTCTTAAATCCATTTCGTTACACTGTACTTGTTATATGTGTAATGACAATAAATTGAAATTGAATCCAACAATAAACCGATGCGGATGTGATTGTTTAAATGGAAACTTAGCTGAGCAAATCTGTATCAGACAATGACATTTCTATTGACGGTTAGAGTTAGAGACGATTAGAGAGAAAAATCCCTAAAACCAAATAGTGTATTATAACAAAGCGAGACATGAAACACTTCTCTGAGCCAGCTTTCCTTCATGATGATATTTGCTTTGAGTGGGAAAATATTACTTCAATATCAGTTCTCATTAAAGCATGGGAATATTTCTACGCTTGTTTTTTTACTTTAGTTAACAAACGTGCCCCCTTCAAAAGGAATGGGGTGAAAGGTCGAAAATAAGGCCTAGCTAACTCCTTTTTTATCCAATATGCTCCATGAGTGAAAATGGGTAAAAGCTAGGAAAACAGATCTAAATGCAGTGGGCTTAATTTTAGAAGACTGTGCAATGCATGTACTGTAGCGATAAGAAAAGCCAAGGCTTAGATTTCAAAATATGACAACGACTCATTAAATCATGAACTGTAAATTCATGATTTAAGTCATGAGACCTCAGTGCTGCATTTGACACCATTGACCACAGCATACTTCTACATAGACTCGAAAATTACGTCGGCATTAACGGAATAGCATTGAAATGGTTTAAGTCTTATTTATCTGACCGCTTTCAATTTGTTGCAATAAACAATGAGGTGTCCCGCAAATCACAAGTCCAGTACGGTGTACCACAGGGCTCAGTTTTGGGGCCTCTGCTCTTCGCATTATACATGCTACCTCTAGGAGATGTAATAAAGCGACACGGAATTAGCTTTCACTGTTATACTGATGATACTCAACTTTATATTTCCTCGAAGCCTCATGAAACCCAGCAGTTTCATCGAATAAAGGATTGCATAGTTGACTTAAAAATGTGGATGAGTAACAATTTTTTACTACTAAACTCGGACAAAACAGAAGTGTTACTTACTGGACCGAAAACCGCTATACGTAACAACCAAGAATACTGCTTAACGATTGACGGATGCTCCATAAAATCCTCGTCATCAGCTAAGAATCTTGGCGTTGTATTCGATAGTACTCTGTCATTTGAAAGCCATGTCGCCAACACCTGTAAAATTGCATTCTTCCATCTTAAGAATATATCTAAACTACGTCATATGCTGTCACTGTCAGATGCAGAGAAATTAATTCATGACATCAAGACTAGATTATTGTAATGCACTTCTAGGTGGATGCCCTGCAGGCCTATTACAAAAACTGCAACTTGTTCAAAACGCGGCAGCTCGAGTTCTTACACGTACAAAAAAGTATGAGCATATAACCCCGGTTCTGTCAACCTTGCACTGGTTACCTATAAAGCATCGCATTAACTTTAAGATCTTGCTTATTACTTATAAAGCCCTACATGGTCTAGCGCCGCAGTATTTGAATGAACTTCTATTGTATTACAGACCTCAACGTACATTACGCTCTCAGGCGTCCTGTCAGTTGGTAATACCTAGAATTTTAAAATCAAGTGCAGGTGGTTGATCCTTTTCTTATCTAGCGCCTAAACTTTGAAATATTCTTCCCTGCACGGTCCGGGAGGCAGACATACTCTGTAAGTTTAAATCTAGACTAAAGACTCATCTTTTTAATCTTGCATACACTACAGCTCCATAATATTAATCCTCAGAGGATTTAGGCTGCATTATTTAGATCAGGAGTCTTCAACTAAAATTACTTGAGGTCCAGTAAAGGAACCCTCCTTATAGGCCAAGGTCCGGACAATTACCCAAAATACCTAAAAACATGAATTTATGTTTTTTGGCAGACCAAAGAAACAAACATGTCTTTTCATAGGACGGCATTACAATATCTGACAACAATGAAGGAAAATGTGCAAAATACCCTAATCTTTAAACCTGAATTGAACATACCTTCATTTCAACACTAGCAACTTTAAAAGAAAACTAAAGTGAGGTTTTCTGCTAAACTGAGATTAACATTAATAGCAGCATCAAGTACATCCTCTGATAACATTTCAGCTCTTCTTGTGGCTTTTGCAGCTGAAAGGGAAGTTTGTTTAATATTTTCTTTACAGTTATTTCATGTCTTTACTTTCCTTCTAAACGTGTTTCACACGCAGCTTTCATTCACTCTTTTACTATTTTCCAATCAGTTAAGGGCTGTGATGTTTTTCTATGATCAACTGTATTCTTAGTGAACATTCATATGCTCATTGTTGGGCGGTAAGTGAGTGAGGGACGACACGGGTAGATCGCTACACTGGGCTTTGAGCTAATATATATACGTGTCCTTACCTTGAACTGCTTCGGTCAAGTTTCTTCATAGTGTCAATGTCTCGTAATGCCGTTTAACGTTTCCACTTTTGACAATCGCAACAGACTCCGAGCAAATCAGACAAACTGGCCTTGTGCATGGCGATCTCTCCACCAATTCATCTCGGAAAACATGCTTTTCAAGCGTCAACTTTTCCAACTTTTGAAAAATGTTTTTCAGTCACTGAGAGTTAAATCTGTCTGCGCGGTGTGCAGCGAGTCTGTCTCTAGCAAAAGTGCATCGAAGGACCCTAAGTGCTACTGAGCGGACCTTGATGTGCCTGGAATAAATTTGATTGCATTAGAAAATAATTTAATGCGTCCATTTATTTAATACATCAAAAGGCTTAAGGGTCCGGAGGGAAGCATCTCACGGTCCGCATTCGGACCGGAGTCCGCTAGTTGGTGACCCCTGATTTAGATCAACCGGAACCAGGAACACATCCAACAACAAATGATGTACTTGTTGCATCAAAGAGTGCAGAACAGTACTCTACTCTCAGCCAGTCTTGTCTCTTTGTTCCAAGGTTACCACAGGATGCAGGTCATGCCCAGACCCGATGGCAGAGCCGAGAATGGGAAGCGGTGACCTGACAAGAGCTAAGAGGATAGAGCTGGATAAAGGACGCCACAACTTTGATTTTCCTACAACATTTCAAATGCTATTAGATTGTTAATGATAATCTTTAATCTATCATTTTTTATTTTTATTTAGCCTTGTTGTGCAAGCACTGTTGAGCTTGTGCAGAGGCAGCAGCTTTTGCCAGAGGGGAACTGGAATCTCCTGGTTGGGTCTGGGTTCTCCTGAGGTTTTTTTTCTCGATGGGAGTTTTGGGTTCCTCACCACCGTTTGCATATTGTTTTGCACTATCTGCCTGGCCGGGGGGGCTGCTTTAGAATTCAGAAATTAGACATAATTAATATTGCACATAAGAATTTATAGTCCGTTTAATATTTGACCTGTGGTTCTCTCTCCTTTATCGCCAATATGTGCTTTCACTGTGTGTGTGTGTGTGTGTGCGTCTATGTCAATGTGTGTGTGTATGTATGTTTGCATATTGTGTGTGTGGAGCATTTGTATGTCTGTCTTTGTTGTTTTCACCTTTTTCTTGTTTTTACAGGTATATGCCTTTAGTTTTTTTTACTTGTATTCAATGTGTCTCATGTACAGCTGCTTTGTAACAATGAAAATTGTAAAAAGCGTTATATAAATAAAGTTGAGTTGAGTTGAGTAAATAATAGGGATTTGAAACTTCCACCTTGTATTATAAAAGGCTCGCATACAATCACTGATAAAGTTAAAATGCTTAATTTTTTTGATAAACATTTCATAGCTTTTGGTTTTCTGTTTAATTCATCTAAGAATACACCGATGAAGCCTGCTATTGAACAATCTGAGGGACTTATGTCAGTTTAATTTTCACCTATTGATAGGTCTGAGGTGTGTACAGCCCTCAAAATTTTGGATACTTCAAAATCAGCTGGTCCAGACAATTTGGAACCTTATTTTTAAAGTTAGTAGCAGAGTTAATTGCTCCACCTTTGAATCACATTTTAACCCTTTCTCTTGTCAGAAATGAAACACCATTAATATGGAAATCTGCTTATTGTCATGATTCTGCCTCTCCTACTCATAGTTTTCTGAGTCTTGAGGCAGGATCATGACAGACCCACGTGTCTAGTGTGAGAAAGCCATGACATTGTTTGTTTGTTATAGTTTCCCTTCAGTGTGATTTATTACCCACACCTGTCCCTTGTTAATTATCCTTTGTTAGTCTCCCTTTAAAATGGAACATCCCCTCATGTCTATTGTCCTGTGCCCGTAGGTTTTGTGTGCTTGCCTTGTCTTGCTGTATTCAAGACGTTGTGTCACTGTTTGTGTTTAAATAATTTTTTGCCCTCTCATGGGAAGTGTTTTGTTTTGAATTCTTGTTCTGTTACCGTAAGGTTTTTATTCATTAATTAAAGTCCTGTTTGTTACCCCCCTAAACCGTTGCCTGCATCTGGGATCTTCGTCGCCACACATTCCTGACACTTATGTTCTTCGTTTGTTTAAAAGTGGAGATTCTACAAATTTGAATAATTACCGTCCCATTTTCAACCTTTAGATATTGGCCAAAATATTTGAAACTTTCGTCAGTAACCAAGTGAAGGATTTTCATACTGTAAATAATATCCTGTCTGACTTTCATTCAGGCTTCAGACAACTACGGCAGTCTTAAAAGTTTTAAATGATTTCCTAGAATCTGTTGATAATACAAATTACCTAAGGTGAGGGACTCGAGTCACATGACTTGACTCGGGTGACTCGAGTCACAATTTTCAGGACTTGGGACTTGCTTGATTGAAGTAAGAAAATGACTTGACTTTGACATGATAGCAAGTGACTTGAGACTTGAATTAACTTAAATGGGAAGACTCAACAATGGCTTGAACTTTTAATAAAATAAAATAAAGTAATATAATTTGTTTAAAAAATAATTATTGTGACTCAGCAGCACTAATTAGCGCCAGTGCCTTTAACAAAGCACAACTCAAACCGCGCCAAACATGGCAGACAACAGTCCAGCTCCACAAACGGTCCATTCGGCTATAAGGACTTCGGACTGGACCGTGCCAATAGAAAAACTCTTCCCAGATGAAAAGTATGCAACGCAAGAATATCTGACACAACAACCACAACGTCAAATTTCATCCGACATTTCAAGAACCACAAGGAAATGTAAGAAACTAATTTCTTTATAGTCAATGTAATAAAACCATTACGAATGTAATGCATTAATCTTTTCTGTTTGTCATAACTTGGCCTTGGTTGTTTTTTATTAGTATTAGAAGTGTGATCATCGATCATCACTGATAGGCCTTTGTCTCATCTCATATAGATGTATTGGGGAATATGGCTTTAACATTGGGGTAGCCCGAATTTTAATCTTGGATGGCTTTTTAAAATGAAGGGGCTTCTCTATCTTACATGTAGGCTTATGTCTATATTAAATGTGCACATCGTGTTGGTGTGGACTGTGCGTTGAAGCTGAATAGCAGCTCCCTTATACTGCTTGACATTCTGATGGACGCGCCAGTGCAATCACTTCTGCTTAAAAATCTCTTTAAAACCTTTTCGGTCATACTGTCAAGAATAATTTCATACTTCGAACCTTATAACCGTCTACATTTTTTTGTGTACACTCACAATAACAACAAAACGTATTGTGCTGTAAAATAATGAAATCAGTTCAAATAGAAAACAAATATTCTCAGATTACATATTACGTTTGAAACTTACATATTGCGCATCCACCACAGAGATGACGATTAAGCATCATAATTTCATCACTGGGCTATATTAACATAGATTTAATTCGTATTCTGCAGAAAAAAAATCTGTTAATTTTGATTAACTAGATTCAAGATCGAAGTCATAAAATGATCCGAGATTCCAATCACTAGATGTAAATTCCCTACTGTGCCCTATAATGGACAGCACAATATTATAGCATCATATATATATTACATATTATAGGCAGATTTTCAGTCACAATACTTGGTTTATACTTAAGTCTTGCATTCTGTCAGATAAAAGTATTTCCATTTCTGTGACTATGTACACATATGAAAATGTGTAACTTTGAGCACATACATAGACAAGTTATTTTCACTTAAAATTAATTATATTTACAATAGATTTTCCTTAATATATGTATATTAGTTCATATTTTCTGCGCAAAAATAAACATGTATGGAAATTTTTGACCCTGTTTATTTTAGTACTGCGACTTGACTTGAAACATATCAGGACTCGACTTGACTTGCTTAGAATGAACCCTTGACTTGACTTGCTTGATTTGTCTAAACTGTGACTTGATATTTGACTTGAGACTGGATGGTTAAGACTTGAGACTTGTTTGGACTTGTCCCCACCTCTGCAAATTACTGCGCAGCGTTATTTATTGAGCTTTTGATACTATTGATCGTAGTATACTGATTCAAAGACAAGTCAGTGTTGTATTTTCGAAACATGCTATTGGGTGGTTTGGTAATTATCTTTCAAGAAGATCTCAGTGTGTAGAGGCAGAGGTTTCGTTTCAATTGCACTCACTGTATCTAAAAGTGTACCTCAGGGGTCGTTCTTGGGACCACTTCTATTCACCTTAAATAATCATAGTATTGATCAGAATGAGCAAAATGCACATTTTCATTATTATACTGACGATACAGTTATTATAGATAGTTCAGCATCTTCACCTAATCTAGCACTTCCTCAGTTGCAATATACTGCAGCATAATTTATATGAATTAAAACTGGTTTTAAATGCTGACAAGACAACGCTCATGATGATTACAAACAAAAAGTCATGGCCTTCCATCCGTCACTACTATAAATATTTTGGAATTTTAATTGACAACTCTCTTTCTTTTACTCCCCATGTTCAACAGTTTGTGACATCCACTGCCTGGAACAACTTGTGTGACAACTCAAATCAACTCCATAAGGTTGAGATCCAATCTTATGTTAGATCAGACACAGAACAGGGTAAGAACAAGGGACCTTGAGTCGGGTCACCTGATGCGTGGTATTGATCTATGCCGGTGTGCTGCACGTAAACTCATCAACTCTTTTACCAGTTTTAGCACAGAAAGTCTATTATGACCCATTATTAACACATGCATGACGATATCCAGTGTAAATAATGAGCAAATATTTAACATGTGGAAACTCACAGACTGTCCTTTTGGTCCGAGTGGACCGGTTGCTCCCTGAGGTCCAGGAGGGCCGCGAGGACCTGGAAAGCCAGGAGAACCGGATATACCAGGAGCGCCCTACAGGAGGGGACGAGTATGTGTGAACACCATAAATATTCAGAGTATATAACCTATGAACAAACACAATGCGCGACACTCATGTACTCACCACTGATCCTTTTGCGCCGGGGTTGCCGTCCGTACCGGAGTTACCCTACACATTCAGACACAACATTCAACAGTCATTAGCTTGTTGCATCTTAATGTCATCTCCCACGGAACAAAATAAACATGTTTAGTCCAACACTGTGATGTTGAATGATTGTGAAGGAATCTGGACTGAGACAATAAAACTGCTAAAACATCAGAATTTCACTTGTCATTTAGTTTCACCAGTGGTTATTTAGGATAAAAGCACACTTGTGTTAAGTGCTTTGGTCAAAAGGTGAACCATCAAAAAAGCATCCCTAGGGTGACGTGTATCATCACTCACGGAGACTCCAGAAGGCCCCGGAGCTCCCGGGACGCCCGACTCTCCACGAGGTCCTTGTGCTCCCTCAGGTCCACGGGCACCAGTGGGACCTGCTTCACCCTTAAAAACAAACATTTGCACCATACAGTTTCTTCACTCATCCCAATGCATCTTTGAAGTCTAACTGCTTTAAGAAATGTGCGTGAAGCTTTTCTTTTATTGAGCTTGTGATAAAAATAGACAAATTAAGAAATGTCCCACCTTCGTCCCGGGGGATCCTGGGAAACCATTAGCTCCGACTATCCCTACTGGACCCTGTTAGCACACCAAAAACACGTACACATGTTTATTATCTGTAAATATACCACTGATTTCCTAAAACACATTGATGAAGAGATACTGTGATGAGAGAATGTACCGGAGGACCAGCGGGACCGGCCAAACCATCATTTCCACGAGCGCCCTGTTTAAGTACAACAGAGAACATTTAAAATACTAACAAAACTACAACACAATTCTGAGCTGACTGGATAGCATCAATGCAACATTTTCATGGGAGACAGTTTTCAATGTATTTATTTTTATATTAAGTTGTAAAGTGTAGCATTAACAGTACAGTGTTTATCAAATGAGAGGCAGAGAGAGGGTCTTACAGCAGCTCCTGAGGGTCCTGGACGTCCCCGTTCACCAGACAGACCGCGTGGACCCTAAACAGAAACACACATCACACACAAATGAACTCAGATTCTAACACTGATACCAGTGATGGTGCACACTTCAAGAAAAACGTCAACAACTAAAAAGCTGTTCAATGTATTAAGAAAAGCCAAACTGATTCCTTCAGTTTTTTACAAAATATACTTCTATGATTAAATCATGGGCTATTTGAGGAGTGGAAAGAGTACTGTTCTAAGAATAAAAGTACTTGTCCTAAAAACTACTCAAAGCATCAGTTAGAAGTAGCAAAGTGTTCACGAAAAGTGAGTCTTGCTCTGTAAATGTAAATCTGTGCTTTGCAACAGTGACAGCTCGAAAATCATTTATTACGTAAAAATATTTAAAATGACAAAGGATAGGTTAAAGAGTAATGTGAACATATGAATGAACATTATAGAAATAAGTAATTTCATCTATTTTCTTTCATTAAAAACTATTAAAGTCAATGTGTAACCTGTCGAATAATGTCCAAAATAATGATTATCTATTTAGCCAAATAATGTGCTAATTATATGGGATATTATAATATGACAAAACAATAACAACATATCAAATGGATGTCCCTGATGACAGCAGAGGCTGTATGTTTTAGATCAGTACAGCATGAGATACTGAAAGTGTGCAGTTTTGCCTGACACTTTTCACAACCATATGTAAAAAGTGCAGTTTTCTGCCTCCGGGCTCCTATTTACATCATTATAGCAAGATGTGAATGGGAAAGACTGATAATCCCAATATCCCACATATTTACGAACAACATTGAAAACTAAAATCATTCGTTACATAACATTTCTTACATTTACAGTTATGTATTTGGCTGACGCTTTCATCAATGCAACTCACATTGCACTACATTATAAAATGTTTGTTTTCTAAGTATGTGCAATCCCCTGGGAATGAACCCACGACCTCGCAATGCTCTTATCACGGAGCTACAGGACATTTTAAGAAAGATGTATTACTGCTGAAAAAACTATAGAAACCCTTACATTTCTGTTAAAATACCATTATGAACCATTAGCTTTTTCCATTAAAAAAGTTGGGTATTTGACAGAATAATGTGGAAATTTATCCCATTGTGGAATGAGGAAAAATGTCTTTTATACTGTTTTATATTATAACAATATATATAGTACAGTACATTTTAGAACAGCTAAGGGCGTTGTGGCACGATGTGAAGCAGAGTCATTAGAACCCCCTCAGCTGTTATAAAATACACCTGTAACCCACTGCTTTGCGGCTAATTGGTTTTATAAAACGGTTATTTCATGCATACCAAGGATTCAGAGAGGGGCGGAGCTAGGGATGTGAACCGAGAATCGGTTCTTCTTTAGTCTGTGTTTTAAGTTTTTATGGCACTTAAATGGCAGTTTTATTTTATTTTTTTGTCTGGACCAATGATGAATGTGAAAAATTCTATAGGTCCCTGTTACTTTTAGGTTTGTTCTGAGGTTGCTACATACAATTTGTGTATACTCTGAGTATGTGCTGTGCCGTAAGGTCTCCGGTGCCTGTCGAGGCAGCAATCCCCGAACCCGGTGGTGGACACCGGAAGTAAGGGATGGCGTCAAGCTGAAGACGGAGTCCTATCGGGCCTGGCTGGCTTGTGGGACTCCCGAGGCAGCTGACAGGTACCGACAGGCCAAGCGGACTGCATCCCGGGTGGTTGGGGAGGCAAAAACTCGGGCCTGGGAGGAGTTCGGTGAGGCCATGGAGAAGGACTATCGGTCGGCCTCGAAGAGATTCTGGCAAACCGTCCGGCGCCTCAGGAGGGGCAAGCAGTTCCCTACCAACGCTGTTTACAGTGGAGGGGGACAGCTTTTGACCTCGACCGGGAATATCAACGGGCGGTGGAAGGAATACTTCGAGGATCTCCTCAATCCCGCCGTCACGTCTTCCAAGAGGAAGCAGAGGCTGAGGGCTCGGAGGCGGACTCGCCCATCACCCGGGCTGAAGTCACCGAGGTAGTCAAGAAACTCCTCGGTGGCAGGGCAACGGGGGTGGATGAGTACCTCAAGTCTCTGGATGTTGTGGGGCTGTCTTGGCTGACACGCCTCTGCAGCATCGCGTGGCGGTCGGGTACAGTGCCCTTGGACTGGCAGACCGGGGTGGTGGTCCCTCTTTTCTCCAACTATCGGGGATCACACTTCTCAGCCTCCCCGGGAAAGTCTATGCCAGGGTACTGGAGAGGAGAATCCGGCAGATGGTAGAACCTCGGATTCAGGAGGAACAGTGTGGTTTCCGTCCCGGTCGTGGAACACTTTACCAGCTCTATACCCTCTCCAGGGTGCTGGAGGGTTCATGGGAGTTTGCCCAACCAATCCACATGTGTTTTGTTGATTTGGAGAAGGCATTCGACTGTGTCCCTCGCAGCATCTTGTGGAGGGTGCTCCGCGAGTATGGGATTCGGGACCCTTTGCTAAGGGCTATCTGGTCCCTGTACGACCGGAGCAGGAGCTTGGTTCGCATTGCCGGCAGTAAGTCAGACTTGTTTCCGGTGCATGTTAGACTCCGGCAGGGCTGCCCTTTGTCGCCGGTTCTGTTCATAATTTTTATGGACAGAATTTCTAGGCGTATCCAGGGGCTGGAGGGCGTCGGGTTTGGGGACCACATGATTTCATCTCTGCTCTTTGCGGATGATGTCGTCATGCTGGCCCCATCAGACCAGGACCTTCAGCATGCACTGGGATGGTTTGCAGCCGAGTGTGAAGCGGCTGGGATGAGAATAACCACCTCCAAATCTGAGGCCATGGTTCTCAGTCGGAAAAGGGTGGCTTGCTCACTTCAGTTAGGTGGAGAGTCCCTGCCTCAAGTGGAGGAGTTCAAGTAGCTGGGGGTCTTGTTCACGAGTGAGGGAAGGATGGAACGGGAGATTGACAGACGGATCGGTGCAGCTTCTGCAGTAATGCGGTCGCTGTACCGGTCTGTCGTGGTGAAGAAGGAGCTGAGCCGCAAGGCGAAGCTCTCGATTTACCGGTCAATCTACGTTCCTACTCTCACCTATGGTCATGAGCTGTGGGTCATGACCGAAAGGACAAGATCCCGGATACAGGCGGCCGAAATTAGCTTTCTCCGCAGGGTGGCTGAGCGATCCCTTAGAGATAGGGTGAGAAGCTCGGTCACTCGGGAGGAGCTCAGAGTAGAGCCGCTGCTCCTCCACATCGAGAGGGGCGAGCTGAGGTGGCTCGGGCATCTTTTGGACGCCCGGATGCCCCCTGGACGCCTTCCCGGAAAGCTGGCCTGGAACGCCTCGGTGTCCCCCCGGAAGAGCTGGAGGAAGTGTCTAGGGAGAGGGAAGTCTGGGCATCCCTGCTTAGACTGCTGCCCCCGCGACCCGGCCCCGGATAAGCGGTAGAAAATGGATGGATGGATGGATGGATGGACTTACATTGCATTATCCTATACATTTTACATTGGTATTTTGCAATCCCCTGGGTTCGAACCCACAACCTTGTGTTGTTAACGGAATGCTCTTACCACTGACCTACAGGAAAGCAGATGATATTGCCATCGCGACAGCAAAACCTACTGGACTGCTGAGTCACTTTCACCCTAAAATGGCGGAAGCGCAGGACTGCTTCTGGGTGCTTACCTCTTGGTATCTATTCTCTTTGATTAAGAGTAATGACGGTGGCACATCTTGTTATTAGCTTTGATTTTATTAATGATTATTGTTGGATAAACAGCACAGTAAAAGTTACAGTTACAACACATAAAATGTAGGGATAGAAGATTATTAGAAGTTATTAAACTACTCATCAAAGTACACAATTAGAGTCATATTCATTACTTTACAGAGTACAGCGCCTCATTGGATGCTTTTCTATTTTTACACTTCCGACATCCTAGTTTGTAATTAACATTTTATGTTTGAATTTAAGTTTGAATAGTTTTGATTAAGCATGTGCCATGGCCCCACTTCAGTGACCTTATGGACCACCGGGGGCTGCGGCCCCACAGTCTGGTCTAGCACAGCTCAAATCATTTTCTCTTGGATTAACCGTAGAGAGATTTCTAAATTGATTACAGAATTTAGCAAACAAATGAAATCTTGCAATGATATAATTCGAAATATTTTAATAATCTGTTCTGAGTATTTTAAATTGATCCCTCTTTTAAGCAAATGTTAACCCCTCCAAGAATGAACATTTTCTCATACGGTACTGGTGGGTCACGGCCGGCCCGAGCATTGTGAGGTCCTTAAGTTTTGTCATCAGTTTATGTATATTATTGATTTTAAATGCTTAAGTTTTGTTGTAGATTCTTGAAGAGTTCTGATTGGCCTTTGCATTAGCTAGTGAATGTCTGATAAAAGTGAGACTGAAATGTGGTAGTATCAGCTGGATAAGCAGCTGTACAAACACGTACCATTGGTCCAGGAGCCCCGCTCTCTCCGGGTGAGCCAGCTTCACCCTAAGGAGAAAGGCAAAGAATAAGAAAGAGACACTGACACACGTGGCGGTGGAAAAATGAAAATTTGAAACATATGAGATATGTGCAGGTCATACTTTAGCTCCAACAGCTCCAGATTCTCCTTTAGCACCATCAAGACCTGAATAACCCTACAAACACACACACACCACGGGTTTAGAGGTTATCACCATTATTTCATACTTTTAGAGGGATTCAGATCCTGAATACAGTCACAGTCTATACGGTGTTAAGCACAATATTGCACAGCCTTTAATGAAACATCATGTCAATATTAACCACACCAGTGTCTCATGTCATTTGCATTTAAAAACTGTATGTTGAGCTGTGATACTAACATGAAATGGTGAAAAGGTCATACTAAATACTGACCAACCAACAGCATTAAGACTTTCATCAAAAGAATAAAAAAGAGAAAAGTCCACTAACTCGATGTCCCTTTATTCCAGGTAGACCTGGTGTTCCAGGAAATCCACGGGCTCCCTGTGTTTCAAGAGAGAGAGAGAAAGGTATGAGGCGAATGTCTCCTCTTTCTCTCTCTGGCCTTCATCCACATCACACACTCACATCTGGACAAAAGCTTGAGCCGTCACACAGCTACAAAAAACCTTAAATACCGAAGAACTTACCTGAGGTCCAAGAGGTCCACGTTCACCACTTTTACCAGGTTTACCTGCTTCCCCCTTAAACACACAAACAAACATGTTGCTGGAATTTAATCACATGATGCAACTATAGTGAAATATCACTCAATATCCTGTGAAATATTCAGAAGCACATTAATGGAAAAATGAGAAGCATTTTCTTGACTGAAAGCATTTTCTGCTGGCACAAAGACGAATCACATTATGTGTTATGTCATGTGGGCTGGAGGAACAGCTGGAGACCCCATCATCTTTGCTGAAAACGATCATGTGATATTCCCAACAGTAGAAATAATATATAAGATATTAAGGTGAGGAGTGGGAATACTTACATCATCTCCAGGTTTTCCTGAGGGACCGGAGGGGCCACGGGGACCCATTGAGCCCTACCAAAACAACAATGAAACATTACATGTAAAAGGCTCTGTATAGATCTGCTATACATGCTAACCTAATTTCATTGAAAAAATGTACACACACTAAAAGAAATGCTTATGACCCACACAGTGAAAGCATTCACTTACAGTATAGAGCTCATCTTTAGACCAGGGCCGCAAAACTACAACCACGTTAGTTACTTTCACACTCAGTTTGACACGGCATTGTTACACTCACAGATCTTGTGTTTCATTGAGGTTATACCGCCATTAAAATTCTACACCAAGTGCTCATGTAGAACACTTTTAGCTTATTTGCGCAATTAGAAATCAGAGCTTGAGCACTTTAAAAAGACTCAAAAATGACTGGTTAGTTTGCACAAAAATGGAGGCCAAATTTGTAGTGAGATGAAGAGGAAAGGGAATTCCGGGATCCACATTGCTCAGTGTTGAGGAAGGTAAGACTCAAGCACTACCCAACCACACTAAATAAATATGTACAGCTCTTTTCCATAACGCATTAAACGCCAAATAGTTTGTCATGCCATTTTGCTGTGTACTAAACCTATTCACTGCTGACTCACAGGTTTCATTCCAAATCGCTATAAGTCCCGAACCTGTTTTTAGCCTAAATGCGATATGTCCTCTCAACCAATCAGAATTCACTCATTAGTGGGATTTGTATGTGTTATTTCTCAATTATTTGTTGTATGTGGTGGAGAATATTGAAATATGAAATTGATAATATTTGTTTTATTTTACTATTTAGTTGGTTACTATATATTTTATTTGGCTGTTATTTATTTCATGCATTTGCATTTATTTGATATATATTAATTTATAGAGTCCCTGATGTCATATGTTTCATGTTCTCTTGTTTGTTTGTTTTTAAAAAGAAATAAACCAACATTTTTTTGAAAAAATGAATGGATTTATAGCGTTTTGAAAAAAATTGTTTCATTTAACAATCATTGTTTAACATGTCCAGAATGAGCCAACAGACCATTTTAACAGGATAAATTGAATATTAACAAAACGTATGTGTCTAGGTAAAAAAATGTCATTTTCATGAAAACTATTAAAATGGATTTATGGAGTTTTGGAAAAGAGCTCTTCATATACAATGTTACATATACATTAGTTAGGTCACACTTCATATCGTCCCAGTCACCAGGCAGAGTGCTCTGATGCTCTTAACTGTCTAATAGGTGGTTTAATGTTATCTTAGAGCATTGCTGCGCTTCCAACATGTCTCTTGGCTGTTGTGTTCCCCAAGGATCAATTCTCGGCCCACTGCTGTTTTCCTTGTATATGTCTCCTCTTGCCTCTATCTTTCACAAGTATGGAGTATCCTTTCACTTATATGCCGATGACACGCAAATATACCTCCCATTTCTGCATAATCTCCTACAACCACTGTTGGGGTGGTTAGATGAGCTAAAGCTATGGTTAACAAGTCATTTATTTCAGACTTCAAACTTGGGCTTTTTACCAGACAGCAGTTTCAAATTTGACAAACAGATTACTGTGTTGTTAAATCTTGTTTTTATCATATTGGCCTTCTTGCCAAAGTTAAGCCATTTTTATGCATGCACAAATTTGAAATGGCCATTCATGCAATTGTTTCCTCTACCTGTCGTCTTCAGCTAATACAATGTGCTGCTGCCAAAGTTTTACAGGAAAGTGCAAGCACGATCATGTCACACAGATCTTTTTTTCTTATATAGATAGATATAGATCTTATATAG
Source organism: Triplophysa tibetana (assembly GCA_008369825.1). Taxonomy (NCBI): domain Eukaryota; kingdom Metazoa; phylum Chordata; class Actinopteri; order Cypriniformes; family Nemacheilidae; genus Triplophysa; species Triplophysa tibetana. The sequence continues at coordinate 20,593,747 of CM017911.1, read as the reverse complement.
ATTCAAACTCAGGTCGCTGGAAGTGCTGCTGCACAACATATAGTTGCAAAGTCCACTGGAGCACTGCACTGACTTCCTATCAAATATCCAAAAATCTAATGGTTTGTTTATAAAGCCCTTAATAATCTTGCTGATTGATATTTAATGGATCTCCTGCTGCCATACACTAGCCCGGGAACCGTGAGATCTTGGGTTACTCATAGTTTCCAGATCAAGAGTTAAAAATCAAGGTGATCATGCCTTTGCCACTATTGACTAGAAGACTTTTTCTATGTACACAAAAGGGCTATTTCTCTCGAATATTGTTCAAAAGTCAGTCTAAATCTGTGTAAGTGAGCACTTGTCCATTGCCGAGATAATCAATCCACCTCACAGTTGTGGCTTATCAAGATGCTGATTAGACAGCATTATTATTGCACAGGTGTGCCTTAGACTGGCCACAATAAAAGGCCACTCTAAAATGTGCAGTTTTATCACACAGCACAATGGCCACAGATGTCGCAACTTTTTAGGGAGTGTGCAATTGGCATGCTGACTGCAGGAATGACCACTGAGCTGTTGAGCATGAATTTAATGTTCATTTCTGTAACATAAGCCGTCTCCAAAGGTGTTTCAGAGAATTTAGCAGTTCATCCAACCGGCGTCACAACCGCAGACCACGTGCAACCACACCAGCCCAGGACCTCCACATCCAGCATCTTCACCTCCAAGATCGTCTGAGACCAGCAACCAGTTTGAATACCAGCAATCGGCCACCAGACCAGCAATCGGTTTGCATAACCAAAGAACTTCTGCAGAAACTGTCAGAAACCGTCTCAACGAAGCTCATCTGCGTGCTCGTCGTCCTCATTGGGGTCTCGACCTGACTGCAGTTCGTCATAGTAACAGACTTGAGTGGGCAAATGCTCTCATTTGATGGTGTCTGGCACTTTGGATAGGTGTTCTCTTCACGGATGAATCCTGGTTTTCACTGTACAGGGCAGAAGGCAGACAGTGTGTACGGCGTTGTGTGGTTCCAACATTCCACAGAACACAATCAACAACCTGATCAACTCTATGTGAAGGAGATGTGTTGGACTCCGTGAGGCAAATGATAGTCACATTTGATACTGATTGGTTTTCAGACCCCCCGGACCCCCCAATACAGTAAAACTGCACATTTTAGGGTGGGCTTTTATTTTGGTTAGCCTAAGGCACACCTGTGCAATAATCATGCTGTCTAATCAGCATCTTGATATCCCACACCTGTGAGGTGAATGGATTATCTCGCAAAGGAGAAGTGCTCACTAACACAGATTTAGACAGACTTGTGAACTATATTTGAGAGAAATAGGCCTTTTGTGTACTTAGAAAAAGTCTGAGTTCTTTGAGTTGTAAATAAACATTGATTGATTGATTGATTGATTGATTGATTGATTTGAAAGCTGTATTTTGTTCCACAGTGTTCAAGTCTTGGAGCAATTCGTGACACATACTGTATATTTATGTAATTTTCATGGATAATGAGCTTTCCTTAATATCCTACTGATGCTTGGCATAAAAGAAAAATTTATAATTTTGACCCATGCAATGTATTTCTGACTATTTCTAAAACTGTTCTGTATTACATACTAAAATAAACTAAAACATAGGCTACAAATAGATGATGGACCAGGTTCTGCAAAAATGATTCCTTCCTTTTTACACTGAATAAACTCCAATCACTGGCACCTTCTCAACATTAAAAGTGATCATTTTGATTGTTAAGAAATAGGTTTTGCAGGGGTGAGTGAGAGGGTAGAGAGTAGGAGGATGGGATTCGTACACATTTTTTGTCATTGCTCTGTTTGTTCACAGTTTCTTCAGATGCAGTTGTTTTGTTTGTGCTGTTTAATTCAAATGAACGGAAAAATAGAAAATGTTAAGAATGGAGGCATGGTCTCAGAAATTGTGTGTTTGAGATTGTATAAAAGTGTACAGTCAGTAGTGTGTGTATATGCTGGATGTGAAGGCTTAGCACAGTTTTCTCAATGTAATGAGCTGTTTGTTGTGGTGTCTACATACGGCTGATCCGGGCTCTCCGGCCTCTCCGGGGTTCCCCTGAAATCCTTGTGGGCCCTGCAGCATAGAGAGAGAGGGGATAACCACATCAGACTGTGTATGTACGTCAATGCCAGAAACAATATTTAGCTTCTCACTGTGTAAAAACTGCTCCGTTCTTTTCAATGCTCTTCCTTTCTTTAATATGATTCTTTTTTCTCAGAAAATCCATTTTCTTTTCTTCCAAACAAATATGAAGCACAAAGTAAGGGTGGAGATGACTTTGAGGAAAAAGCCCTAAAGCTTTCATAGAAGATGAAAGTTCCCAGTGCTAACCTGTGTTTAACACAGTATCAGCTTACATCTGCGTTTTCTGCTCTCAAACGTCAAAGAGAATCAAAACTCATTTGTCTTCTGTGTCATGTGATTCAATGTGAAAAAGCACTCACAGGAGCTCCATTGGGGCCTGGTGGTCCTCGTGGTCCCATCGGTCCCTGAAGAAGAGATGTATGTTTAGTATTTGTCCTTTAATTTCGTATTATGACTTTGTTTGTATGGCAGAAATGTTATCCAGCTCTGCCTGTAAGACATTAGTGTGACTAAATGGAGCGTAAAGAATTCCAGACGCTCAATCGACCTACATGAGCCGCAAATCAGCCCAAGTGCTCTGAACCCTTCTGACATACCAACAATTAAACCTTTAACAGCACACGTCCTGACACATCTACATCACACATCTCTCTCTGGAATCATGAAACTGGCTTTACATGCGAAATACTTAAAACTTCAGCTGAATCACTTGTAAGCTTCTGTCACTAACAAACTCCTGGGTGACAGCCAAAGAAAATGTTTGGTCGTCAGGTCTACTATAAGCACAAAAAATCCCAGAAGTCCACGCACACACACACACACACACTCACACACACACACACACACACACACACACACACACACACACACACACAGACAGAGGAGAGCAGGAATGAATGTATCTCAGTGTTTGAGAGCCATAGATGTGGAAGTAAAGGCAGTGAGTTTCTTACCTCCCAACATGAATATTAGTAAGGATTACCATACACAAGACTAAAAGACCAGCGTTTAAAATACAAGGATTTTTCATCAGAACATAGTTTCCATTGTTACATGTATTTACTATTTTAATGCTCAAATTGTACAATAATAAGTGAAATAGAGAATGAGCAGGCGACTATATGTAAGACGCAGTGAAGTGTGCGCACTCACCATCGGTCCCTGCATCACGCCCATTTGTGCTGAAGATTTATCATCAAATCCACCCGCCATCTGAGAGGCAAAGTTCTGAAAAAACATGTAAAGTTAATGACACCGAATCTTTCTCACACTGTTAAAGCAACCTTCTCCATACAAAAACTAACCCATGGTTTTATAAAAAGTAATCACCAGAGACAGATTTAATGACAAGAACATAAAAGAAATGCTTTGTGGCCCAAACCTTACCTTCCGGTAGAACACAAGGGACTAAACATCGTTTTAACTTGCTGGCTAGTGTTATTTTAGGTTTCTAGTAGAAGAACTGTTACTTGACTGGGACACTACCAGACCTTTTGAACAATGTGTTTATGTAATACAATATACAATAAAATCTGAATATAAATCAACATTAAAAAAAGAACCAGTTCAAATGATTAGCCACTAGTCAGACTAATAAAGAAACACAGACCGGAAGTTAACCAGAAGTCGGGCCGGACACACGTGTCTGATGTAACGGTCTGAAGTTAAACCCCAAATGAAACATTCTATTAGGCCATATAAAGACCCTGATTTACAAGGATCATGATGTGACACTCCTCACATACTGCTGAACAAGGTTAAACACGTTAATGAAATGAAGAAATGTTTGTGATGAACTGATCTGCCTCCATGATCTTCTACTTCAGCAGAGCAAACTACTGTATGGCTCTGAAAATCATATACCCAACTCGAGCAGACACATGGCTCAAACAGTTGTGTAAAACAACTGAATTCTCATATTTATCTACAACTCTCTCCCTGTGTCTCAGTTCATAGCTGATCTCATGCACTAAACTATAGGTGCACTGCCTCTTTAAGATTATACAAAACCTCACAAATACTTACTCCACCAAGGCCAGGGGGTCCGTTTGGCCCCGGGGGTCCAGGGGGTCCGGGGTTTCCAGGGATGCCAGGCTCACCATCTCTCCCACGGGGGCCAGGACTTCCCTACACCCCCCCAGAGAAACACGTAATGACTTCATCATGTGAAGTGATGGAGACGCGTCACATCAGCTCAGCTTTAGGGTTTGTCATCTTAAACCTCTTGGTTTTGTTACATTAAACGTCATCACGCATACAAAAATGAGGAAAAACAGCACAAATCTTTAACAAAAAGTGCTGACGGGGTGACATTGAGTTCCGAATTGTATACGTGTGCCTACTTTAATTTTGGGGATCAGTTTGTACCCTAAGGTTAGTAAAACCTGACAATTCCAAGAAAACCTTCGTTTGGGGATTTCATCATTTAATGGTTAGTGTTGGGTATAGTTTTTATAATTAACGGCATATAATAAACGTTATAGTCATTTGATACATACATAAATGTGTGTGTGGGTTAAACTGAAGTTATAGCAAAGTTTTACTGTCCTAAAAAATGTAAACACTTCTATATACTGTACATACAGGCTGTTGACAAATGTGACCCTTGACCACAAAACCAGTCTTAAGGCACCAAAAATACATTGTATGGGTCAAAATGAATGATTTTTCTTTTATGTCAAACATCATTAGGATATAGTGATATAAATATAATATATTAAGGAAAGATCATGTTATATGAAGATATTTTGTGAATATCCTACCGTCAATATATATCAACTTTATTTTTGTGAGTAATATGTTATGCTAAGGACTTATTTTGTAAAAATAGTTGTATCTCCTGTCCTATCCTTACAAACCATACATCAATGGAAAGCTAATTTCTTCAGCTTTCAGATGTTGTAAAAACAAAACTGGTTTAGTTGTCCAAGGTCACAAATTTACTGTAAATGTGTCCAATGGTGTGTCAGCAAAAGTGTCACGCTCCAATAGTAAGTATTACAGACCCTGTAATACATCTCCCTATCATGAAAAAACAACCAGGATGTGTTCTGTAGCCAGAATAACAATCATTATTTGGAGTTTATTAACGTCAAAGGGACGAAGATTCAGTCATGTGGAGATGAGCAAAAGCCTCTCTCCCATGAAAACAACCTGAAAGGGCAGTACAGCATGGTTCTCCAGAAAGTAATGCTAGTCGGGTGGACTTCAGTTTGTTGAGTCAACTCTAAAACCTGCTTGTAACCGGTTGCCTATTGTTTTACAGTGGTTATAAAATATACATCATAAAAAAAATCTGCGAAACAATTTGCTGTTACACCACAGGACATGCGTACGGTTTATTTGTCAACTAGATATAAACAGAAACAGAACCTTTTCGCCCTTGTCTCCTCTGTCTCCCCGGGGTCCTTGTTCTCCTGGCGGTCCCTGTTTGGTAAAGGAGAGAGCGTTTAAGACGCTGAAACACAAACGCTTAACCAAGCCCAGAGAATTCGAGGAATTCCAGAAGTATTCGTACCATAGGCCCGGCTTGTCCCCTCGGCCCCACCACCTGAGGAAAAATCAACAGAAAGTCAGAGTTAATTATCATGAAAAGCTCTCCGCTTTCAAACAAACATGAGAAGAAGGTGACAGTGACTCCATTAGAGCTCTCCTACTGAAAACAATTTGAAAGGTTTTCCGTTCAGACTTACATCTGTTATGTCTCCCGGTTCCCCCTTTTGTCCCTGTGAAATAAGAGCATATCATGACACCTTTTATTTATCATCATCCTCGTGAGTTTGATGTGAAAAGCATGCAGGACACACAAGCAGTACTTTTAGATTCCTCATGGCAGACCAAACACACGGCGGATGAAGCAGACACGTAATCACAGTTTATCACACCGTCAGATGTCAAAACACACATTAAACACACAGACTCACCTTCACACCTGGCAGTCCTGTGATCACACAGAAAGAAAGAAAACACAGTGTTAAAAACAGCCCACACCTGCCCCGATACCTAAAACAACACCGAGTGACCAATACAAGTCATCATTAGATACCTGCTGTCTGTCAGTACTAGAAAGAGTCTGATGCCACATCTTCAGTGAGTGTTGGGATGCTAAAGTACATCAGCATCGCTTTCAGCATGGAAATATCGCTGCTGTCCTTCTAATACCTTCTGTCCTTATTATTCTTTTTTATTATTCCCAAATCTTACCATTATAAGTGCTTGTCAACTTTAACAACACAGTATTCATGGTCCTGTGTTTTCAGGGTTCAGAAGGACAGAGATGATATGAACATGATGCTGTCAACATCTCATGATGAAGACAGTAGCAACAACACTGACTGGAGATGTATTTCAGCCACATGTGTGAAGGAGTGTGTGTGTCGTATCTGTCCGTTCTGTCATGAGCAGTTGTGAAGGTGATGAGGGTAAGAGTGGTAAACTCTTTTCTGTGAGCTGTAGACGGGCCTGAAACTCAAGACGGCATCTGTTCTCTCCAAATGATTCCCACATGTGTCCATCGACATAGCACACAAAGCCCTCTCTCTCTCTCTCTCTCTCTCTCTCCTTAGGAAGTATAATATCGGGTTCCTTTGCTTTGCAGATGACACACAATAATATCTGTCATAGAAACATACAAACTCTATAGGCCCACTTTTGTGTTGCCTTGAGGAAATGAAAGCCTGAAGACTGTACAATTTCTCAAATTTAACGAGGAGAAGATGGATTCATAAACCAGTTTTAACAGATAATGATTTTAAAATGGACCAACAGATTCATCTGCCAATTAAATCTAGTTTTTCCAGCTGAGGCAACTTTCTTAGGTTAAATCTTTTCTATCTCTTAAAGATTTTAAAGGATTAAACACATTTTTATTTCGTCCCGTCTTGACTGTAAGTAGATATTATCAGACCTCCCTCACCAGACAGCAGATGCTTGAGAATGCTGCAACTCATCTGCTAACGGCAACACAAAAGTGCGAAGATATTCCTCCCATTCTGCCCTCTCTTCATCGGCTTCCTGTTTGGTTCAGAATTGGATTCCTATTCTAGATTTTAAATCACTAAATGGCAGAATTCTTTCAGCCATATACTCCGTCGAGGGCACTTAGGTCCGCTGACCTTTGTTTGTTATTTGTCCCCCGTGTAAGATTAAAGAATAGAGGTGACCGTGTGTTTTCAGTGGCGGGGCCTAAATTTCTGAATAATCTCCTTAACATGTCAGAAAGGACCAAACCCTCACTATTGTTAAGTCCATCTTAAAAAGTTATCTTTATATCTTGGCGTTTAATTTAGTGTGAGAGCTGCTGTTTTTATTTCATTTGACTCTTATCTGATCTTACTTAGGATCTTTTGAATGGTTGGTCTTTATGATTTTCTTATATTGCGTTGCCTATGCTTGTACAACATTTTGGCAAACACTTGATGTTCTAAAAAGTGCCTTAAAGCTTGACTTGACTCTCTCTCTTCATCTCTCTTTGTCTCTCTTCATCTCTTTCTGTGAGTTGTCAATCATTTGTTGTGTGGTTTTGCCCTTATGACTAGAGGAAGGAGCAGAGATGGAGGATCACTTTAGAATTGCTTTTTAAAACGAATCCCAAAAGCAAGCAAACAAATGTAATTTATTTATAGAGCTGTAAGGAATAAATAAATTACAACCGGGAGGGGGCGGCTGGTCAGTTCCACAGACCGGGCAGCACTCCCCAAACGGGATCTCCGGTTTTGGACAGTCCTTCAGCTCCTCGCAGACGATTTCATCACACAGGACCGTGCCTGTGTCACACACACAAACACGACACGACTCCGGTTTCCACACATCTTTGTCACTGTAGCGCTGGCCGTCCTGCATACAGCTGCCTGGATCCTCTGTGTGAGCGTGAGCAGAAGAAGAAGAAAAGCATGCTCAATGAAAAGATAGTGTGCTGTGAGATGAGAAGCGGATATAACAGGCCATAGATTACTACTGAAAGAAAACATATAAGTGTGATGCTGCATGATGATATTTTTCATCTGATAGACATGAGTGCAGGTCAAGGCATTCAAACACACACCACTAGATGGCAGCACAGAAAACATCTTGACTGATGATAGATCTGTCAGATATCACAATTCTGTCATCATTATTTCCCTCTAGTGTGGTTTTAAATCTGTACAGGAGTCTTTCTTCAGTGGAACACAAAAGAAGATATTTTGAGAAATGCCTAAGTGGTTTTGTGTTCATACAGTGGAAGTCAATGGGATTGTCAACATTCTTCAAAATCTTTCGTGTTCTGCAGAAGAAACTCATACAGGTTTGACATGTCATGAGGAAGAAGAAATGAAAGCTCTTTTATCACTTTAAGATCCAGTTTCAACAGTCTTCGCTTGTTAAGGGTCAATGCACACAAATATCTGTAAAATACAACGTGAAATCATACCTCCCAAAGGTCTAAGAAATAAATGCTATATATTCATTAGTTTGGTGTTTATTCAGGGCTCAGTTGGTCTAGTAGTTTTAGTAACACACATACAGTATTCTTGTTTACTCTTGAGGTTTTTTCCTGTAAATTCAAGTAGGACCCATATGGCAATGAATGACGCCTTTCTGAAAAGTGAAGACTGAGCAATTCACGATTGTCTGCCGAATCTAAACACCCTGAGCTGCCAGTTCAAACATGCCAGAGAGAGACAGATTTCAGTCAGACACATGTTGAGTTCATCATTGTGCTGCTGTGCGTTATTCCAGAAGAACTGCTGGGGTGTTTAAAAGGAAAATTGGACACAGGTGAGGGGAGGTCCTTATCCGCTTTACTCATCTCTGCTCATGACTCCATGTGCAATGTAACAAATAATGGCAGAAATGAAGGTCTAAGAAATGATCTTTGGCATGGTGACCTGTGACCTTTCTGTCCTCACATGTGTCTCAACTGTAAGTATTTGGGCTTGTCTGCATGCTCTTTAGTACTCTTGATTCAATGGACATCCCAGTTAAGTCACTATGAACCATGACGAAACTCCTCTTGTAGAGTGTTTTGGGTTATTTCAGTAAGATTTAACATCCCACCAATAGAATCCATCACACAGCAGTGGACAACATTGTGGTTTCCATTAAAGTCAGTACAATTCCCATTATAACCATTAAACCCATTACATTTTCCATTTGGATTTGGGCAAGCTTTGATTGTTTATTTTCAACAGGGATATGAGACCCAGTCTGAGATTATGAGCATAAAGGTTGGATTTCAAGCCTTATAGTTTTGATCTTTTACATGGCATTACTCAGTCAATATTAAAGATGTCAAGATGCTATCTTCACAGAATGTTCTTTACACTACGAAGGATGGTTTTATGTTATAAACATTAATTTAGATGGGTTTTCACAGTCAGGGTCACATATTTGTACTTTTTCATGTGAAATATCTTACAGTACGCCGACTGCCAAGTTTATTTTTCCTTCCTTTCTACAGAAGCACAGAGGAATGTGCCGTGCTGAATTATAATAGCTGCTTTTGTCCTTCCAATGTTTTTCCAATAACATGAGATTGCCAGACGGTCTTTCATTCCCGGGACGATGAAAGCCGGCGGCGGGAGTAATGCAGAAAACAGATGGAAACACTTTAACAACAGTACGGACCGGTAACTGAGGCTGAGGCGACTCATATTCCTCTCAAGCCTTACACGGGAGATGAACGAAAGATCGCGAGGGTCTCTTCATGAATCTGAAAGGTGTTTGGTGCAAGCCTGGATTCGTCCTGATGGCCTCTGAGAGTACAGGAATGTGAGCAGCTGAGCCTTCAGGCCACCAGCAGTGCATCAGCTACAAATACCTTCATCCCATAATCACACTCCACCAAACTCAATGAAATCAGCTTAAACACCAGGAGCTGCAGACGACCTGCATTTCACTCATCATATCTCTCTCTTCACTTTACTATGGTAATAAGTGAATAACTTATAAGTGAATAAGGGAAGTGCATGCATGTGGGAATGTCCCGCAGGGATGAAAGAAATGCCTTAAATTCCTCCTCGCTGCATCTTCTATATTCTCACCATTCCCCCTCAATACGATACAGTCCTTAGTCTAACTTAACACCTCTTACATCCCATCCACAACACACATAGTCAAACATTCATGCCCAACTCATCAGTCACACATTTCTCTTCACTGTTTATGGTTTGATGCAGACAAACACAAAGATTAACCGAGTGTAAAAAAGAGCACAAACTTACGGTCATCCTCCTCCTGACAGCTCACAACAGCCAATAATGCAATAAAGAAAAGTAAAGTCCAGGAATGCGTCCACACCATCATATTGAAATCACACACACACACAGTTAAGAGTTTGATGAGTGGAGTGTCCTGCAGACGGACCCTAAAGCTCCTGCCATACAGCTCTCAATGAGCACAAATCCTAGTCCATGCCCTTCCTTCAGGAGACCCCCCCCCATGAAACCTGAGAAGTTCCCCTCTCTCTCTCTCTCTTCACAGAGCCCTCTTTTCAAGAACTTTCAAGAAAAATACCCTCACCTCAAAAAAGTGGGGTGAAAAAAATAGAAAGGAATTCCACCTCAATGCTCATTCGCAAATTTCAGCCCTGTTTCTTTTTTTCCACAATTTTATAAATTTTTTAATTATAGATTTTACATTTACATTTAGGCATTTGGCAGACGCTTTTATCCAAAGCGACTTACATGGCTTTATCCTATACATTTATACATAGGAACCCACAACCTTGCTCTTACCACTGAGCTACAGGAAAGCTGAAATTTATTTTAAGATAAATATTAAATACTTTCAGATATTCAATGTGAATTTAGATCAAATTGCTCTACATCTCTCGCATTAATTGATTCTATTTAGGAAATTACAAAAGCTATGGATCAAAAACAATATGCTGCTGTTGGAGTATTTATAGATTTAAATGGAGCAGGTTCCCCGCGATCCCATATTTCAACCTTTAGTTAGCCACTGGAGTAGTGTTTGGTTATCAGAGTGTAAACGTTTGACTGAGCTACACGCTAAACTACTTTCACTTTTATCACAGTCCTACAGCTGGTAATAAGAATTCGGCTACACACATTCTAAGATAACCAACAGTCAAATAACAGCTTCATGACTTTAACATCTGCTGTGAAAGCTGTTCTGTGTAATACACTGATATTGTGAGTGTGAGCTTACCTCTTAAACACTTCTGTGAAACGTCCGCTGAAGTCCTGCTTGCAAATGTCAAAGTTTATGAATACACATGAGAGGGGCACCAACCAATCATAACAGCCTGAGAAGCGGAAGCCAATCAGGACAGACCGAGTCAGCTTTACCAATCAGAGCGTTCCGGAAGGAGGGATTTTACATAGACCGGAAGAAATCAAGTATTTTTGTTAAAGTGGGACAGCGATGAACGCAGGGTCGGCGCCACGGGGGGGGGCCCCAGGGGGCCCGCCCCGGCCACCTAGGTTACTGTGCCCCCTCACCTCTAGTCAGCACACCACCCTTCCTCGCAGCGCGATTTCAGCCGTTGAGACTCAGCAACAGGCACGGTGACGGTTCCACTGTGGCTGTGCCCTCTTATTCCTGACATATAATTATATGTATTTAAAATATATATATATTTTTTTGTAAATTAATTTAGTTTTACTAGAATCAAATCAGCTTTGCAACTTTGCATGAAAAACTCGCGACAGGCGATTAACTAAATTACGTCACTAGCAACTTGTATGTAATTGGTTGAAATATGACTGTATATCGCTGTCACATTCGGGGCCACTACCGCTATGTGTGAGAACTCATTTTCTGTGCTCAAGAACGTTTTCACGGACAACAGACGAGCAATGAACCACACACGTAAGTCTCAGCTCGTGCAACTTGCGTTTGAGCGGGACCTTACAAAGAAAATGCGCAACGAATGGAAAGACCTCGTTCTGAGAAAGTTTAACTCCTACACTCGTCGACTGCAGCTTTTCTAAAGGTAAGATGTGTTTTTTGCTTTTTTGTCTGATATTGATTATAGCCAGTGCTGGTCCGTTTATTATTTATGAGAATGCTGTAGGCAGCGTTCGTGCTCTGTATCGTTGCGTCTGGTAGCCTAAATGGTGACTTGATGGTTGTTGTTTCAATTCAAAGTGGGTGTATTGTGGAGGTATGCCCCCCCAGTGACACAACGAGGCCCCCTCGTTCTGTATGTCCTGGCGCCGACCCTGGATGAACGCTAGACTTGAAATATGTGAAATATAAAAGTTTTTTTTTTAATTAGAATCATGAGAAAAGCTTTCGATACAAGCAATCATAACATATTAATAAAAAAACTGTGACGATATGGGACCAGGAGGATAGTATTGCATTGGATGCAAAGTTATTTAAGAGATATGAGACGACTTGTAAAGTTGGGAAAATATTCATTGTCATGTTTGGATATTATGTGTGGTGTCCCCCAGGGGTCAGTACTGAAAAAAATATAAAAAATATGTATATAAATGATATTTGCAAAGTTTCAAATATTATAAAACTTGTTTTATTTGTAGCTGATACAACTATTTTTTTGTTCTGGGAGGGATTTAAAACACTAGTAGAGACTATAACTATAGAAATGAGTAAATTAAAAAGATGGTTTGATAGAAATAAATTATGATTGAACACTACATTAATCACATATTTAAATTACTGTGTGGAGGTTTGGGGTAATACATATAAAAGTAGGCTATTTGTATTATTTTTTGTTACAATAAAGAGCAATTAGGTTGGCACAGTGCATGGTGTTTCTAGAGCAAGCAAAATCATTCTAATGATAAATATCTAATAAACATATAATTTAATAAATAAATGCAGTCTCCCAGTGAGAAAGCTAACACTGGCCTGCTGTGGCGAGGAACCCAAACTCCAATGATTGATTAATGGAGAAAAAGCCACCGAGCAAACATCCACGAAGAAGAAGGTGACCCCACCACCCGCTACCCAGGAATTCCCACTTGCCGAAACCGTGCAGGTCCAACCCGGTCACCCTCCACGATCGTCACCAGAAAACAGAGGAACAACCAGGGAAAAATAGTTCATTGATCTGCAACGCTGCTATTGGCTGCTCACCATAGCAAAAAGGCGCGCTCAGTTTTTCAAAGCAGCAGAGCAAGAATTATTACTGGAACGGTATGCTGAGTTTGAAAAAATAATTAAAACGCCAGGGAACACTTCAAAGTCAGGAGAGAGGGCTGGCAAAAAGTAACAGACAAATTAAATGCGTAAGTGTTCCATGTTATGGTTATATAACTTATTATTACAGTATATATTCTTATTTTAATAATTTCATTATTGCTTAATGTCAGAGCCAGCTCAGGACCCACTAGAACATGGGAACAAGTAAAAGTGAAGTACAAGAATATTCTTCAAACTGGTAATCCTTTCTACTTCCACTGTTTAGTATCTGTTACCAAAAACATTTTAAATTATGTGTTTGTCTGTTATAATCAGCAATCAAGAAAAAGGCGGAGCAGAAAAAAACAGGTCCTGCACCCCCACATTATACCCCGGCAGAAGAGCTGGCCCTTGGGCTAAATGAGAACCGACCCATTGTAAAGGGCATCCCTGGGGGCTGCTCTTCCTTAGACCTAAAGCCAGGGACCAGTAACAGCAAGACCTTAACTAGAGGTAAATGAGTTTTAAATCATCTTGCTACAAATCGTCAACAATCAAATTCAACTAAATTAATTAGCGACGTACGAAGAACGGGCCTCTGGTAAGAACTCTGGCAGCTGCATTCTGAACTAACTGTAGTTTGTTTATTGATGATACAGGACAACCATTAAGTAGAGCATTACAATAGTCAAGTCTTGAGGTCACAAATGCATGAATAAGCTTTTCTTCGTCAACAACACATAACGTATTTCGTAATTTGGAAACATTTCTAAGGTGGAAGAAGGCTGTTTTTGTGATATTTGAGATGTGACTTTTAAATGACAGGTTTACGTCTAATATAGCGCCTAGGTCTTTAACTGTATTTGTTGGAGTAACAGTGCAGCCTTCAATTTGTTTTATATCTTCAATGCACTCTGCCAATTTGGATAGCTGGAAGGAATCATCTGGTCTTGATAAGATATAGCTGAGTGTCATCTGCATAACAGTGGAAGCTAATTCCATGTTTTCTAATAATGTTTCCAAGCGGCAGGATTATTATTAAGAAAAGCAAGGGTCCTAAAACCGATCCCTGAGGTAATCCATAATTTACTTGCGTTAGATTTGACGATTCCCCCTTTAGATTAACATATTGATATCTGTCTGTTAAGTAAGATCTGAACTATTGTAGTGTCTGTCCCTGAATACCGGTATAATTGTGTAAACCATCTAAAAGTATTTTATGGTCTAAAGGTATCGAAAACAGCACTAAGGTCAAGCAGGAGTAGAAGGGGGAATTTGAGTTCCTCGCCACAGCAGGGCAGTGTTGGCTTGCTCACCGGGAGACTGCATTTATTTATTAATTAGATATTATTTATTAGAATGATCTTGCTCGCTCTATAAACACCATGCACTGTGCTGTGTTTGACTTTTCTGTTTTTCCTGAATGCCCCTTTAAAGCTCCTATGGAACAATACACATGGTGAAAAGCGCTATATGAATAAACTTGAATTGAATTGAAGTGAGATGTCACCTTTATCTGATGCTTCAAGCAGATCGTTTGTAATTCTAACAAGCACAGTTTCAGTGCTATGATGTGGTCTAAAGCCAGACTGAAACTTTTCTTGTGTGTCATTATTTTGTAGGAAAGTACACAACCGAGTGGACACTACTTTTTCTAGTATTTTAGACAAGAACAGGAGATTTGAAATCTGTCTATAGCTTCCAAGTTCGTTGGGGTCTAAGTTTGGTTTCTTGATAAGAGGCTTAATGACAGCCAGCTTAAAGGGTCTTGGGACATGTCCTAGATTAATTAACGAGTTGATAATTTTGTAAATGGGCTCAATTGCAACAGGTAGTAACAGTTTTAATAATTTAGTTGGAATGGGGTCTAATAAACATGTTGGCGGTTTGGATGTTGCAGTAAGTTTAATTAAATGAAGTCACCGAGGTAGTCAAGAAACTCTTCAGTGGCAGGGCACCGGGGACGGATGAGATCCGCCCTGAGTACCTCAAGTCTCTGGATGTTGTAGGGCTGTCTTGGCTGACACTCTGCAGCACCGCGCAGCGGTGACACTCTGTCTTGGCTGACACTCTGAATTTCTAGGCGTAGCCAGGGGCCGGAGTGCGTCGTGTTTGGGGACCACGCGATTTCATCTCTGCTCTTTGAGGATGATATCGTCGTGCTGGCCCCATCAGACCAGCCGATCCCGGGTACAGGCGCCCGAAATGAGCTTTCTCCGCAGGGTGGTTGTGTGATCCCTTAGAGATAGGGTGAGAAGCTCGGTCACTCGGGAGGAGCTCAGAGTAGATCCACTGCTCCTCCACATCGAGAGGGGCGAGCTGAGGTGGCTCGGGCATCATTTCCGGATGCCCCCTGTACGCCTTCCCGGGAACGTTTTCCGGGCATGTCCCACCGGGAGGAGACCCCGGGGAAAACCTAGGACACGCTGGAGGGACTATGTCTCCCGGCTGGCCTGGGAACGCCTCGGTGTCCCCCCGGAAGAGCTGGAGGAAGTGTCAAGGGAGAGGGAAGTCTGGGCATCCCTGCTTAGACTGCTGCCCCCGTGACCCGGCCCCCGATAAGCAGAAGAAAATGGATGGATGGATGGAGGTTTAATCACGATAAGGTTTATTCTCTGACTTTTACAGAAATTATTATTTAGTGGTATTATTCGGGGGAGAGACACAGTCTCTATGGATTTGGAAGCAGTAACATTTTATACAGTTGAGTGAGAGGAACACATACTATGGTTAAAGTTTGTACTTACTAATCATGTAGATAAAAGGATGATCTTATTTGAGCAGTGGAGAAGGGAGTAGGATTATACAAGCAGATAATTGCTTCTTTCTCCTCCTTTTCGGATATTTATACGTCAAAATTATTTTGTTTTGTTATTGATTCATTAATTAGGGTCAAATTGTATTTATACATATTGGAAATAAAAGTTCCCTTTCTGTCGGTCTCTCGACGTTGTGTTGAACCGACAGATGGGGTCCGCCCTTGAGAACCTATCAACTCTGACTACTTTAGAAGAGGCCAATGAAATTTGCATGCCGGCCCCCGGATATCCGGTATAAAAGGAAGACGGCGTGCAGCATTCATTTACCTTTTGTTCTTCAAAGCCATCGCTCATGATTACAAAGCTAAAATTTAAACTTCAAGACAATAGCCGGAACTACGACGTGGAGCACCGGATCATCCCTATCCTGCAGCGACCTTCCTCTGGGCGTCTCGGCGGTTCCAGAGGTGTTTAGAGTTTTTCCAAAAAGTCCTTTCAAGGGCTGAGCATTTCTTTAGCGCGGTATGTCCCGCTGTTCTCTTGGGTGGGGCAGCCTCATCGAGGAGGGGGATCGACACGATAGCTGCATCAAGTGTATGGGCGTCCAGCATGCTTAGGCAGCTTTCGTAGAAACATCTTGCCCGCATTCAGAAGTTGCGGTCACGGGTGGCTGTCTTCCTCTGGGATCCAGCCACCACTTCGTTTGGTACCCAGGCCATGACGTCGGTGGCTAAGGCCCCGCTATCCACTAGTGCTAGCAGTTCATTCTGCGCTTTATGCGCTTTGTAATGTGTTTTAGGCATTTTGTTTTGATTTATCCTTGTGATGTGTATTAAGATCGCTTTGAGCGTGCTGAGGAGAGGTGAAAAGTCACAGACGAAACATCTATTCATACTGTACTCTCTTTAATCCATCCAGGCCATCTAAAGGCCTCATAATAAAATTTCCATCAGCAACAGTTCCAGTTGTTCCTTGTATTCTGTTACACAACGCAGTGTCGTAATAAGCAGCAAGAACCAGCCCGGTTACAGTGGTGCCGTGACCCGGATGAAGATCAGCTCACTTCGGATCTTCATCCATGGATCAATGTCGTTTGGTCGCCGTTGGGCGCTGCACTTCAGTCAAGGTTTCAATGGACAGTAACACAAAGTAGTGTATATTCACCGAACCAGAGATTTCATTACATGATTAGTGCCACTACTTTTACTTTTTCCCCACTTGTAATCTTTAGTGTGTTTACACTTTAGAGTGTTTTTTTGTCATTTGAGATATATATGGTACCCATTGTTTGGTGAATTGTATGCTAATGAGAAGGGATGGCACATGGTTACAATATGGACAGTTTTAATGCTGAAGGGAAAATGTTGGACTCAAGTTTCGGTAGAGGTAGACTTTTCAGTGACGTACCTTTACACCAGTTACAGGGAGGGGTAATGTACTACAAACTCTGCCTGAATTTTGTTCCACTCGTATAACTGAACAAACACCTAGTCAATTACGACGTAATCCGATATCAGCCTGTCCAGACTTAAGTGATCCAGCTTGGGTTGCTCTTATAACGCACATTGCTCAGGAAGTAGGACAGACTATAATTTCTGCTCAAAGTGGGGTAGCGCATGGGGAAAGGGAATCTAGCAATCCACAGAGTCGAAGTTCAGGTGCAGGTCACTCATTCTCAGAGACACCCTCTCTTAATTTGACGGGAGTTAAACTAGTCATGCAGTCCGACGTAAAAGAGCCTCCTGTCTTCCGAGGAGATGGGACAGAATAATGCAGTGTGCATGAGTGGGAAGATTTGATGGATACATACCTACGCAAAAGAGGCATACCAGTGGTGGAGCACCATAACGAAATCCTTTCAAGACTGATGGGTAAAGCGAAGGACATTGTTTGAATTACCCTTCGTAGTAACACTTCCCTGAGACCCTCTGAAAACCCCAAAGCGATATTTGATATTCTGAAACAGCACTTCAGCGAGGTCAGGTATTCGTATATGCCCTTAGCTGATTTCTACGGCACAGTGTCTGTCTCGGGAGAAAATCCAGTTGACTATTGGGTCCGTCTAAATAAGTCTGTCGATGTTGCGGAGGAGGCTTTGACTAGACTTGGGCGAAAGAAGGATAATCCATGCCAAGAGGCAGCCATGATGTTTGTCAAGTATTCCCCGGATCCAGACCTATCAGCCATTTTCCACTTAAAAGCACCTGATAAATGGACAGCGAGTGAGGTACAAGAGCATCTTGACAGGTATCAGACTGAACAAAAGGAAAGGTTTGCGGTAAAATCCAAGCGTAACTTTGTTATGAGTAATGCTGCAGCTCACTCTCCGTCACCTATGGAAGGTGAGGCCGCAACCAGTGTTTTCCCTGCTGTGCAATCTGATGATACTAATCCTAGCACCCCATAATATTCACAAAATTACGATAATTGCATGAAGGCGCTTATCGGTCTGCTTGATGCATGTGCATAAGCTCCAGCAGAAGTCAAAGTGATTGCACAGAACATACAAACTCTTGAAGTGTTTGCCGAATTGTTTTATGCGCCTGTCTGTATCAATGACAAATTTCAGATGATGGGAATGTTGGACTCAGGATCTATGGCATGTACTTTCAATGAAGCGGTAGAGAGCAGGATGCTGAGCGAAGATGCATTGCCAAAGCCCACTCCATTGCCACAGGAAATAATGCTGATAGGATGTGGAGGTAAAGCAACTAAACCCAAATGCATGTACGAAGTTGAGCTGAAGGTATATGGCGAGAGATGTTTGGTACCTCTTCTAGTTGTAACAGGACAAAGGGATGATTTGAACATTGGTACCAATGTGATTAAGTTCCTCATGCACAGGATGAAGATCAGTGACGATTGCTGGAGGATTCTGTCTAACAGTGTCTCAGAGCCATGTTCACCGTGTGAACAATTCTTGGATGTGATGGCAAATACTTGTCTGGAGAGGAGGAGACCCACCCGACAGAGTTGGGACTGTTAAGCTTCAGCGGTCAGTTACTCTTATGGCCAGACAAGAGCACCTTGTGCTTGTGAAGGCTACCGAGTAATGCTGTCATGTCACCAGGAAGTAGCGTAATCGTGGAGGCCACTTGTTCTAGATCCATGCCACGGGACATCCTCATTGGTCATCTTGTTACACCGTTGTGGGGAGATTGGTGGGTTCCTCTAAAAGTTACCAACCTTTCGGACAAACCAGTCACCCTCAAGAGGAATCGTAAGCTTGCAGACGTATCCCCGTGCCTGGCTGTTGAGGATTTTGATTTGTTACAAGGTTTCAGTCATGTTCAAGCGACGACATCTGAGATGCCTTCTCAAGCTGGTGCTGCTGCTAATCTTAAAGAGAGATTAAATGCCGCAGGCCTTAACGACATCAATATTGATTTATGTTCTGTCAAGGATACAGTCAAAGAAAAGCTGGTCCAGTTGCTTGAGGACTACAATGACGTTCTCTCCAAACATGCTCTGGATTGCGGGGAGGTCAGGGGTTTCGTTCATCGCATCCGCTTAATTGACGAGCGTCCGTTCCGACTGCCATACCGTAGAATACCACCCCCTCACTATCAGAAATTGCATCAAGTTCTCTCCGTCATGGAGGAGCAGGGAATAATTCGAAATTCAGTGAGCGAGTATGCTTCACCCTTGGTTCTAGTATGGAAGAAAGACGGAGGCTTTTGGATTTGTACGGACTTCAGATGGCTGAATGCCAGAACTGTTTAGGATGCACACCCGCTCCCACACCAATCCGACTGTCTGGTGGCCTTGGACGGAAACACTCTCTTCAGTACTATGGATTTAACATCAGGCTTCTATAATGTCCCCATGGCTGAAGAGGATAAGAAGTACACAGCGTTTACGACTCCAGTAGGACACCATGAGTACAACAGAATGCCTCAAGGGTTGTGCAATAGCCCAGCATCTTTTATGCCTATGATGTTGAGTATCTTTGGAGACCTGAATTTTAGTAGTCTGCTGTGTTACCTAGACGATCTACTGGTTTTTGCACTTGACAAAAATTCGGCTCTGGAGCGGTTAGAGGTAGTATTCCAACGGTTGAGGGACCACAACCTCAAGTTAAGTCCAAAAAAGTGCCATTTGATGCGGGCGTCCGTCAAATTTTTAGGACATATCATTGATTGGAATGGTGTTTCTGTTGATCCGTCGAAGGTTGAAGCCATAGCCAGACTGTCAAAAGCTGACCTCATGGAAGAAGATGGGTGTACCTCGTCTGTACGGAGGATTTAGTCTGTCCTGGGAATGATCCTCTATTACCAGCACTTCGTTCCAAATTGCTCTTCCGTGGCCAAACCCCTCTTTTCCCTGACAGCTGGGCAGAAAAGGAGAGTGAAAGTCAAAACCGAGGCTAAGGCAGGCACATTCAATAAGCTCAAGCCAGCCGACTGGACTATGGAGTGTGATGATGCCCTATCTAGCTTGAAAGAGAGCTTGCTGCATTGTGTGGTTCTAGCGCACCCGGACTTTTCTCTCCCTCTAATTTTGTCAATTGATGCTTCCTTGGATGGACTTGGAGCTGTGTTGTCGCAGATACCAGCAGGCGAGGAGAAAGCTCGTCCCATTGCGTTCGCGAGCAAATCCTCAAGCAACTCTCAGAAACTGTATCCAGCACACAAACTCGAGTTTTTAGCCTTAAAGTGGAGTGTGTGTGAGAAATTCAGTCATTGGATAAAGGGTCACATGTTTACTGTATGGACAGACAATAACCCGCTCACTTATATTCTAACGAAGGCCAAACTCGATGCTTGCGAACAGCGCTGGGTGTCAAAGCTTGTTGCTTACTCCTTTGATCTGAAGCACATTGCTGGAAGGAAAAACATTGTAGCTGACGCTTTGAGCCGGGATCCTTTCACAAAAACAGTCAGTCAGAGGCTCATTACAGAGCAGTATGGTAGTTTACTCACGGAGGCTGAAGGTGTTAATGAAAATGGAATTCAAGATGCTTTCCAGTTGCAAGTCAACAATCTTCATGTGTCGTTACAGTTAAATTCTGCATTGTCCTGTGATCACACAGCAGTCGGAACTCAGTTGGACCTCCATAATCAGTGGGAGACTGTAACTGGGCTAAGAGCCATACAGGCAGTTCAGTCTATTCAGAATGCAGTCATGCCTGGATGTGACAACATTGCAGCCATTCCTCTTGAGGAGATCCAGCAGGGCCAAGAGTCAGATCCTGCAATCTCACAGATTTTGCCCTACCTGAGTCAGAAAAAGCGACCATCAAGGCGAGAGAGGGCTGGAATGGATGCCAAGGCTCTAATTCTTCTTAAGCAATGGGTTCGGCTGAAGATTCAGGAAGGAGTAGTCTACCGTGTCTCCAAGGATCCTTTAAGCCATCACAAGAGGTTCCAGCTTGTACTTCCTTCTAGTTTCAAGACTAAAGCCTTAACTGGTGTGCACGATCTTGCTGGACATCAGGGACAACCAAGAACACTTCAGTTAACCCGACAGCGCTTTTTCTGGCCTAGAATGGAACGTGACATAAGGGAGTATGTCAAATGTTGCCAGAGATGTATATTGGCCAAAACACCAGAGCCATTCGCACGACCCCCACTTCAGAGCATTCAAACTTCTGCCCCTATGGAGTTAGTGTGTCTGGATTTTTGGAGTGCTGAGGATACCAAGCAATGTTCTGTAGATGTACTAGTTGTGACGGATAATTTCTAAAAGTTGGCCCATGCCTTCCCGTGTGTGAACCAGAAAGCAAAGCAGATCGCGAAAAAGTTGTGGGATCATGTCTTTTGTGTTTATGGTTTCCCAAGAAGCATTCATTCGGATCAAGGAGCCAACTTTGAAAGTACTCTTATAGCAGAGCTGCTCAAGCTGACAGGCGTTGAAAAGTCACACACTACAGCGTACCACCCCATGGGAAATGGTGGGACAGAGCGGTTTAATCGGACTCTTGGTGGTATGCTTCGCTCTTTGTCCCTCAAGGAGAAATGCAAATGGCCCGAGTAAATACAGACGCTGACATTCGCATATAATGCCACAGTACATGATCACTGGTTACGCGCCATTTCAGTTGATGTTCTGTCGCATTCCCAGACTACCCGTTGATGTCATGTTTGGGCAAGTGTTGCATGACCCTGTGACTGTTGACCATGCTAGCTATTTGAAAACACACTGTCTTACCTTAACGAAGTAGTGGACATTGCTCAAAAACACGCTAAAAAACAGGAAGAGCGAGCCAAGTTTTATGATCGGAAGATAAAGGGCACATGTTTGAACATTGGAGACAGAGTGCATCTTGCAAACAAGAGTGAAAGAGGAAAGAAAAAGCTTGCTGATAAGTGGGATCCAACTGTCTATACTGTAGAGGATTGTAACCTTCCGACCAACATATACAAACTGATTGACGAGGAAGGCAAATCCAACGTGGTGCATCGAAATTTGATTCTTGACATCAGTTTCCTACCTGTTGAATCATCTCAAGATGACAAGGACATGCAGTTTGATGCTGAGAATATGGAGAGTGAGTCTTGTGTGTCTGAACTGGCGGACTCATCGGACGAGGAGAGTTCGGATGATAGAACAAGGGAATGGTTGCTTGATGGTCAAGAAAAGACTGAAGGTGCAGAGCTTGCGGATGATGTTCTGGAATCTGATCGTTCATTCTACAGTCGAAGTGACAGTAACCAAAATCCCAGTGAAATCGAGGCTGTTAGAGGTTCCGATCAAGTGTCTGACATAGAGATTGAAGCCTCCGCTAGTAATTCTGAGCCACAAATAGAAACTGTGAATGACTTTAATGCTAACAGAATTCCTGACACACAAGTACAAATTCCTACTGACACACAGGGTGTTAGGACCCGTGCAGCAAGGGTTGTTAAAAGGGTTAGTCGCTTAATTGAGTCAATGGCACAGAGACCATTTTATGCTCAGGGAGTGGGGTCTTCTGTTGCAAGGAGATCGGGGTCATTTCTTTCTTTATTTTAAAAGGGGTTTTGATTGAATGAAAATATTGTGTTTACAATGAAATGTTTACAATATATTAATTTCCTGAAGTATACAATAGACCAGTTTATGGTGTGCTGTACAAGGCAGCATACTGTTCTGAGAATGTTGAAGACTTGATCAATCTTGGATTTTTCTTGATCTGTAAAATGGATAGCTTACTATGTTGAACTGTGAATGAGATTCATTGAAAATCTGGTCTTGTTGTACTGATTTTGTTGTATGGTTAGGATATTAGTGAATTTCAGGAGGGGTGAATGTGACGGATGTTAATGAGTATATACTTTTATATACTAATATTAATGTATTTCACTAATCATCCTTCTTTTCAATTTTTACTCTTTTACTTTGTAATAATTTGTCCACAAAACATTGTAATTTAGTTTTGTATTTTATTTTTGTTGTTTTGGGAAAGAGTTTTGTATCTGCATTGCGTGATGACGTCATTTCGGGTAAACTCAGGCTGCGTCCTCAGATCGCTTTGAGCGTGCTGAGGAGAGGTAAGCAATTAGCGGTGCTTTCTCAGCACATGTCTGTAAAAGTTTATAAAAGTTTGATTAAGCCAACGGCATGTAGTAATATTGTTGTTCACAGTGTTATGGATATATTAGAAAGTGTTTTGTGAATGGATGGATTGTATTAATGGTTTTATTACCGAGTACAGCGGTTTGAGTATGTGTTAAAATGGATAAAATGACTGCTCTTAATCTGTTTAGGTGAAAAGTCACAGACGAAACATCTATTCATACTGTACTCTCTTTAATCCATCCAGGTATGCTTAAATCTGTTCTGTTTCTTATTACATCCATTTTGTGTAGATTGTTCATCTTTCAGTTCGTGATTGATTTGGAACTAGCTGGAGGAGATTATTTTGCATGTCTAGATAAGTGTTTGAAACAAATCATTTTGCGCTTTATGCGCTTTGTAATGTGTTTTAGGCATTTTGTTATGATTTATCCTTGTGATGTGTATTTGAGATCGCTTTGAGCGTGCTGAGGAGAGGTGAAAAGTCACAGACGAAAAGTCACAGACGAAACATCTATTCATACTGTACTCTCTTTAATCCATCCAGGGCCATCTAAAGTCCTCATAATAAAATCTCCATCAGCAACAGTTCCAGTTGTTCCTTGTATTCTGTTCCTTGTAAATGCAGAGTCGTAATAAGCAGCAAGAACCAGCCCGGTTACAGCTACATGAAGTTCTTTCATAGCAAGCTTGGCATCAGCATCCTGTGGAATATAAGCTGGCGTTATAATGGTGGAAGTGAATTCCCGTGGCAGATAAAACGGTCTACATTTAACCATGAGAAACTCAAGGTTAGCAGAGCAGTGTCTCCTGACAATAACAGAGTTCGTGCACCAAGCTTTATTGACATAAATGCACACTCCACCTCCTCTTGTCTTACCGGATTCCTCTGCCGATCTATCCGCCAAGTGTGTGTTGTTGCCCGCTAACTCAATAGCGTTGTCCGGTATGCCGCTGTATAGCCATGTTTCCGTGAAGATTATGACATTGCAGTTCAAAAGTCTTTTACTGTTGATGATGCGGAGTCGAATCTCATCCATTTTGTTCACTAATGATCGTACATTAGCAAGGAAAATGCTGGGTAAAGAGAGCCGGTGTGGTGTTAGCTTTAGCCTAGCTCTTAGCCCTCGCGCTTCCCCCGCCTTTGTTTACAATCTCGACACCGCAGGCGAACACTTCCGCCCGGCCGTGTGGGGTGCGTAGCATCGGGTGTTTTGGCAATCTCAGGGACGAGGTGAATGTTGCTGATATAACTTCCGGGAATGGGCAAACCGATATTCAAAAGCTCATGCCGGTTGTACGTTCTGAATGCACAACTGTTCTGAACGAACAGGCCCGAGATGAGCAAGAACAACACTATATAATTGCTAAAACTGGAGAGACAGTGAGCCTTGCGATGTTCACGCGCCGCCATCTACGCTCTATATAATGCCATTGTGCGGGTGCAGTAGACTGCCTAATGCGCGGAACTCTGTTATTTATATAGACATAAAAGCGTCTTGACTGATTGTGTATATAACCAAGAATCACCTTGCTATCTGTATAGAAGCTAATGGAGTCAAGTGTGAGGTCAATCTCTTCACTCATTATCTCTGCCATTTCTACAGCCATGACTGCTGCACACAGTTCAAGCCTGGGGATGGTGAGTTCAGGCTGAGGAGCAAGTCGTGCCTTTCCTAGGACAAACCCCAGTTCTGTGTTCCCTTCAGTGCTGGTGACCTTCAGGTAAGCCACAGCGGCTATAGCTTTCACAGATGCATCTGAGAAGACACATAGCTCTGTGATCTGGATCTTAGAGGAGGGAATGCGCGAGTATGTTCGCGGCAAATAGATGTTGCCAAGATGTTGCAGAGAAGTTTGCCATTCCATCCATTTTTCATGCATATCCTCGAGGAGGCTGGTGTCCCAGTCAGGAGCCTGTGCTGATACCTCTCTGAGCAGAAGCCGTCCTTGTACGGTTCAGTACAAGGAGTGCCAGGAACCCGAGTGGGTCAAAAAGGCTGTTTACCATGGAGAGCACACCCCTGCGTGTATAAGGCCTTTCCATCTCTGTGACATGGAATGTAAAGTAGTCTGACATAATGTTCCATCTTACTCCGAGACTTCGCTGATCTGGTAGGTCGTCCATGAACAGGTTGAGATCCTGGAGATCCTTGGCCCTGTCCTCCACTGGGTATGCGTCCATAACTTCCGCCCTGTTGGAGGCTATCTTATGAAGCCGCAGGTTTGAGGCCGCCAGCATCTTCTGTGTCCTTTTGAGAAGATGAATTGCCTGTTGTACAGTGGCGACAGACTTGAGAGCATCGTCCAGATAGAAGTCACGTTCTATGAAGTGTCGGACGTCAACTCCATACTGTTCCTCTCCCTGTTGCGCGGCCCTCCGTAATCCATAGGTGGCCACTGCGGGTGAGGGGCTGTTCCCAAACACATGCACCCTCATTCTGTAGTCCACCACATCTTTACTCATGTCATTGTCTTGGTGCTAGACAAAGCGCAGAACATCCCTACAATCCTGCCGCACCAGGAAGTTGTAGAACATTTGCTGGATGTCAGCTGTGATTGCCACTGCCTCCTTCCTGAATCTTAGAAGAATACCCAGCAGACTGTTGTGCATGTTTGGTCCGGAAAGTAGCACGTCATTGAGGGATACGCCTTCAAACTGTGCACTGGAGTCAAACACAACCCGTATCTGTGAGGGCTTTTTTGGGTGATAGACTCCAAAAAAGGGCAAATACCAGTATTTGCCCTCCTCTGTTGGAGGAGCGAGCTCTGCGTGCTGGGCATCTAGCATTGCCTGCATGAAGTTCTTGAAGTGGGTCTTCATCTCTGTTTTTTTTCTCAAGGGTGCGGTGCAAGGACTTAAGGCTGCTCAGAGCATATTGGCGGTTGTTGGGGAGCCTTGTCCGTGGCTGGCGGAATGGTAGTGGGGCCACCCAGCTTTTTGTGTCATCTTGAATGAATTCATTCTCCATTGTCTCGAGGAATAAGAGATCCTCCATTGATGGTGCAAGCTTGTTGTCGTTTTTGGTTTGGTGGAAGACTGAACTTTCTATGCCTCCAATTTTCCTTTGAGGTGTGAGGGAAAGAATGTAGTTGATTGGGAAGGACAGGTTTCTCTTTGACAGACAAATTTTCTTCTCACATGGAGGGAAGTGGCTTGGCCTGCCGTTCTCGAGAACGTATGTTTTCATTACAGTGACCTCTGAGGGCTTGTGGGTGCTACCCAAGCACACATCACCTATAATAACCCATCCTAAGTCCAACTTCTGGGCGTATGCTGCATCATGGGGACCACTGATCTGTCTGCGTACCTTATGGACCCTTTATATGTCTCTTCCCAGCAAAAGAAGGATATGCGCGGATGGATCCAGAGTAGGAATCTCATGAGCTATACTTCTGAGGTGGCGGTGGCCATGCGCGGCTGCTGGGGTGGGAATTTCATCCCTATTGTTGGGAATAAAGTTGCATTCCAAAAGCGTGGGCAGAGAGAAATTGGTTGCACCATCTGCAGATTCTATGACATACCCTGTAGCTCGCCGGCCAGCTGTTTCACCCATCCCAGAACAAGTTCTCAGTGTGTATGGTAATGTAGGGCTGTTTATTTTGAAAATGTCAAAGAACTTGGTTCGAGCTAAGGACTTGTTATTCTGGTCATCCAGCATAGCGTACATTTTCTTGTCTTTGTCGCGGTCGCCAGCTGGATAGACAGTGACAAGGCATATTTTGGAGCAAGACTTGCCATGAAACCCTTCTCCGCACACTTCAGTACAGTTAGACACAACGGTAGACTCTTGGACTTCTTTCTCCCCACCATGCTCTTCTGGGGAAGTAGAGGGCTTGGCGGCCCATGGAACTGGGCCTGGGTGCAGTGCAGTTGGATGCCTGTCGCTGCCACACTCAAAACATGTGGCTGTTGACTCACAGTACCGAGCTACATGCTTATCTGAAGCACAGCATTTAAAGCAGATATTGTGCTCCTTTAAAATTTTCTTTGGTTCATCAATAGGACTTTCCCTGAAGCCTCTGCACCTTCGTCAGGGATGAGGTTTGTTATGCACAGGGCAAAACTTGTCTGGGCCTTCAACAGAGGAAGTGGAGTTGGAGGAGGGGAACACATCTGTTTTGTGAACAGAGACTGATCTTCGGCCATTGCCGTGATTCTCAATATACCTGCTTCTATTTACGGTGTTAGGTACAGACAGTAGATTAAAGCTTGGGTCATTACGTGCCTTTGCTTCATTGCGTATAAACTGTGAAAAGAAGTGAAATGGTGGAAAGGCTACGTTGTGTTTTTGTTTGTAGCGTGAGCCCTCCACCATCCATTTATCCTGAAGTCCGTATGGAAGCTTCTCTAGTATAGGGCTTATATCCCTTGCTGTGTCCAAATAAGAGAGCCCTGGTAGGTATCCTTCTTGTTTCACAGACTCAATCTCCAACAGCAAGTCAGACAGCTCTCTGAGCTTGTGGTGTTGTTTGAGCGCTACTTTAGGGAATTTTTCCAGCTTTGTGAAAAGAGCACCCTCTATGGCTTCTGGCGAACCATACATCTCCTCTAACCTCTCCCATATCAGACACAAGCCTGCAGAAGGATTTCTCACATTTACTGATTTGACGCGGCGTGCGTGTTCAGCGGACTCTGTACCTAACCACTTTATCAATAAATCTATTTCTTCTCCTGCCTTGAGATCAAGACCCTCAATTGTGTTAATAAATGACATCTTCCAGGACAAGTAATTCTCTGGCTTGTCGTCAAACCTGGTGAGCCCCGACGAAACCAGCTGGGTCTTTGCAAGATATTTTGCCAAGTCTGATGTGGTTGTGTCTTTGGAAGGGTGATACGCTGTGGTTGTGTTCTGCATGGATCGCCACCTTGTTGTGGTGGAGAACCTTGTGTGTTCCATGAGCCTGAGAGCAATGCCGTTGGGAGCTTAAGCTCCTGGTAGGGTCACCCAAGGCGGTAAGGTCGAGGGGGAGGTTCCAGACAAAGTGCGATCCAAAGACCTCAACGGCGGATGTGTGCGGAGGATGACAATGGATAATGTCACAAGACACTGAAGGCGGATGAAGGCTGCAACAGAGGGTGGTCTCCAGTCGTTGTGGATTTCCATGCCATTGGAACTAGGCCCCCCTCTGCCCATCCACTTTACATCACGGATAAAGAGTCCTGAGGCGACCAAGAAGTGGCAACGGGGGCAGGAAAGTGTAGTCTAGGAGTTCCCAGCCACAACCTGGCACACAGGCGGTGGGTGTAAGAAGGTCGCTAAGCTCTTGGATCGAGGCAGAAAGAGCTTGCCGGCAGCTGCACCCATGACTGAGCAGCCCTATTTAGGATCCACTCTGCTCACCCCAGTAGGGGAGGGGGTTAGAAAAGGTACCCTAAAAATAGCCTGCCTTAAAAACTCCTGTCTGGACTACCGCATCCAAAGGGAACACCAATATGCGGTCAGAAACAATGCAAATGGTTATATTTTGGAGCCTGGAATGTGCGGACCCTCATGGACAACAAAGCCAGTGATCGACCCCAAAGGCGAATTGCCATCATCTCAAGGGAGCTAAAAAGATTCCAGATTGACATTGCAGCACTCTCTGAAACCCGACTGTCTGATAATTGGCAGCTGAAGGAGGAAAAAGGCGGATACACTTTCTTCTGGAAAGGAAAGCCTGCAAATGAGCCGCGTATCCATGGTGTCGGTTTTGCTATTAAGAACAGCCTCATCAACCACCTCCATGAACTCCCTGTGGGCATCAATGAACGCCTGATGACCATACGACTGATGCTTGCAAGCAGACAAATGGCCACGGTTATTAGTGCTTACGCTCCAACACTTGATGCGAAGGATGAAGTAAAGGAGATCTTCTATGCTGACCTTGACAAAACTCTATCCAAAGTCCCCAAGGAGGACAAGATCATTTTACTTGGGGATTTCAATGCCAGAGTGGGACGAAATCATCATTTATGGAGAGGCACACTAGGGAAAGAAGGGGTTGGAAACACAAACTCCAATGGCACACTATAGCTGACAAAATGCTCAGAACACAACCTGGTCATCATTAACACACTCTTTCGCCAAAAGAACACATTCAAAACATCATGGATGCATCCTCGCCCTAAACTATGACACCTCATCTACTACGTCATCGTCCGTACCAAAGACCGCCGTGATGTTCTGAATACCAGAGCAATGACCAGTGCAGACGAATGCTGGACTGACCACCGACTCATTCGCTCCATCATTTCTATACACCTGATGCGGAAAAGAAGGATGCAGAAAAGAACGAGGCTGTCCAAACTTAACATCAAGCGATTGGGTGAGCCCACCTACCAACAACAGCTCCAGTCGGCCCTCAGTGCAGACCTGCCCAAGCAGTATTCAACTGATGCTGAAAAACACTGGTGCAGGCTCTCATCTGCCATCATTAACTGCTGGAAAAGCACCCTTGGTTACAAACAGCGGAAACATCAAGACTGGTATGATGAAAACGACACTGAAATTCAACAGCTTCTAGCCATCAAGCGGCAAACTTTTATCACCTGGCAAAATAACATCAACCGCAAGGTTAAAAGAGCAGCGCACGCCAAAGTGAAGGCAGCTGTCCAACTGGACATTAGGAAATTGAAGAACCAGTGGTGGACAAAGAGGGCTCTGGAGATCCAGCAGCTTGCTGATTCTGCAGATACCAGAGGATGCCACAAGAGCGGTGTATGGCCCTAGCTACCGCTGCCTAACCCCCCTTCGCTCTAAATATGGGTTTCTGCTGAAAGATAAGGAAGCAATAGCAAACAGGTGGAAAGAGCATTACGAGGATCTTCTGAACAGGGACACCACTCCTGAGGAGGAGGCCCTCGAAAAACTCCCTCAACACCCCATAAATGAGACCATCGGGGAACCACCCAGCCAGAAAGAGGTGCAGGATGCTATTAGGAAGATGAAGAACAAGGCTGCTGGTCCGGACGGCATTCCAGCAGAAGTCCTAAAGGAAGGCGGCCCTGATCTCCTTAACAACATCCATCCCCTGCTTTACAAAATATGGGAACACGAGAACATCCCTGCACAACTTAAGGATGCCCTGGTTGTCTCCATCTTTAAGAAAGGAGACAAGGCAGACTGCGGGAACTACCGTGGCATTTCTCTCCTGTCCACCACAGGGAAAGTCCTGGCTTTTGTTTTGGCCAACAGACTCACCCCTCTGTCAAAAAGCATCCTTCCAGAGTCTCAGAGTGGTTTTCGCCCAAACAGATGCACTACAGATATGATATTCATTGCTCGCCAAATTCAAGAAAAATTCCGGGAACAAAATCTACCACTATACAAGGCTTTCGTAGACCTCAGCAAAGCCTTTGATTCAGTGAAACGTCAGGGCCTCTGGCTGGTTCTGGCAAAGATTGGCTGCCCAGAAAAATATATACGGGTACTGAGACTGCTACATGACAATATGTCAGCTACAGTCCTCAGTGGGAGTGGAGATGAAACAGAACCCTTCAGGGTTAATACAGGAGTAAAACAAGGATGTGTCATTGCTCCAACACTGTTATCCATCTTCATTGCTGCTATCCTCCATCTTACAGGTAAACATCTGCCCCAGGGAGTCAATATTGTGTGCAGAACAGACGGGCAACTCTTCAACATCAAAAGATTCAGGGCAAAAGGTCGAACCACTACTTTATCAATCATGGAGCTGCAATATGCGGACGACAACGCCCTTGTAGCCCTCTCAGAAGAGGATCTAGAGTGCATTTTGGTTGCCTTCAAAAAAGCATACAAACAGCTGGGTCTAGCCATCAACATAAAAAAGACTCAAATCTTCTATCAGTCAACACCAAACAGTACTCCTGTCCTGCCCCCAAATATCTCAATTGACAACATCAAATTGGAAAATGTGGATCGTTTCCAATATCTGGGCAGCCTCCCATCATCAAAAGCCAACATTGACGATGAAATACACCACCGCCTCAGTTGTGCCAGTGGTGCTTATTCAAGGCTCAGGAAAAGGGTTTTTGAGAACCGCAACTTTCTGGCAAAGACCAAAATCCTGGTCTACAAAGCTGTAATGCTGCCAACTCTACTGTATGGGTCAGAGGCCTGGACCACATACAGTAGGCACTTAAAGGCGCTAGAGGCCTATCACCAGAGATGCCTCCGGAAAATCCTCAGGATCAGTTGGGAGGACAGGCACACCAACACCAGCGTCCTGAAGGAGGCTGGTATCCCCACCATCACTGCTACCATTGCTCAACAGCAGCTCAGATGGACAAGACACGTTGTCCGTACGCCTGACTTTCGCCTTCCAAAACAAGTCCTTTATTTCCAGCTTGCTGAAGGAAAACGTTCCCCAGGAGGCCAAAAGAAGAGGTATAAGGACAACATTAAAATAAACATCAAAAAGTTCCATATAGACCTTAAGACTTCGGAGGACAAAACAGAAAATAGGGCGACATGGAGAATCCTTGTCTATGAGGGTGCTGCACTATATAATGAAGAGCTCCACCACGCTGCAGAGCACAAACGCAGACTCAGAAAGGAGAGAGCATCCATTAAAAAGGTCCAGTCCAAACCCATAACCACCTTAACCAGCCCACACTGCACAAGAACAATCGGGTCTAGAATCGGCCTCTATGCTCATCTGAAGACCCACAAGGACCAAGAAGGAGGACAGTCATACTCGTCCACGAGTGACGGCCGATGATGATGACGCTGTGGTTGCATATGGTCTATGAGGAATATATGAGGGTGTGTGAACAGGGAGGTCTCTAGCATACTGTTGATGGCTGATCAGGAGTTGAGGTGAAGTCTGTTCTGCGACCCTTTTATTACCATGCATTTCGCTAACTGCAGTGTGGCTACTTGGCTGATTGTGGATAAAGGACGATGGTTTATCTTCCCTTTCTTCACATACTGATGCGCAGCTACTAGCATGATGTGGTGTTTTCTCATGGGTCGAA
The DNA here is from genome assembly GCA_008369825.1 of Triplophysa tibetana. Lineage (NCBI taxonomy): Eukaryota > Metazoa > Chordata > Actinopteri > Cypriniformes > Nemacheilidae > Triplophysa > Triplophysa tibetana. The sequence continues at coordinate 20,561,347 of CM017911.1, read as the reverse complement.
CTGTGTTCCTTGAGTGAGAGTTTGCTACCACTAAGATGACTGTGCTTGCTCACATACTCCTCAGTCCCTTGTTTTGCACTTTGCAGGGGTTGTAGCAGCTGTTTGTATTCCTCTTTAGCCTCAAATTCTTCTGCAGCCGCCTCCATGACTGCAGCCTCGGCCCTTGCTGCCATTACCTCTCTCTCTCCATTGCATCAAGTGTTGCTTCTAGACGGCAATTTCAGTCCTTATCAATATCTCTCTCTCCGAAAAGGCAGCTCTTGCCTGTGCAGCTTCAGATCTAGCACGTGCCGTAGCGGCCGCCAGAGCGACGCTTGACGTTGTGGTACACTTACTTAATATTGTTGCTTGTTCTGTTACGTCTTCTCTTTCCACGTTTACTGCATGTGTGTACCTCAATCCTTGTTTATGATGCTGCAGTTATCGTATTGGATAGGACACCTTTCATGACAATACAGTCCTATCATCAGCAGCTCTTTGCGAATGCTCCTTTTTCACTGTACTGGCCTCACAGAATGCCTTATCCTGCTATCCAGCGATTTAAACACCTCCACACAAAGAGTCTCGTACACCACGTTTGCAATTGAGAACTTTATCATGCTTTAGTGTGAAACTGCAATACAAATACATAAACACCAGTAAGTGCAAAGTCCTTGAGTACCACAAATGCATTACAAACCCAATGCGACACGTAACTAGACTATAGAGTCATTAATTATGTATGTAGAGTAGCTAGCAAATGAGGTGAGTATTATAAGTATAAGTATTAATTTCAAGGTAACAGTTGCATAAGAACTTAACAAAAACGTAGCAATTGTTGGACTTTTTTAGGCGTCCTGCATATTCAAAAATGGAAGGGAGACGATTTCCAATAAAATGAGGTTTATCCATCAGATCACAAAAAATACAGCGCGCTGGGTTGCTGGACAACACTCCTCTGTCCTTCCAAGGAACAACAACCCCCACATTTTCACAGCATATATTGGTATGTCACTAGATCTCTCTTCTGCAGGGGGCCGGGGGTCTCCCTTGTTTCCACCAATCATCAAGTTCTGCTTTGTCCTCTTTCCACCAATCAACGTCTGCTGTGTCTTTTTGCTTCCTGCAAAACATTCCTGAAGAACAACATACCACATACCTCACACATCCCCCACTCTTAAACACAACTGCAGCCGAGCTGCCCCCTCTCCCCCACACACTCACATTCCTGTTGCAAACACACCAATATCAGCACATAGCTTGGGTATCAAATGCATGTATCATATCTATAGTTTTAACACTTCACGCAATCAGAAAAATAACACACATAAATGATTAAACATAACATATAAATTATTAAACATAAATTATTAAATCCCTCACTGTCAATTAACATTATCAATATCACACTTAACAATAAATAACACCACATTTATATATTTTACTTCCTACTCCCAACCGATACCAGAAATTCTCTGCTGCTTCATCTAGGGCAGTGGTCACCAACCCTGTTCCTGGAGATCTACCGTCCTGCAGACTGTAGCTCCAACCATGCTTCAGCACACCTGTCTGTAATTATCAAGCAAACCTGAACGCCTTGATTAGATAGCTCAGCTGTGTTTGATTGGGGTTAGAGCTAATATCTTCCGGACGATAGATCTCCAGGAGCAGGGTTGGTGACCACTGATCTAGGGTATTTATTTCTGAATGTCCGCTTTGTATCAAATGTTTTTCAAAATAAAAGTCTCCGGATACTCAACTAAAATCGAAGACTGGCGATGCCAGAACATGCTGGGAAATACTTTTTCAGGCGGCTCATGCTAATCTGATGGCAGGACACTTAGGGCCTACCGCGACACTGAAACGCTTAACGGCCCGTTTTCTTTGGCCGGACATCCACAAGAATGTGTGCAGATGGTTTGCAGCATGTCGTGAATGCCAGCTGGTAAACCCACCTGCCACCCCAAAAGCACCATTGTGCCCTCTTCCTTTAATCCAGGTCCCCTTGGAACAAATTGGTGTGGACCTGGTCAGGCCGTAAGAGCATTCCGCACGAGGTCAACGCTTTGGATTAGTCATGGTGGACTATGCAACCCGATACCCCGAGGCCGTCCAACATTGTTTCTCCAGCTTTTATCCTCAATATCCGTCATCTTATGGTGTCTTTGAATTTCTTCCTATTTGGCGATTGTTCAAGTTCTTTTTTCCGATCGCCCTTGACTCCTGAAGTATTCATGGTGGTTAAGGTAGAGATAAGATCGAAATTTACTGACAGGTTTAAAGTATACTTGACCAAGTGAGCGGAGCGAACGACTACGCGTGCATTGTTGCCGAAGGGTCACATGATCTCCCAATAAGGAATATTTCTATTTTATTAAAATTTAAATGAAGGAAATGACAAGTCATCCAATGTTGTATATCTTCAATGCACTCTGCCAATTTTGATAGCTGGAAGGAATCATCTGGTCTTGATGAGATATATAGTATCATCTGCATAACAGTGGAAGCGAATTCCATGTTTTCCAATAATATTGGCAAGGGGCAGCATGTATATGGAGAAAAGCAAGGGTCCTAAAACCGATCTCTGAGGTAATCCATAATTTACTTGCGTTAGACTTGACAATTCCCCATTTAAATGGACATATTGATATCTGTCTGTTAAGTAAGATCTGAACTATTGTAGTGCCTGTCCATGAATACCGATATTATCAGTATCGATTGCAGCACTAAGGTCAAGGAGGACTAAGAGTGAGATGTTACCTTTATCAGATGCTATAAGCACGTCATTTTAACGAACGCATTTTCATTAAGTCATTTAGCAGACGCTTTTACCCAAAGCAACTTATAAAGAGTTCAAGGAGCAAAAAGCGATATGTCATACAGGAGCAATAACACAAAAGGTGTAAATACAAAGCTACTAGTTTCAACAAAAGCCAGAACAATACCTGTTGATTGAAAGAGAGAGGGTTAGTGTTTTTATTTTTCATTTGTCTGTCAAGTATTCACAGAAGAAATCGGTTTGAAGTTTTTTGAATGTTGTGAGATATGTGATTGACCGGATTGAGTTAGGAAGAATGTTCCAGCATGAAGGAGTTGTGAATAAGAGGGAAAGCCATTTATTGCCCTTAAGAGGAGGCAATACACGACACCACTGGTTTGCTGATTGCAGGGTTCTTGATGGGGTGTAGGAGTGCAGGAGGGTGTGAAAGTAAGCCGGTCCAGATCCATTGATAGTTCTGTAGGTAAGCATTAGTGACTTGAATCTGATAGGGGCTTCAACCGGTAGCCAGTGGAGAGAGATGAAAAGGGGTGTCACATGAGCCATTTTGGGCTATTGGAAGACGAGGCGTGCTGCTGCGTTCTGAACCAGCTGGAGTGGTTTGATAGCCTTTGCAGGAAGACCAGCAAGGGGAGCATTGTAGTAGTCCAACCTTGAGATTACCAGGGCCTAGACAAGGAGTTGTGCTGCTCGCTCAGTGAGATTTCAGTGCTATGATGCGGTCTAAAGACTGACAGAATTTTTGTGTGCATGTCATTTTCTTACAAACTAGAGCACAACTGAGTGGACACTACTTTTTCTACTATTTTAGACAGGTAAAGGAGATTTTGAATCGGTCTATAGCTTACAAGTTATTTGTCTAAATTAGATTTTTGATAAGAGGCTTAGTTACAGCAAGCTTAAAGGGTCCTGGGACATGTCTTGGATTAATTGGCGAGTGGATAATGTTATAAATGGCCTCAATTGCAACAGGTAGGAACTCTTTTGATAATTTAGTTGGAATGGGGTCTAATAAGCATGTTGTAGGTTTAGATGTTGCAAAAAGTAAATCTTCCTGTTTTATGAGTGAGAAACACTGTAGCTGTTATTTTGGGGGTGTGGTTGATAATAATTCACAGGACACACTTGGAGGTTGGATTTTTACAATATTGTCTCATATGTTTTTGATTTTCTGTGAAACAAAATCTTAATTTCTTGATTTTACTTCTGAACTCGGACAAAACAGAAGTGTTACTTACTGGACCGAAAACCGCTATACGTAACAACCAAGAATACTGCTTAGCGATTGACGGATGCTCCATAAAATCCTTGTCGTCAGCTAAGAATCTTGGCATTGTATTCGATAGTACTCTGTCATTTGAAAGGCATGTCGCCAACACCTGTAATATTGCATTTGTCTATTTTAAGATAATATCTAAACTACGTCATATGCTGTCACTGTCAGATGCAGAGAAATTAATTCATGCATTCATGACATCAAGACTAGATGACTGTAATGCACTTCTATGTGGTTGCCCTGCAGGCCTATTACAATTTATAAAGCATCGTATTAACTTTAAGATCTTGCTTATTACCTATAAAGCCCTACATGGTCTAGCGCTGCAGTATTTGAATGAACTTCTATTGTATTACAGACCTCCACGTACATTACGCTCTCAGACGTCCTGTCAGTTGGTAATACCTAGAATTTCAAAATCAAGTGCAGGTGGTAGATCCTTTTCTTATCTAGCGCCTAAACTTTGGAATATTCTTCTCTGCACTGTCAAGGAGGCAGACACACTCTCTCAGTTTAAATCTAGACTAAAGACGCATCTTTTTAATCTTGCATACACTACACTTCCATAATATTAATCCTCAGAGGATCTAGGCTGCATTATTTAGATCAACCGGAACCAGGAACACATCCAACAACAAATGATGTACTTGTTGCATCAAAGAGGGCAGAACAGTACGCTACTCTCTGCCAGTCTTGTCTCTTTGTTCCAAGGTTACCACAGGATGCAGTTCATGCCCAGACCTGATGGCAGAGCTGAGAATGGGAAGCGATGACCTGACAAGAGCTGAGATGATAGAGCTGGATAAAGGACGCGGCAACTTGACTTTGATTTTCCTACAACATTTCAAATGCTATTAGATTGTTAATGATAATCTTAAATCTATAATTTACCTTATTAAGTTAATTTTTTTATTTTTATTTAGCCTTGTTGTGCAAGCACTGTTGAGCTTGTGCAGAGGCAGCAGCTTTTGCCAGAGGGGAACTGGAATCCCCTGGTTGGATCTGGGTTCTCCTGAGTTTTTTTTTTTCGATTGGAGTTTTGGGTTCCTCACCACCGTTTGCATATTGTTTTGCACTATTTGCCTGGCCGGGGGGGCTGCTTTAGAATTCAGAAATTAGACATAATTAATATTGCATATGTAACAGAGTCAAACCAGTGAAGTGCTGAGCAAGTATGTAAACCTCACTCCTCTGCCTCAAGGACTCTCTAGCGACAGACGCTAGAGACTGCGGTCTTTAGCCTCCTCGCTAGAGCGCCCGACTCCCATGCAGAACCGACCCGGTTCGAAGCCCGCCTGGAGCAGGTGTGGTTCGTTCCATCACACATATAAGAATTTATAGTCCGTTTAATATTTGACCTGTGGTTCTCTCTCAATTATCTCAAATGTGTGCTTTCACTGTGCGAGTGTATTTGTGTGTGTGTGTGAGAGTGTGTTTGTGTGTGTGTGCGTCTATGTCAATGTGTGTAAGTATGTAGGCATATTGTGTGTGTGGAGCATTTGTATGTCTGTCTTTTGTTGTTTTCACCTTTTTCTTGTTTTTACAGGTATATGACTTTAGTTGTTTTACTTGTATTCAATGTGTCTCATGTACAGCTGCTTTGTAACAATGACAATTGTAAAAAGCGCTATATAAATAGAGTTGAGTTGAGTTGAATCATCGATATAGGGTTTACTCCCGAGTTGAGAGAGAAAATTGGTAACCAGCATCATGAAACAATTACCCGGTTTAGATTTTGTCAACACAATCTTTACCCCTTGAAATGGTGTCAGGACCCTAATACGATACAGGCCACACGCTTTTCACAAAGGTTACAAAACCATGATGTAACCACAAGAAGTTTATTGAATTAGTTACACAGTTAAAATAAAACATATCAAAAATTGCCTTTTACTCTGTTGTTGAGGCTAAATAGCAGCATGGCTTTGTGTCCTACACAGAACTTCTACACAGCATTTGTTTATATGTTTTTAAGGATAAGATTCTGTACAAAAGTTATTGATCATATGATTTTAACATGTTCCTCTTCTGATTAAACACCACCTTTCAAAATAAGTTTCAGCTTCAGAAAAACATTAAAAGGAAAGTTCACCCAAAATTGAAAATTCTGTCATCATTTACATGCCCTCTTGTCATTTTAAACCTGTATGACTTTCATTCTTCTGCAGAACACAAAAGAAGATTATAACCACCCAGAGTATGGTTATCATGTTTTCTGTGTTTGTATGTCATATTATTCCAGTGCACTAGGGGAGCTCAGTAGCCTGCTCCTCAGTATTCAGCCAGGTAAGGATGGGAGAAGGAGGAGAATTTGGTGAAAGGAAGCATGGTTTGTCTCTTTTGGCCTACCCAATATACATAGCTGTGTTTTACATAAAAACTGTGGTTTTGAGCTCAATCAAAAGGACTTTTTTTATATGCATGCACTTCATCATCAATTCATCAACCTTGTGGATTCAACGCGGCTGCTGTGTTTGGCCCAAGATGGGTTCAGTAATGGTTGGATTAACAGTTTACATTGGATTACCTCATTTACGTGGACACGTCATCACTGGAAGGGACAATTGAGTCTATATTACTATGTCTATATGATATCTTTGACTAGGGTTTTGTTTACGCAAATATATTTTCCTCATCTGTAAAATTTTGAATTTGATTCATTCTGTAAAAAGAAACAAGTTTTGTTGGTGGGTCCCTCCCTCTTATTATCCTGTAACTCGTCTTTTGTGGGTGTTCGTAGGAAGACTGTTAAAATATATTTTGAAGAATGTTGGTAACAGAATAACGTTGGTCCCCGTTGATTTCTATTTCATGAACACAAAACTAGTCCAAGTCAAAGAGGATCAACATTCTTCAAAAAATCTTCTGTCGTGTTCCCCAGAAAAAGGATATTAATTAAGGTTTACTTTGGTTACTTTTTACTTTTGGTCAAGGTTTCTTGACTTGGTTAACAAACATTGTCAGGTGTAATTCAGTTTGATACTGGGTAGAGATATTTCCATTTCCATCTAGATACCACAATGAAATGAATTTCATTGTGGTATTTAAAACAGACATATCAGAATTGTCAGTCCTGCTGAAAAGGACACTTATAAAATGCTTTCTAAAACTTATTTGTAACAGTGTATTGAACAGTGCAAGTCAAAATGTGTGGCACAACAGATTTGTGCACAGCATCCTCAATACGCATCAGATTGTGCCATTGCTCCAGTTGGTCGCCCATTGCTTTTTTTGAAAAATAAACGACCTGTCCAGAATTGGTGTCTCCTTGCGCCGGATCTTCACAGCATGATACCGAGGCACTTTATACTGAACTCTCTGGAAGAAACCACACTGTAAAAGAGAAAGAGGCAAAAAGGACACACATCAGTTTAGTCAGTGCATGGGGTGAGCTTGAGGTCAGGATCCAAAATGGACACTTGTCAAACAGGGTATAATGGTATGTGTGTGACAAAAACGCCAAAAAATTAGATTACAGCCAATCTCCTAAATAATCCCTTCATCTCTATCTGAGTCACAGGACTGGAAAAGTGACACAAGCAGCTGTTTTCTACTCATAAACAATAACATTGTCATAGGGACCGGAAACACACGAGTAATGATTTACTGTTTCACCAGATGTGTCAAATTCTTCATTTTAAACCCTGTTGGTTGTTTTGACCTGAAGCTACTTAAAAAACTTTATCTTTTTAACTAATTTAAGAGAGCTTGTTAGTTATCAGTTTTACCTAATATAATTTTACTAAAATAAGTAATTAATGCCAAAGTAGTTCCAGTATTGTTTTTCTGTAAGTCCTTTTCATAGTTTTGCATTGTTGGAAAGCCGATTTAATTATTGTAGAAAAAAACAGAAGATACATACAGAAAAAAGGTTAAAAGGAAACGTCTCCGTTATGGACAGTTGTGTCAAGACAAATAGGGTTACAACTTGAGAACCTATCAACTCTTTTTGTTCTTTTAAAAGGGCAATGAACTTGACTAATGGCAAGGCATGCCGGTCTCCGTCCGTGCATAAGCGTAATCAAGGAAGATGGTGTGCCCATTCATTCACCTTTAGGGCGGAGGAACCTACGAGGTATTCTCGGTCGCTGCAACGGCCGGCGAAGCGTTGAAGGACATCTGTAACCGGGATGTTGCCTTTCTGCTGATCTCTCGATGTTGTGTCAAGTCAAAAGTGAGTGTTACCGCGAACCGTAACCCTCCGGTGGTCTAGTAAGGAATAAATTTGAGTGAGTCAACAACGCTCTTACCAATGGCCGTACAGGCGGTGGCCTACCTACTCTAGTGATGCTCTTATGAATGGCCGTATAGGCGGTGGCCTTCCTACTCTAGAGACGAGATAGCCACCCAGCACCGTAAGGAACACTGGGAAGCGCTACCCCCTTGTCTGAGGGGGGATTCTACAGAGTGCGGGCCCCAACCAGGGGTGCACAGAAGCGGTCCACCAGGGGGGAGGTCACAGGTTCACCAGCAGGGGAACCAAAAGTGAGGTAACGTGAGACGGGACTACCCAACGTGTGGAGCACTAGCTCAGGTATAGAGGTCCACCTTGTGAGGGAAACTCGCCTATACTGGGCTTCGAATACAGCTGCTCCACCAGCCTCGTAAACCAAAAATGTGTTTAGTAATGGGATGCTTTTACTTCGGCCGGTGGGGTAAGCAGGGAATCTGGAATAGCACACAGACTTACCTGATGAAGGGGAGAAGACGCTTCACAGGCGTACGCCCAGCCGGCAACCGGTCTTACTGCAGGACGTGTGCAGACACCGCCTCTACACGAAGGTTCGCAGGGTGTGTAGAGGCGCAGGGTGTGTACTGGACACAACTCGGCAGTGTTGGCTCTTCCTTTCCAGGGGGGAGCGCACGCAAGTTCACCACCTGGTCCCTGAAAGGAGTGGTCGGAACTATGGGCACATAGCCAGGAGTCTACAGTGTCTGATGCCAGCAAGTCGCCTTATGTGACGAGATCTCCGTTGCAGCACTGGTAGTCTGCTTTGGGAGTTTTCGACATCCACCTCTCGGATACGGGTTTGATGAGCGTGACAGGGCATGATCAGTCTGTGGCAGCCGCCACGGAGCGGGAAGCAGATGTTGTGAGAACGCAACACCTTGATTGACATATTCTCACAGTGCAGGCATGCCGTATCAACGAACGTTACTTCAGTAGCATCAGCATGTGATGCAGGTTTTGTGCCCGTTGGGTTTGATGACACATCCAAAATTACACTGGCAAGACATGCATGGCGACATGTACATGCTGTAGGGAATTTCTGTTCTTTTGGGAAATTTGCTCTAATAGACATCTAGGTCCGCTATTTTAGTGGTGAACACACGTACACCAGGAGCAGTGGGCAGCTATCGCTGCAGCGGCCGGGGAGCATGTAGGGGTTAGGTGCCTTGCTCAAGGGCACCGCAATCGTTACCCGCCAGCCCTGAGGATCGAACCGGCAACCAAATGAGGTTTTCATCACAGCATCGTCTTCTGACTCCACATGAGATCTCACCTGTCGGCTCTGATCACCCAGACAAACATTTATTTCAGGCCCTGTTTACACCTGGTATTAAGATGCCTTTCGGTCGATCGGATCACAAGTGGACTCTCTAACCATTAGGCCACGATTTTACCCTTTGTTTAGTTTGCCCTGTTCCTGCCTTGCCAGTTGGAAGAAGTGTGTTATTCTAGTTGTTATATTTTTCATGTTTTGGTCTCCCCCCTCGTGTAAAATATTTTTCACACTTTAGTTACTTTCATGTTTTTGACCCATCGTGGCTTTTTTCCTTGTTAATAAAAGTATTTTATTTCATGGACTGGATTCTCTGTCAGTACCATGACAAATGAGCCTTATTTTTATTTAATTTATGTGAATTATTAAACTGCACCTGCAAAATGACTTGTAGAGTACCCACCCTTGATAACAAACGCTCAAAAACCAAACAGGCAGCATGATACAAGCTTGCCATTTAAACGATCATTAAAAAGATCAAACCATTTAAAAAGATCAACCACTTAAAACTAATGACACAGGCTCATTCATGTACTACAGGTATATTTGAAATGACATGATAGTATATGAAAATGTAAAGTTTGTAAAATAATGTAATAAGAATAATTGAATAGAATAAAATGTATGTGTACATAATTTAATGTAACATAATATGATGCATTATGTGTACATAATATGATGCATTATGAAAGAAGCAGATGTGTAGGGGTGGTGCTGGGGATGGAGGAGGGTGTTCAGTAGAAAATTCTGCAGACAGAGAGCTTAAAGCAAACACAAGGTCAGAGGATTTCAATGTAAAATTGCATGGGGCTCATTAGCTACAGGTTATGAGGAAGAGACGTCATGTAGATACACAGCCTGATTGACTGTCAGTTTTTACAGGGATTAGCAGGTTAATTGAGGTTCAGGAGCCAGGTCAAACCTCATTCTGCCATATCATACTATAACCCCACTTTCTAAAACTTGAATGGTTCCTTTGGCTCAGCAGTTAGAGTGTGGCGCTAGTAACACCAAGGTCATGGGTTTGAGCCCAGGGATTACACATACTGAGAAATAAATGTATATTGGATAATGCAATGTAAGTCGCTTTGGATAAAAGCTTGCTTATATCAGCCTGACCAATCAGCATGGGTTGTCTCGGATTCTCAAACCCACCTATCCCTTCTCATTCATTAACCATCCCTCTTTCCTTCTAGGTTCAATCGGGGGATCCTAAACGCTTGGTCGAATGTAACCTAGACAATACTTGAGGACCACCAGCATCTTAGGCCTAGATCAACCTGTTAATCACCCCTTCACCTTTCCTCTCATTCCCCTCCCCTTTCATCTCTACATTTTTACATTCGCATTGTTGCATTGTCGTTGCTAGTGAACTTCCAAGTATATACTGTAAAGTTGAAACTTTACATGGTAAACAATAACGATTTTGCGACACAAAATATACTTCTATCCATTGTAGAGCTGTGGCTTTCTTATAAGATGATTTACGAAGACAGTGTGTATAGTTAGTTTAGTTGTGTGTTTAGGTTCTCTCTTAAGGTTTAGTTCTTATAATTCATTTTAATCTTTCTTGACTTTAATTCTTAATTTTAATTGTATTAAAATCCTTTTTTCAAAGATGGATCTATTTAATTGTTATTCATTTAAAGACAGAATCTTCCAGAGGCCCGCCTCCTGGGTAGATATGAAGCCACTGTTAGGTGTTTCCATCATTACTTACAGTAGATATTGATCATGCGCAACAACATGCAGATCGTCATGCCATTCATTTTGGGAAAGTGGCATGCAGCACACTGAGCTTTACCACGAGAGGTAGATGACAGATGTTACTGAAGGTCTGTGCTTTGTATTCTCTCGGCATCCGATGGCTGTAGCTGCAGTTGAGCGCTGTAATACTCCGTTTCATAATGAGCCTTCCTCTCCGTTCGTTTGAAAAAACCACACTGCTCCATCACACAGGATACAAGACAAATGAGCAAAGAAATGTAGGTACTGGCGGATGAAAGGACGAGCAATATACATACTCTTCAGATCAGATCACTCATTTACACTGCAAAGACAATGTGCTCAGCAGTTCATTGGCCGACATGAATGAAGGTCATAAAACGGCCCGTCTAACCGGTCATGTGTATAAATGTTTAAGTGTTTCTGTGTCTCCCTCAGAAGGTTTGGTGTCATTGTATGAAAAACAGCATCATGAACAGTCTGCTGAAAGAAGTTCACACTGATCTATGATGAGATATGAGCGATGCATTTACACTGTGGGAGATCAAAGACATTATATTGTGGGATGAAGTTTCGCTTTCACAAGCTGCAACAGATGCTTTCAGGTTGTGGCCAATTGGCTACTTATACTTCTAAACAGACAAATAATTGAGACTTCCTCCAGAAGCTCCTGTGAACACGCTAAGATCATGAATGTGTGTGTGCTAACATCATGGTTTCATTCTGATCGCGAAAAGGAAGCACTCCTACCTTCCATAGTATACACACAAGCAGAGCAAGAACAACAATTCCAGCAAGAACAGCGATGAGAATGATCCACCACAGGATGATGTGCTGATCAGACAGTCCATGCTCTGGATAAACTGTTACTGACACCTGCACAAACAACAACAACAACACACAGACAAAATGAAGTAAAGCACTGCAGAAGACACAGCTTTTCTTTTGCAACATTTCAATAGATCACAATTGAACTGTGTAACGTGTGTTCTATTCATTCCTGATACTTTACATTTAGCATTTAGGATTTCATTATTAATATATTACAAAATAACTGCTTTAGTGTTTTTTATCATCATCATATTGCTGTAGGATTGTGTAAGTGTGCTGTCTGACCTGTGTTGAAGCATCCTTGAGCACAAGATGTTTGATGGTGGATTTAATACTGATATTGGCTCTGACCAGTATCTCCACAGCACTGACAGATGAAAACTCCTGTTCACCACAAAAAGCAAGTTAACACACACGCACACTACTGTGATTGTGATGGACCTCTGCATTTGGCATGACTTACATGGTTGGCTATCACTTAAAAATGAGAAAATTCCTGTTTTTCAATGCTGATTTAAAATCCTCAAATTCTGATGTTGTAAACTTGGTTTTGAGTTAACATCATGTTCACATGTTCAAACAGAAAAAATACAAGCCAACATTTATAAAAAAAAATTACTGATGTTGTGCAAATTTTGATTTTAACATTTCAATTATTTTAAGAAGCCAAAAGATTGCAAGTTTATGTGCCTCTCTGTCCAAGTTTGTATTATTTTAGTGTACTATACTCTTGTCTGTTATATTTGTTTTCAGTCCTCTTTTGTTTTTGTGTTTACATTTTTGGATGTGCATTACATTGTCATTTTTTGCACTGTACATTTGAGCAAATAAAAGAACAATGCTCTGTTCCAGCACTTGGCTTGTCAACTCTAGTCCTGGAGGGCCAGTGATTGTATAGTTTATTTCCAATCCAAATCTAGCACACCTCTTCATCATTTATAATTAGTATTGAATACTTTGATTAGCTTGGTCAGGAGTGTTTGAACTCTACAGGATACCGGCTGTCTAGGAGGCGATTTGACTAGCACTGTTTAAGTGTGTCAATGGGAATAATGACCTCAATGAAAGTGCTGTTCCACACGTTCGCTTGGATCTTGAGACGGATTGAGCCAGAAAATGTGTGTAGAGGACACCTGAAGGTCAGACAGCGTGTATTACCAAACAAACAGTCCTGAAACGCAAGAGCTCATGTCATTTCATCAATGACTAACACTTTTGTACAAACTTTATTTTCTTGAACTCACCAGTGTGAGAGTTTTCCTTCTCTCTGATGCCGACACAGCTGGAGTGATCTCGCTAAATGAGGTTTTCATCACAGCATCGTCTTCTGACTCCACGTGAGATCTCACCTGTCGGCTCTGATCACCCAGACAAACATTTATTTCAGGCCCTGTTTACACCTGGTATTAAGATGCCTTTTTTGTCGATCGGATCACAAGTGGACGATGCTAAATGCAGGTGACAATGGGATCACTTTCAACCATCTCCTGAGGTAGTCAAAAATGCCCTTGAGCAGCCACAAAGACCACCTATTCTCCTTCTATGGACATGCATTAACAACGTTTTCAACTGATGTTTTAAATGAATAGTTCACACTACATTAAGATATTAGAAGATATAGGGTAGCAGTCGCTAGCTAGGAGTCACCGTTGCTTCGTTAGAGATTGTGATACGGCACAGGATTGTGTAGTTTTCAATAGGAACCCCATCTGTCGGTTCGACACACATAGAGAGACCAGAAAGGGAACGTCTTGGTTACAGATGTAACCTCAGTTCCCTGATGGAGGGAACGAGACGTTGTGTCCTTCTTGCCACAAAAACGTGCCGACCGCTGCAGCAGTCGTGAGATAGGTTCTCAAGGGCGAACACTATCTGTCGGTTCGACACACCGTCTCGTTCCCTACATCTGGGATCTGAAGTCCCTGAAAACCGAACAGCACATAACCAGTGAAGGACCAGCCTAAACTACCTCAAACCATCTGTGGTTACTTGGCTGTAACCTTGTTCCCTGAAAAAGGTTTTGACCGGTTTGAAACACGTGTTTCAATCACGCCAAGAATTGGCTTAAATAACCTCGGCGGGTGATGTTGTTAATTACACACATCTGCAGATTATAAATATGGGTGAAGTGGACACATCCTCAGGTTCTTACTTTGTCTGGAAGGATGTCCAGGCACAACATACAGTGCGGCATTGAGGAGCAGCATTTCATTCCCGCTTTTTCATTGAACAGGGTTACAGCCAAGTAACCAGTGACGTTCCCTATCAAAAGCTGGTTTCGATGCTGTAATTTCAAAATGCTATTGGAACGATAATACCAACGCCGCCGCACGGGAAGTGTCTGGGCCCCCCAGGTTGTGTGGTGTGTGTGACAAACATCGAAGAGGCCTCAAACATGACTCTGGGATGTTGACTCAGGGACACGTGAGCCCGGAGTAGCGTGGACATCCAGGCTATAAAATCATAAAAAAAACATCTTTAGGGTCAGAAACCTGTCGGGTACTGACTACATTGGTTTGAATGGGGTGTCAACTAGACCCTCGTGTACTAAAACAAGTCCCATGGAGGTACTTTAGGTCTAGTGGGCAGTCGCAACCATTTTGCTCCATGAATGAAGCAGATGACTAATGGGTGTTTCCCCACAGAAACCCTATCAATCAAGGGATGGCAAGCTGAAATGGTGAACTTTCCCCACATAAACCCAGAGTGTACCAGGACATGTCCCTGAGGACAGTTTTCACTTCAGAAACTCCAGCACTGGAAAAATCTGGAAGGGAACTGGGTCTGCATTGTGTGTCAAACATCACTATTCGAACACACGCCATCTGACGGCATAACTTCTCCTAGTGGAGGGAGCCCTAGCGCTAAAAATGGTCTCCACAATATCAGCTGAAAGTCTAGCATCTCTTAGTTGGTCTCCTTCAGGGGCCAGGCATGGAGGTTCCAGAGCTCGAGACGGGGATAAAACACAGTCCCCTGTCCCTGAGACAAAAGATCCCTCCTGACTGGAGTCGCCCAAGGGGAGCTGTCGGGGAGGGATACTAGGTTCGAGTACCAGATCAGTAAGAGGGGAGACCCCTGTGGACGGACCTTGGCCAGGACTCCCGGGAGCAGCAGAGGAAATGCATAAAGACGCAGTCTGGGACACGTATGGGCCATCGGGCACTGACCCAGGGGAGCTTGAGGAGTCAGAGAGAAGTAGAGTGGACATTGTGCTGTCTTCTGTGAAGCAAACAGATCTACCTCTGCTTCGTGAAATCTTTCCCAGATTTAATTGACTACTTTGGGATGGAGGTTACATTCCCCATTTGTCGGAGCTTGTCTGGACAGCAAGTCTGCTATTACATTCATATGCTCCGGAATGTCAATTGCTCTGAGGGACAGGAATTTGCCCTCTGCCCAAAGTAGAACCTGCTGCGCAAGTTTGTTCAGTTGGCGAGGACACAGTCCGCCCTGGTGATTTATCTCTCCTGAGAGATCTCCTCGCCACAGCATACTGTTTTGCACTTTTTGCCTGGCCGGGGGGCTGCTTTAGAATTTATTTATTTAAATAATTAATATTGCATATAGGAATTTATAGTCTGTTTAATATTTGACCTGCCTTTCTCTCCTTTATCGCCAATGTGAGCTTTCACTGTGCATGCGTGTATGTGTGTGTGTGCCCGTTGCTTGTCTGTGTGTGAGTGTGTCTGTGTTTGTGCGTGCTTGTGTGTGTCTGTGTGTCTATGTTTAAGTGTGTTAGTACGTGTGCTACTAACCTACTGCTGACGGTATTCATGTTGTATTCAACGCCTAATGTACCGTCCCTGTCCTTGATATCCGTGAGGTTGAAGCACAGATGTCTCTCCGTGGCGAACAAAGCGGATATGGAGCAACTGATTGCACAGGCTGTCTGCTTAGTCATCCAAAGGGACACATCCTTGGCCCAGCGAACTTCTAAAATTGCCTCTACATCTGTAGACCCGCCTGTGCTCAGGTCTTTCAGCAGGTCAGCCTGAAACACCTGCACGTGCCATGGTGTGCAGCGCAGGACCTGCCTTCCCCACCAAGGTGGATGTTACTCTACATGGCTTGGTGGGGAGAACAGGCTTTTTCAAGGGTGATGACGTCCCCAGGGAGAGATGGCCCGCCAATATCTCTTTCACCTGGGGCTTCATCATGTAGCCCTTTGCATCCACGATGGTTGAATAACTCAATGAAAGACACAGGAGGAATACGGCTTGTTCCAAAAGCGCATTAGCTCCTCATGGAGTTCGCCAGAGAAGGGGAGAGGCCATAGCTGAGACCCCTCCTGCTGGCCACATGACAGATATCTGTCATCCAACCTCAAGTATTTGGGAGCGTCTTGTCTCTGTGGCCAGTCGAGTGGTTGGTTGTGGGGATTTCATTTGTTGGGGCTGTGTGGGTCTGGCAGGGACTCATTTTGTGGTCGATGTTAGACAACAGAGGAATAAACTAACATTATGCCGTTACAATTTTTCCCTGTTTGTTCCTCTGTTTTTTGGTGACAATGGCAGAGTGGGATCCGGCTGGACCTGCACTGTTTCAGTGAGTGGGACTTCCTGGGTAACAGGAGTTGGGCTCTCCCTCTTCTTCGTGGATGTTTGATCGGTGGCTTTTGGTCGGGGTCAATGAGTGCAGCTATGACACGTCAGAGGGGATTAAATTGTGTTGTTGTCTCCAATAGCATTGATATAAAATTGCACGCTCACTTTATCCCTTAGATTGAAAGATCTAAAAAGCCTATACATTTACACTACCCTCAAAGAAAAAGCAGGCCAGAACTGGTGCAATGTGTACACCAGGTGTGAACGGGTCTCCTTCATCCACTTGTGATCCGATCATCCAAAACACATCTTCATGCCATGTGTAAACAGGGTCTAACAATGGTCCGTAAAACAGGTTTTAATGTCAAACAAGAGGCTTGTGTGATAGTTTTGTGAATACCTTGACGTCCGCTGCATGTGACGGTTCATTGAGGGCTAACCGAAGCGGATTCAGTGCTGACTGAGGTTCACACTGAGTGTCCGTCTGTCCGTCCACCTGCAAGACGCTGGGATACAACAGCCACTTCCCATTGATGAACTCATACGGCCACAGAATGTTCAGGGAGGCCGAGCCGAATGTCTGGAGAGGCTGACCAGTGTTAGACACCTGGTCAAAACAGAAATTATTACCACGTCCGCTCTTCCTGAAAACCACAGAAAGAGGAGCACCCAGGTAGCAATAGACTGGAGTCTTTTGTGACTGATAAATGAAGTCATAGTGTATACATATGAAAGACATGATGACAGATTTGAGATCCTATTAATGTATTAATATAGTAGTGTCTATACTTTTCCTGCTCAATTTTTAAATAGTTTATTTTTAAGTCCCCCCCTACTACCTACAAGCACACATAGTCTCATGAAATATACTTTGCTTGAAACCTTCTATAGGATTTATTGTATTATACTCCTGTACACTCACAGGTAGTAGAATGTTAGGCAAATCTTAAAGCTTTAAGAGGTATATATAAGAGATGTTTTTAAGAGGCTAGTAGTTACTAGGGTGATTTTAGCTATTTACTGTGAAAATGTGTCAAAAGAAACAACCCTTAAGACTCTACGGTGTTCTAATGCAGATATATACAGTAGGTTTTGCTAGATGTTGCTACTTTGTTGGGTTGCTAGGGAGTGGTTTGGAAGCTACAGTGGGGAAAATAATTATTTGATCCCCTGCTGATTTTGTAAATTTGCCCACTTACAATGAATTTAGGGTCTAAGTTTATTTTAATTGATAGAAACAAACTATTAACCAGAAAATCCAGAAAAAAAACATAAGATAAAGGTTATAAATTGATTTGCACTTCATTGAGTAAAATTCGTATTTGATAACCAGGCAAAAAATTACTTAGTACTTGGTCAAGGACAGAGGTAAGACATTTCTGATAGTTGGTCACCAGGTTTTCTTATGTGGCAGGAGACATTGTGGTCCAGGTTTCTTGGCTGTATCTTGGCAACGTGAAGTATTAGTCTCCTTCACAGACTTTCTACAGGACTAGGGTCTAGAGACTGGTTACGACCTAACCCAAACATCGTTTTCAATTTGTAGCAATAAACAATGAGGTATCCCGCAAATCCCAAGTCCAGTACGGTGTACCACAAGGCTCAGTCTTAGGGCCTCTGCTCTTCGTATTATAAATGCTACCTCTGGGAGATATAATAATGCGACACGGAAGTAGCTTTCACTGTTTTGCTGATGATACTCAACTTTATATTTCCTCGAAGCCTCATGAAACCCAGCAGTTCCATCGAATAAAGGAATCCATGGATGACTTAAAAAACTGGATGAGTAACAATTTTTTACTACTGAACTCGGACAAAACAGAAGTGTTACTTACTGGACCTAAAACCGCTATACGTAACAACCAAGAATACTGCTTAACTGTTGACGGATGCTCTATAATGTTCTTCCGGCTTTGCTACTGATCGGACGCATTTACTAGCGCTCCCTGCTTTGCGCTTCTGCTTTTATGCTTTATCTTATTTAAACACCAGCAGTTCAGTACAGTGCTCAGACTAAACAATTAGGCACTAAAACCAAAGACTGGGAAATACTTCAAAACTTTCGCTAAGCAACCAGGAATTCTTTTAGGATCGTGATTTACCAGCTTGCTGCCAACAATTGAAACTCTTCAGGATAACTCCGCTGCCCACTCTCAAACTGGTGTGAAGATGCCTTCTTTTGGATCAACAACCACCTGCTGCTCACACTGCCACAAACTTCTACAAAAGATTGCAGTTCTCGAAACAAAGCTACTCACAATATTGCCGTCCCTGCAAGAACACACAGCTGATACTCGCCGTGGACCCCCTCAGCATATAGCCGGTGAGTTCCGTGAACGCAGCACTTCTCATCAGATTATAGTGAGCTCAGACAAACCTGTACAGATGCAAACAAAGGTAGCTGAGGACACAAACCGCTGGCAAAAAAAGGGCGCAAGACCTAAAGATGCTCGTAATATCAGACTGTCAAGAGTTTCACAAATTGCCGCATTAGCTTCCTCTACCCCAGATATGGCTAAGACTCGACAAGACACTGTTGGTACTCTGCCACCCCCTATACATCTTAAAAATAGATTTGAGGCACTAATGAATATGGGTGAAGAATCCCCAAATGTGGTCAGGCAAAAATCAAAGGTGGACACTGCAGTTGGCAGACTCTCTGTGTCAAACAGGCAACGACACTCTGCTCAGAAAGCACCCGAGCCAAATACTCTGATAGTGGGGGACTCTATTATCAGAAACCTTCGTGGCAGGGCCATACGTACATACTTTTTCCCTCAAGCGATGATTGCTGATGTAAGCAAGGAACTGTCAAACATCCTGAAACAACACAAGTCTGTAAATCGGATTGTCATACATGTGGGGAAAAATGATACTCGAAAAGAGCAGTCAGAGCTCCTAAAAAGGGATTTTAATGAACTCTTTGAAATGCTTGGAAAGCTAAAAGTTCAATCATTCATCAGTGGACCTCTCCCAGCTCGGGGAACGAATATGTTCTCTCGGCTACTCGGTCTGAACATTTGGCTGCAAAAAACATGCAACACGAGAGGACTGAACTTCATTGACAACTTTAATCTCTTTTGGAGTCAAAGACAACTTTTTACAACAGATGGCCTCCACCCAAACAATCTTGGTTCAAGAGTGCTAAAGGACAATATCCTCTTCTCCCTTCTTCACCCATCAGTAGAGTGTGCTACTCCACTCCTAAATGGCACAAATACACCTGGCCATAGTGACCCACCTCAGAAGTTGGATGGACATTTGGATAACACCACTCAGGCTGTACCCTGCCCAGTGACATCACATCAGTTAGAAGATGACGAGGACTCGACACCCAAGGACGTTTCTGTGGATAACAACCGGGAGAGCCAAAACAACATACTTCAGTCTTCAGAAACACCAGACTTGCAGCCCCTCTCACTACACACTTTCTCCCTCTCTACCACATCATCTCTTTTGAGCTTCTCAGAGAAAATGGAGGAACTAGTATTTGCTGGAACAAAACTCTCCCACTCTATTGTCGCGAGTCCACAGGTTTCAACTAAAAAGCGACGGGCCCCACAACCACCAAAGACTCTGGGTCAATCTGGCCAACCTGTTCCCTCTGAAAGAGCTCTCCGTCCTCTGCCACAACGCCAGGGATCACACAAACCCCCATCTGCTGGAGATGGACTAAACAAGACTGCAAATAGCACTGGTAACTGATATGAATTGGGTCCCTGCTATGATAACACCAGCAATCTCAAATATTTACAGAACAAGTGGGAACCCAGTGTTCCTTTAGTTTTCCCTATATCTGTCCTGACAAGTGATCGCAAAACTAAGGCCTTTTCCAGTCGTATGGCAAAGCTATCTAATCTAATACCTTTTAGACGTCACTCTGAGAATGACAGGGGTAAAAATCTAAAAACAGTTACTATTCAATTAGCACTTTTAAACATCCGTTCACTAAAAAACAAATCCTTTTTGGTCAATGACCTCATCACCAGTAACAAACTGGACTTCATGTTTCTAAATGAAACTTGGTTAGATGATAGTTGTAGTGCTACAATCCTCAATGAATCTGCCCCCCCAAACTTTACTTTTATAAATGTCTGCAGAGCTGTAAGGAGAGGTGGAGGAATAGCTGCTCTATTTAAAAATCTCTTTGACTGCAAGCAAGTTTTACTTGGTGACTACCTGTCGTTTGAATACTTGAGTATTGCTTTAAAAGGTTCACCACGCATTCTGTTTACAATTATTTACAGACCTCCCAAATACTCCCCAGTCTTTGTTGATGATTTTTCAGAACTGTTATCAGCTATATCCTCAGAATTTGACTGCTTTGTTATTGCTGGAGATTTTAATATTCATGTAGACAAGACAGAAAACAATAATGCAAATGAACTTTTAAATGTTTTAAACACTTTTGATCTGATCCAGCATGTGCACGGTCCCACACACAATCGTGGACACACTCTGGATCTGCTCATTAGCAAAGGTCTAAACATTTCATCCACTATTATTAGAGATGTGGCACTGTCTGATCATTTCTGTATTTTCTTTGATATATCAATTAGTCCTGCCACTGAAGATAGACCTGTCTCTATAAAAAAGAGATTCATAAATGAGAACACCAGTGAGCTATTTATGAATGCTATGTCTTTGTCACCGAGTATATCTGCAGACTCTATTGATGTTCTCCTCGATAGCTTTAATGAAAAAGTAAAAAATGCTATCGATGACATTGCTCCAGTAAAGGTCAAAGCGATAACTGGCAGGCATAAAGCACCCTGGAGAAACTCACCAGAAGTACAAAGCATGAAAAGAACATGCAGAAAAGCTGAGCGTATGTGGCGAAAAACCAAACTTGAAGTTCACTATAACATCTATAAAGACAGCCTGCATGCCTTCAATGTTGACTTAGGCAAAGCCAGACAGAATTTTTTCTCTAACATTATAAACAGCAAAATAAATAACACTCGCACCCTTTTTGCAACTGTAGAGAGACTAACAAATCCCCCTAGTCAAGTTCCGAGGGAAATGCTGTCTGATGACAAATGCAATGAGTTTGCAACTTTTTTCCTTCAAAAGATCAGTAATATCAGAATTGAAATCAGCAAAGCTCCATGCAGCAGTCAGGTCAGTCTGACTTCAGTACATCAGAAATTAGTTACTTTGTCTGAATTTCAGACAATTGATCTCAAAACCCTGGAGGAAACGGTCCAGCATCTTAAGGCGTCAACTTGCAGCCTTGACACACTTCCCACATCCTTTTTCAAAAGAGTGTTTAACTGTTTGGAAGCAGATCTCCTAAAAATAGTTAATACCTCACTGCTCTCAGGAACTTTCCCCGAGTCCCTAAAAAATGCAGTTGTCAAACCTCTTCTAAAAAAGGCCAATCTAGACAAAACCTTACTGTCTAACTACAGACCAATATCAAATCTTCCTTTTATAGGCAAGATCATTGAAAAGGTTGTCTTCAATCAGCTGACCAAATTCTTGAACTCAAATGGCTACCTGGACAATTATCAGTCTGGTTTCCGTCAGCATCATAGCACAGAGACAGTGCTCATAAAAATAATTAATGATATTCGATTGAATTCTGATTCAGGCAAAATATCAGTTCTGGTTTTACTAGATCTCAGTGCTGCTTTTGACACAGTGGATCACACCATACTCCTAAATAGGCTGGAAAACTGGGTAGGGCTTTCTGGATTGATACTTAAATGGTTTGGGTCATACCTTAAAGGGAGAGGTTACTATGTGAACATAGGCAACCATAAATCTGACTGGACACCCATGACTTGTGGTGTTCCACAGGGCTCAATTCTAGCTCCGCTCCTCTTCAACCTGTATATGCTCCCACTTGGCCAAATAATGAAAAAGTACCAAATTGCCTACCACAGCTATGCAGACGACACTCAGATCTACCTAGCCCTCGCACCCAATGACTACAGGCCTATTGACTCTCTTTGCCAATGCATTGATGAAATTAACAGCTGGATGTGTCAAAACTTCCTTCAGTTAAATAAAAACAAAACTGAAGTCATTGTTTTTGGTAACAAGGATGAAACTAACAAGGTAAACACATACCTTGACTTAAGAGGTCTAAAGACACAAAGCAAGGTAAAAAATCTTGGGGTCATTTTGGAGTCTGATCTTAGTTTCAGCAGTCATGTCAAAGCAATAAGCAAATCAGCGTACTACCATCTCAGAAACATAGCCAGGATCAGATGTTTTGTCTCAAGCCAAGATTTAGAGAAACTAGTTCATGCTTTCATCACCAGCAGGGTGGATTACTGTAATGGACTCCTTACAGGTCTTCCCAAAAAGACCATCAGACAGCTGCAGCTCATACAGAACGCTGCTGCCAGGATTCTGACCAGAACCAAAAAATCTGAGCATATCACTCCAATCCTCAGGTCCTTACACTGGTTGCCAGTTACTTTTAGAATCAACTTCAAAGTATTATTAATTGTCTATAAATCACTCAATGGTCTAGGACCTAAATACATCTCAGATATGCTCATTGAATATAAACCAATCAGACTTCTCAGATCATCAGGATCAAGTCAGTTAGAGATAACAAGGGTTCACTCAAAACAGGGCGAGTCAGCGTTTAGCCATTACGCCACTCGTAGCTGGAATCTGCTTCCAGAAGACATCAGACGTTCACCAACAGTAGATACTTTTAAGTCCAGATTAAAAACTCACTTGTTTAGCTGTGCATTCACAACCTGAGCACTGTGCTGCTTTACATCAACTGCACTTCTATTTCTAATTTATTTTTATTTTGCTCTTATTCTTTTTATATATACACTCACATTTTTAATCAATTTTATTGCTGTTTTATTGTTTTAAATAATTTGCATTTTAAAGATACGTTTTATTCTTTCTGTCAATCATTTTATGTAAAGCACTTTGAATTGCACTTGTGTATGAAATGTGCTATATAAATAAACTTGCCTTGCCTTGCCTTGCCTTGCCTTGCCTTGCCTATAAAATCCTCGTCGTCAGCTAAGAATCTTGGCGTTGTATTCAATAGTACTCTGTCATTTGAGAGCCATGTTGCCAACACCTGTATAATTGCATTTTTCCATCTTAAGGATATATCTAAACTACGTCATATGCTGTCACTGTCAGATGCAGAGAAATTAATTCGTGCATTCATAACATCAAGACTAGATTACTGTAATGCACTTCTAGGTGGATGCCCTGCAGGCCTATTACAAAAAAAAAAACTCCAACTGGTCCAAAACACGGCAGCTTGAATTCTTACACGTACAAAAAAGTATGAGCTTATATCCCCGGTTCTGTCAACCTTGCACTGGTTACCTATAAAGCATCACATTAACTTTAAGATCTTGCTTATTAACTGTAAAGCCCTACATGGTCTAGCGCCGCAGTATTTGAGTGAACTTCTATTGTATTACAGACCTCCACGTACATTACGCTCTCAGGTGTCCTGTCAGTTGGTAATACCTAGAATTTCAAAATCAAGTGCAGGTGGTAGATCCTTTTCTTATCTAGCGCCTAAACTTTGGAATATTCTTCCCTGCACTGTCCGGGAGGCAGACACACTCTGTAAGTTTAAATCTAGACTAAAGACGCATCTTTTTAATCTTCCATAGACTACACTTCTATAATATTAATCCTCAGAGGATTTAGGCTGCATTATTTAGATCAACCAGAACCAGGAACACATCCAGCAACAAATGATGTACTTGTTGCATCAAAGAGTGCAGAACAGTAGTCTACTCTCAGCCAGTCTTGTCTCTTTGTTCCTTTGTGTAGGTTATCGCAGGATGCAGTTCATGCCCAGACCTGATGGCAGAGCTGAGAATGGGAAGCGGTGACCTGACAAGAGCTAAAGAGGATAGAGCTGGATAAAGGACGTGGCGACCTGACACGATTTCACTACAAAATTTCAAATGCTTTTAGATTGTTAATGATAATCTTAAATCTATCGTTTACCTTATTAAGTTTTTTTTTATTAAGCCTTGTTGTGCAAGCACTGTTGAGCTTGTGCAGAGGCAGCAACTTTTGCCAGAGGGGAACTGGAATCCCCTGGTTGGGTCTGGGTTCTCCTGAGGTTTCTTTTTCTGTACAAAAATAGCGAATTTTAGCGTGCAGAAGACGCAAAATATTAAAACCCCCTTAAGAGTTTTTAAGCCAACGCTGTGTGGTGTATTTATATAATTTTTGTATATTTCACAAAGATTGTCATCCAGACTATCAAATATTATGTTTTTCTTTCCTTGCAAATGTAACTCATTGTCTTGGACTAGAGAGAAAGTTATCGTGTTTGACAGCCCTATTTTTCTCAAGTCGTTCATTAAGCATAGGACCTCCGTTTATGTCTAGAATGCAAATTAGGATAGTTTTGTTGAAGTCCGGGAGCTTTCCTCTATAGACTGCAACAAAACCAAACTTCAAGGCGCTGAAAGGGAAGTAGTCCATGTCACTCCAGTGGTTCAGCTTTAATTATATAAAGCAACAAGGATATGTGTTGTGCGCAAACAAACAAATATTCAGACTATATTCAACAATCTTCTAACTTGTGTTTTAGTTTCCAACATGAGGTCGCGAGAGGACCAAGACACACAGAGCATTCTTGGTGAACACCGCACGATGCATGGTCATCATCACCACGCACATGTGTTGTGTAGTGTTGCCCTCTAATGGACTCATGAACATTCATTGAAAAATAACAATAAATAAGTCAGAAAATTGTTGAATAAGTCAGTTTTTAGTTTGTTTGCGCAGAAAATATATCCTAAACGCTTTATATAATTAAAGCTGAACCACTGGAGTGACATGGACTATTTCCACAATGTGTTTAATCACTTTCCGCACTTTGAAGTTTGATTGCGTTATAGTCTGTTGAGGAGTCAAAAAGGTCCCGGATTACAAAATGAACTTAGTTTGTACATCATATGCACATAGTTTGTTGCACAGACAGATGCTAAGCCTACTATTTTATTCTTTTAAAGGTGTAATGAACTGTTGTTTATTGTTTTTTTCTGTTGTATGAGGTCTAGTTATGATGTTCAAAAACATTAAAAAATCAAGAAGTAATAGACTATTTCCTACACTGGTCTTGAGGCCAGCTCTGCAAACGCTCCGTTTTAGTGGGTGTGACGCATTGAAGACTTTATAAGTAAACGCCGACTGCTTTGATTGAATAACAGTTTGTGTAGTTGGAGCCTTCTGTGAATTTGGTTGGAGACGTAACGTTAGGTAACACATTAGCACCATTCACAGTTTTCGCAGGGCATCAATTTTATCTGGAGACCTCATGTGATTTATTTCCTGGATGTGATGGCAAGGCTTAGAGTATAGTTTGTATAGCCTATACTTGTATGGTGTTTAATGATATATGACCATACCTGTAAGCATTTGAGACCAGCGATCCCGAACCGGAAAAAAGATCACCGCTATTGCGGGTCTCAAATGTTACGAGAGTTTCCATGATAAATAAACAAACGGGAGACTCTCCGTAACTTATGGGTATCACCCAGCACTACAAATTATACCAATACACTTCAAAACAGCCTCCATTATTCACAAACGGTGGATACAACCTTGAAAAATGATAGCTATCTGATTCCGCGCCACTTGTGTTAATTCAGAACTGTCATGTGGGCGGGGCTAGAGAAGTAGTCGTTGATATTTCTCTATGGAGGTTGTGTTCAACCTATCAATGTGGTCATAGATATGTTTCATTCCAAAACCTGGCGTTCGCTGGGCCAGGAGTCAATAACAGATGGAATCTTAGTAACAAGGTGTTATCAGTTCTAACACTTACATGATGTTCGCATGAATACCATTCCCTCTTAAGTAAACAAAATCTCGGTTTAAAATTGTGATTTAATTCATGCCTCCTTTAAGCGTGAAAACAACGACTTTATTGGGCATTTAGTTGTATTAAAATACTGTACAATATGTAACTTTTAGAGAGAAACCCTAAACGTAAATACCACACAATGACATCAGGCATATACTAATTATTACTGCTGCACAGGTCAAATTTTGTCCCGTGTTTCACAATCATCATGCCCACAGATGACAGGTTCATAAAAATGATACTCTCATTAACGTCTCATCCTGTAAATGTATTTACATCAAAAATAAAACCCAGACATTTATGATTTTTATGTTGATTACGAGCAGTTGAAACATTGGAACTTCGAATTAAATTCACCTGCTACACTAGTGACCTCTTAAATACAAACCAGACACCTCATAATGTACTTACGATGAATTCATATTGGACGTCACTGCCGACATTATGCACTAATGTCATAGCACTCTCTCCAACGACTGCACCGCTGTAAAAGAGCTGATGAGGACGAACCAGCCTACAACACATTCACACATTCAGCCAGAACCTTCACAGTGTTTTACTCCAAACAAACACATGAATGATGTGGTGAACAGACCCGCTGAGCACAAGAGGAAGTTCGATCACCATTCGTGCAAACGCCACCAGTGGAACCAAAGACGGCTGCTCGCTGATCCTGCAGCACATTAACATACAGTGTCGCTTCATTAACAGCAGCTTCAGAGCCACAGAATATGAATCAACTTTTAAAATGGGCTTTACATTCTGACATTACTTTCATGACAAGTGAGCACATCTCTGTTACTGTAATGCAAACACAAACAGTGATAAGTATGCTGTAAGCGAAATAACTGCAGTGTATCTGGACTCTGCTTCACATACTTTCCTAAACAAGTTTGGTTTTTCTAGACATTACATTCGATTTTCAGCAGAAATGAAACCTCGATTTGTTCAGAAAAACTCACGTGGACATCACAAGTCGAACAGACAGCGATGTGGTTTCGATGGTGATGGCAGATGTGCTAAGAAGAAGAGAGAATTTCACCTGGAGTGAAAAGAGAAGATACTTGAATCTCAGCGTGTGGTATGTATAAGAGAGGTGAGAGTGAGAGGTGCTGTACCGCTGCGTCTCTTTTCACAGGATTGCCCAGATCACACAGCGCTTGAGAGCCGTTCTGATTGGCTTCACACAAAACCTGCCGACCCATAACACACGGCACAGATGAATGTAACACATGATGGACACAGGTGAATGTTAAGGGGCTACCTGCTGTCCCATGATTCCAGAGTAGGAGAGAGTGTCCGGTAGAGACACAAGCAGTTGAGCGGCGTGAGCGTCGTCTCCATCCTCCTGTGGATTCTCAGGGTTCGAGGGCATATTCGTCACGGTCACCTCCAGCATTATTGACCTCTGATCTGACAGCGAGAACACTGGTGTATCCCACTCATCTCTGAAGACAATAAAGTCATGATGAGAATGAGGAGAGTCCATGAGAAAGCGCTCAATATGAATGTGTGTGAGTAGCTACCGTACCGTGGGAGAGGACTGAAGGTGTTTGAAATGGGAGCTCTGGTACCGAACTGATAGGTCAGCTGAAGATTACTCTGGCAAATTTTATCCTCACCACAACCTTCCCGAACGAAATTCACCTAACAGACAGACAAACAGCAACATTTAACATTTTCCTCCCAGCTTTAAAGACAAAAACAATCCTGGGAATATTTCATTATCACCGTCAATGTCAATAAAATTGCTCTGCGTAAAAGGGTCTATAAAAACTGTAAAGGAAGGGGAATGTGGTAAAATAGCAACTCCATAGGTGATTTGTACAAGAAGTTTATTAAAGCTTAAAGTGACTAAATAAGAAAAAGGTGTTTTGTTGAATGGGATTCCAACAAACACAGGATGTTCTGACGGCATCGTCACTTAGTCTAGATTTGGTCTGTGTGATGTTACTTTAGCTCGACCTGATTTTGCCAAGCGGTTGATGTCCTCAGGACAACATATTTTGTTGACCTAAGGACAGCATTTTTATAAATAAAACCTAATCCCACACCTAACCATAATTGACCCCTAAAATCAGAGAGAAACAATAAGTGAAAAACAATGATCTAGATCAGGGGTGTCAAACTCAGTTCCTGGAGAGCCGCAGCTCTGCACAGTTTAGCTCCAACAGATTTAAATCACACCTGCTTGGAAGTTTCTAGTAATCCTGAAGATGTTTATTAGCTGAATCAGGTGTGTTTGAATAGAGTTGGAGCTAAACTGTGCAGCGCTGTGGCCCTCCAGGAACTCACTCAGATGGAGATGGTGGTCTAGTGGGTTAAACCACTGAACTGGTAATCAAAAGGTTGCTGGTTCGATCCCAGCTGCCACCACCAGTGTGTCCTTGAGCAAGACACTTTACTCCATGTTGCTCCAGGGGGATTGTCCCTGTAATAAGTGCACTGTAAATCGCTTTGGATAAAAGTGTCTGCCAAATGACTAAATGTAAATGTAACTGAGTTGACACCTGTGATCTAGAAGCATCTTATCCTGGTTGGAAGATACAATTTAAAATAAACTGTAAACTTATTTCTGAAATCTGATTGGTTGATTTAAATGTTGTACCAGGATCAACATGATGTTCTGCTAAGGATATCAATCACTTGGCAAAAAACAGGAGACCCAGTTACTTTATGGCAACGTTGTGATTTAGTTCCACTTGGCTTAATTCCTAATACCGTTGTGGGCTGTTGTGAAATAACATGAATTTATCCCACGGAGAAGGTTGTAGTGACATGATATTGGTCTGCAGATAACCTCGGGCCTCATTTATTAACAAGGATTGCGCATTTGGGAAATAATCACAAAGTGTGTTATAATATGTAGATCAATGTTATACATTCGATTTTTCACACATGGAAATATTGAACTGGAGCTTCATTATAATCGTCTCGGTTACATCTGAACCTCGGTTCCCTGATGGAGGGAATGAGACATTGTGTCGAGCCGAAAGATGGGGTTCGCCCTTGAGAACCTATCAACTCTGACTACTATAGAAGAGGCAAATTAAATTTGGCTAATGAAATTTGCGTGCTGGTCTCTTTGTGCTGAAATTTGCGTCCTGGATATCAGGTATAAAAGTAAGACGGCGTGCAGCATTCATTTACTTTTGTTCTGAAGAGCCTGAGAGCCTCTCACGACTGCAACAGAGGACGATACGCGTTGTGGCATAAGGAGACGTTCCCTTTCTGTCTGTCTCTCAACGCTGTATTTTGTCACAGTCTCTAGCGAAGCGACGGTAGCAGGCATGGGCGTGTCAGCACGACTTTCGTGCTTGCTTAGTGATGGATGGAATGCCTGTTCTTAACCATGTGATTGGATAAGAAGGGAGGTGGATGGGATGCCAATTCTTAACCATGTGGTTGGGTAAGAAGGGAGGTGGATTGGATGCCAATTCTTAACCATGTGGTTGGGAAAGAAGAAAGGTAGATAGCACACTGACCCAACCTGCTGGAGGGTGGGAGGTGCTTTCGCAGGCATACGGCCCGCCGGATGCCAGTCCTACATGTTGCCATGCAGGACGTGGGCTGACTCCGGGTTTACGCAAAGGTTGTAAAACCCGAAGCACTACAAATGTCTGCCAGAGAGGCGCCTCTGGCCAGTGCACAGGAAGAGGCTATTGGCACGGGAGATCTTTTGAACATTATGCCGTCGTGACGGCATCCACGATCCAGTGCTTCAGTCTCTGTTTGGAGACAGCTCTCCCCTTCTGCTGTCCTCCAAAACAGACAAAGAGCTGATTAGAGCTCCTGAAGCTCTGCTTGTGGTTCAAGTAGACGCGCAGTGCGAGTACTGGACACAACACATATGGGGTTGGGTCTTCCTCCCCGATGGGGAGTGCCTGCAAGTTCACCAGTTGGTCCCGGAAGGAAGTCATGGGAACTTTGGGAACGTATAAGGGGCTGGGTCTCAAGATAACGTGAGAGTTGCCAGGGCCAAATTCAAGGCAATCCGGGGACACAGAGAATGCTTGTAGGTCCCCTACCCTCTTGAAGGAAGCAACCACCATCAGGAGGGCCATCTTACTCGAAAGGTGAGGAAAATCGGAACCTCCGATGGGCTCAAAGGGGGGCCCGGAGAGGCCCGTCAGGACCACATTAAGGTCCCAAGAGGGTATTGAGCGGAGACAGGGCGGATTCCGCCTTCCCGCGCCCCTTAGGAACCTGATGACCAGGTCGTGCTGCCTTAGAGACTTTCCATCAACTGAGGGGGAGATGTTAGTCTCCAGTCTCTCTTATAAGAATGACAACAAGGTCCCGATCGAGCACTTCCGTCGGTCTTCTGGTTGAGAGACAGCAGGACGAGAAGAGGCGCCATTTACAGACGTATAACCGCCTAGTAGATGGGGCCCTAGCCTGGGTGATGGTCTCCGCCACATATGGGGGTAGCCTACTTAGGATCTCCTCGTCCCGTCTAGAGACCAGACATGGAGGTTTCAGAGGTCTGGTCTGGGATGCCAGAACGTGCATCGCGCAAGACGTGTTAGCCGTCATGAGCGTACGCCACCCTGACGATTGATGTACTCCATGGCTGAAGTGCTATCTAGGTGGACCAGCGCGTGCTTGTCCTGCACGAGAGGCCATAGCCTCCTCATTGCAAGTAGCATAGCCCACAACTCTAGGCAATTGATATGCCAGCGCAGGCGGGGGCCAGTCCAAAGCCCTGATACTACGTGGCCATTGCAAAATGCACCCCAATGTGCCTCGTAACCTTCCCAAGAGGGACCCCAGTCCGGAGAATGGTCATGGAAAACCAGGGGGTTATGGTGACTCGGCAGAGGTGCGATATCACCATGTGCCTGCTGCCGGTGTGCCACTCTCTCCTCGGAACTCGACTTTGAAGCCAGTGTTGGAGCGGTCTCATTTGCATCAACCTGAGGGGTATTACCCCCGCCGAGGACACCATGTGTCCCAGGAGCCCTGAGATTGTTTCAGGGGGACTGCTGGCTGCCTGAAGTGTTCCAGGCAGTTCAACACCGACGTAATGCGGACAGTCACGCCGACATGGTGACAGCTTGCTCCTTTCTCGGTTGACCCCATATCACTAACGCCGCTAGCACTGGCGGACATCTGGGCCTTAGCCACCGACGTCACAGCCCGGGCAGCAGACGAAGTGGTGGCTGGTTCCCGGAGGAAGACAGCCACTCATGACCACAACTTCTGAATGACCATCTGAAAAATGCAAAATGTGTCTACGAAAGCTGCCTCTTCGTGCTGGACGCCCAGACACTTGATGCAGCTATCGTGTCCGTCCCCCTCCTCGATGAGGGTGCCGCACCCAAGAGAACAGCGGGACATGCCGCCGGAGAATGCTCAGTCCTGAGAAGGACTTTTTAGGAAATCTCTATAACACCTCTGGAACCGCTGTGACCCACGGGAAGGTCGCTGCAGGTGGGACGATCTACGTTACGTCTTAGATCCGGCAATTTGTCTTAAAGTTTTTAGTTTAAGTTCCTTAGTTGTGAGCGATGGCTCTGAAGGACAAAGGGTAAATGAACGTCTTTCTTTTATACCGGATATCCGGGGGCGGAGACCAGCATGCATATTTCATTAGCCAAATTTCATTGGCCTGTTCTATAGTAGTTGATAGGTTCTCAAGGGCGAACCCCATCTGTCGGCTCGACACAACGTCGAGAGACCAACAGAAAGGGAAACAACAATTATAAATCCGTGATTTAAGTCCTTTAGTCCGAAATTGGACATGTGTAGCACAGGCTTCTTTACAAAAGAGCCGCATGCTTGCATCATTTAAACATTAATGGTCAACTGACTTAAGCTGTTTATCTTTCTCTTTATTAACCTGAACCTTACAGACATGACAGTAAATATACTTTAGTGATTTCTGATTGACACATCTGATTAAAGATTCCACTTTTAATAATGGAGTGACAGCGAAGAGAGTGTGGTGTTCCAAAAAAAAAATTTATAAAATATATGAACATATTTCGAGCAAGAACAATGACTAATGGTGCACGCTTTGATATTGCATGATCTGGTGGTAGAAAGATCATTTTCTGGTCATTCATTGGTCATTTCTTCAAAATATCTCGTACGGCAAAATGAAAAAAAATGCCATGGGCGTCGCAAGACCCCTTTTACTGGTGCACGTGCCGCTGAATAAATCTGCTGTGCCCTGTACACATTTCAAGTTTAGGTTTGAACTACTTTGTTTATTTGTCAGTGTAATCATTTACATTGATAATAGTGGCAAAACAATGAGCTATATGCAATGTAGTAGCCTAACCAACC
The DNA here is from genome assembly GCA_008369825.1 of Triplophysa tibetana. Classification (NCBI taxonomy): domain Eukaryota; kingdom Metazoa; phylum Chordata; class Actinopteri; order Cypriniformes; family Nemacheilidae; genus Triplophysa; species Triplophysa tibetana. The sequence continues at coordinate 20,528,586 of CM017911.1, read as the reverse complement.
CTTCTAAAATGACTGCAGTCAATCATTTTAACCGGTCCGAAAACACATATTCGAGGCGTACTATCATGCAGAATCCATATGTGTGTTTCCTTGCCACAACTGCAGCACGCAGGCATGCAAGGCTATGAAAACATAGGAAACTAAAGTAAGTTTAAAAATAATATCGGTCATCTAATTTTGACTCATCATTAATAGCCCCTGTAGATGGACATCAGAGTTTGTCTGTGCAAAGCAGTTAAATGGAAGCAGGATGGAGATAATGAGTTTGAGAGAGGTGAGACTTGATAAACAAACTACTCTAACATCCCCAGCCAGTCAGGTCTCAGACATTAGAGGAAAACGTCTCAGGAAAAGTCTGTCAAGTCTGTAAACTTGCATTTTTGCTTCGGAAAAAAATGTGTGTTCTATCCTTTCAGAAATGAAATTATTACTAGCTCTAGTCTAGAGCTATGGCTAAGATAACTATGCCCTATTATAGGCAACTTTGTTTGGACTTGGCTGTGAAACCGGAATATATTGTTTTTTTAGATAAAATATGTTCTTTATATAAGTTGGAGCCATAAAATTACTGTTTTTTTATTAAATATTTAAAATTCTTGAATAGATGTAATAATTGATTGTTATCATTGTGTATTGTTGGAAAATGTATTTCTGCTTTCATTATATGATGTTTTATAAACAAGGTTCGGGAGGAACATGAGCATATAATTTACACGGCTGGCTTTCAACAATCAATCACCAAATCTTGGCTTCCGCCTATAAATATTAAAAACGCCTTGCCTTCTTTCTCCCGGATCTCTTGCAACGTCGTTGCTCACAGACCCACATGCAAACACAGCAGCTTGTTTGCTTTACGTGGTTGTACTTTTTGCGAAACCATTCCTGAGAACCAAACCCTGAGATGGATTTCATCAGCACAGGTCTGATGCAACTGATCCTACGGAGTCAAAAGTGCTGCAGCCACGCAGCATGCTCGCAGCCCTGATCCGTTAAAGGATAATTTCCACACCTATCTTCCCCGCAGATTCGCGAAGTGATTCCGTATACCCGCTTGTTTATGTTTGCGTTCGTCACCTCGTTCATTCCCAGTTGCCATTGATGCCGCCTCGTTAGCTCGCTGCTAACGCGATACCAGTTTCAGACGGCGGCATCTGTTAACATATGCTAGTCGGACTTACAAGATATAGGGCTTGACATTTTTGACCAAATTCAATAACGGTACCCCAATGCCAATACAGTAACGTTTCAATGACTGTTCACTCATCTTCTTAGAAGTGAAACAATTATCTTAGGGGAAACAATTCCTTCTGGGCGAGTACAATCTTTCTACTTGAAATATATCAATCTTTACCCTCTGTCACTTTGCACTGACACTGCTGCACTCAAGCTTCAAATATGGTGTACTTCTGCGGCGCCAAATGTAAACTTCTGGAAATAAGTTAATATAAACGGCGCTTCCTAAAATGACTGCTGGTTAAATACAACCTGCCTGCATCATGTATTTAAATAGCGCACACAGTGGTTACATTGATGTAAATGTAAACCTCATAATGTATCAGTAGCATATATCTGACTAGTGCTTTAAAGAGTAAGTAGCATTAGATCATGAAAATTACATTTCGTGCAGTGCATTATGTTGCCGTGTTTGAAAGTAAGCAGTCTGCCAAGTTATACGTCCGAAGGTGAATAAATAACAAAGTTATTGGCTTGTGAAAAAGGCAGTTGACTCTGAATCATGCAAAGAGACGTAAACGAGTACCGATGCGTATCTACATCACTAGACATAGTCACCGTCTACGTTTTATTGGGACTACCGCGAAACTTCACTCTCCTCCCCCAAAACACTGTCGCTCGTTCGTGATGCGTGTGGGGTCTAAAACATGTGTTCTACCTTGTGCAACTAAGTGCGTCTTATTTAAACTACCAAAGGAAGAACTTCTGAGGGAACAATAGTTACAATTCATTTTCAAATGAGACCAAAGGAGTATAACCCCAGCATTTTATTGTGCGCGCATCATTTTACCAAAGATTGCTTCAATATATTGGCACGTTCACTGCAGGATATGTTAAAAGACTATCCTTGAAAGGGGGAAATACCAACCTTATTTAAATCTGTTCACAACCTGTAAGTGTGACTATTTATTTTTGTCCGAACTTCAAGAAATATTTCTGTATTTAGCTAATGCATATATCGCTAACGTTAACATGTACCGTTATTTCTGGGGTATTACGGTTTGTTTATCTATCGATGAACCCGGCTTGTGTTCAATCTATTATCGTCTATTATCTACTATCGTCTTCGGATGTTTCATTTGAGAGTCAGTCAAGAAGTAAGGTAAGAAAAATTACCTACTATTACGACAAATTAGTTTTTTATACCTATGTACATAAACTTGTTGTTGGACAATCCATAAACCAAAGTAGGACCTTAAAAATCATGTGCTACCTTCTCTTTAAGCGCCTTCTCGTTTGGCTCTCAGCGGAGTCGGTCGCATTTTCTCACTCCCCGTCCTTGCCCTTATTTTCCCTGCTCTTTGTCTCTTGTCTCGTCTCGTCTCATATATTGAGAGACTCTCTCTGCACTGCCCTCCAAACTTGGAAAATTATGGATTTGATCAACTGGTCTCTCAACGCAATTGACACCATTTTCTCGACGAGGAAATATTCATCAAACAAAGCAAGGCCGACCAAATGAGAAAATGACACCACATCTACGACTTAACCCGTTTTTTTTTACAGCTTTCTGGATTTTCCCTTTAACAATTTTTCTAGCCACTTTCCGCATAGGAGCAGCAACCACAGCCGCCAAGAAAGGCCTCTCCAACTCCTAGATCCAAATTCTGGGTCACTGGTCTTCTAAGGCTTTACAAAGCCACATCAGGTCAGATCACTCCCTCATCAAAGAAGCCCATCGGACCCTCACAGCCTGATCCATACAGTAACTGAATGCGCCCTTGTTCAAGCAACCACCCGCAGAGACCCATGCATACTTCTCACGCCCACAGCAGACGCTTTGTAACTTGAAGCTAGTATCGCCACAGTGACCACCCCCGCAGGGGCACATGCTTCCATCACTTGATCTGCCACAGCAGACGCATTCGTTCATAAGGGGAGCAAAGGGCAGTCATGGCCTAATGGGTATGGGTCACCACAACTGACTAATAGGTCTCTTTCACTTTCCTCCACCCCATCTCCTCACGATACCTCTACAGCTCCGCAACGGGGGTAGCCGGGGTCTGTGCTCACTCCGGGCCTTGGAGCCTTTCCCCGGTCAAGGGGCAGTAGTATTTGCAGAGCTCTGAACCCTCGCCCCCGGAACAGCACGCCAAATACGCATACTATCCATCCCACTTGAATTATCTGTGAGGAGAACGTCTTGGTTACGTCTGTAACCTCAGTTCCCTGATGGAGGGAATGAGATGTTGTATCGAGAATAACAGATGGGGTTCGCCCTTGAGAACCAATCAACTCTACTGTAGAACTACTACTATAGAAAAAGGCCGATGAAATTTGGCGAATGAAATTTGGTGAATTTGAAATTTAGAACCTTTTGTTCTGAAGAGCCTGAGAGCCTCTAATTACTGCAGCAGAATATGATATGTGTTGTGGCATGAGGGACACAACGTCTCGTTCCCTCCATCAGGGAACTGAGGTTACATACGTAACCAAGACATTCACTTTCTTTCGGTCTCTTGATGTTGTGTCGAGAAAGACAGATGGGGTTCCTATGGAAAACGCCACAACGCTGTATTGTGTCACAATCTCTAGCGAAGCGACGGTAGCAGGCTTGGGCATGTCAGCACGAGGCTTTTGCGAAACTATAACCCTCCAGTGTGGTGGTCGGGGGTCTCAGTGCTTTCTTAGAGAAAGATGGGTACAGCCCTGACCAGTAATCTTTCACGGACGGAGGCCTTAGCTCTCTAGTGGGGAGAGGCCGTCCGGATCGGGTTTATACTGGGTGAGCGGTGTAATTAATGTTCCTTAATTACATTTATTCATTTAGCAGACGCTTTTATTCAAAGCGACTTACAAGTACAGTGCAGTGGGGAGCTATCACTGCAGAGCAAACAGGGGTAAGGTGGCTTGCTCAAGGGCACTTCAGTCATTTCCTGGTGGCACTGAGAACTAAACCAGTGACCTTCTGAGTATGAGTCCAACTCTCTAACCACTAGACCACAACTGACCTCTACTGAATTAGGGATGCGATGCAGAGATCACCTCCTAACTGGGTGGAGGAATATGGTGGATATAGGTTTGGTCTCGCCCTTGGGGGAGAATGCATTGAATGTGCGGACTGAGTAGTTATCCGCAAAGGTGGAGGTCCACCTGGGGAAGGTCATGGGTTACCAGAAGAGGGAACCAATTCATGAAGATACATCGGATGAAACAACAGCCCGTGGAGGGGGTGTTTACAGACGTTCGGCAGCACTAGGTCCGGTGCTAGGGGGTGCTTGCTTAGTGATGGATGGAATGCCTGTCCTTAACCAGTTTCTGGGTAAGAAGGGAGGTGGGTGGGATACCTGTTCTTAGCCATCGTGTTTGGGTAGGAGAGAAGGAAAATAGCACACTGACCCGACCTGCTGGAGGGATGGGGAGTTGCTTTCTCAGGCATACGCCCTGCCGGATGCCGGTCTTCCATGTCGTCACGCAGGACGTGGGCTGACACCGGGATTACGCGAAGGTTGTGAATCCATGCGAAGGTGTTGGGCGTAGCCGAACCCGCAGCTCTACAAATGTCTGCCTGAGAGGCACCTCTAGCCAGTGCCCTGTAAGGTGGCTATACCCCGTGTGGAGTGAGCCAGCACTGCCAAGGGGCATGTGGGAGATCCTGTGATCGGAATGCCCTCGTGACGGCATACACGATCCAGGGTGTGGTGGGAACTTTGGGCACGTATCTGGGCCTGGGTCTCAGGATAACGTGAGTTGCCAGAGCCGAATTCAAGGCAATCTGAGGACACGGAGAATGCTTGAAGGTACAATACCCTCTTTAAGGAAGCGAGCGCCATCAGGAGGGCCGTCTTACTTGTAAGGTGAGGAAGATCGGAACCTCAGAGGGGCTCCAGGGGGGCCCAGAGAGGCCCACCAGGACCACGTTAGGGTCCCAAGAGGATATGGAGCGGAGACGAGGCGGATTCCGCCCTCTGGCGCCCCTTAGGAACCTGGCGACCAGGTCGTGCTGCCCTAGAAACTTTCCATCAACCGAGTTGTGATTAGTGGCGATAGCGCCTACATACACATTCAGTGTGGAGGGGAGATGTTAGTCTCCAGTCTCTTAAGAAGGACAACACGATCCCGATCGAGCATCTTAGTGGGTCTTCTCGGTGAGAGAGACACCCGGACTAGAACAGGGGTCATCTAGAGAAGTGTAACCGCCTCGTAGATGGGGCCCTAGCCTGGGTGATGGTCTCCGCCACAGAGGGGCAGTAGCCTTCTCAGGATCTTCTAGTCCCGTCTATATACCAGACAGGGAGGTTCCAAAGGTCTGGTCTGAGATGCCAGAACGTGCCCTTCCCCTGAGAGAACAGGTCCTCTGTCAAGGGAATGGGCCAGGGAGAGTCGCTGTCCAGAGCATCAGCTCTGAGAGCCAAGTGCGGTTGGGTCAGTGTGGCGCAACTAATAACACTTGGTTCTCCTCTTCCAGTGCCTGTGCAAAGAGGATCTTTGGGAGGGAAGGTGTACTTCCGCCCGTCCCACGGCCAGCTGTGCGCAAGGGCATCCGTGGTGAGGGGGGCCTCGGACACGGAGTACCAAAGCAATGGTGGTGCTGCGGGAGGCGAACAGTTTTACCTGTGTCTGCCCGAACAGCATCCAAATGAGCTTGACTGTGCGGGGGTGGAGCTGCCACTCTCCGCAAGGCGTATACTGATGAGAAAGCGCGTTGGCTGTCTGGTTCAGTTTGCCCGGGATGTGTGTGGCCCGCAGGGATCACCTGTTGACTCCACAGGAGGAGGCGTCGGGCAAGTCGTGTCAGCTGCCGTGAGCGTACGCCACCCTGACGATTGATGTACACCACAGTTGTAGTGCTGTCCTCGGACCAGCACGTGCATGTCCTGCACGACCATAGCCTCCTCAGTGCAAGTAGCACAGCCCACAACTCTCTGCAATTGATATGCCATCGCAGACGGTGGTTCGTCCAACGCCCCGCTACTGAGTGCCCGTCGCACACTGCACCCCACCCCATGCTAAACATGCTAAAGATCGATTTTTGCCCCCATTTTCATGAGCTGAATTCAAAGATCTAAGACTTTTTCTATGTACACAAAAGGCCTACTTCTCTCAAATATTGTTCACTAATCCGTCTAAATCTGTGTAAGTGAGCACTTCTCCTTTGCAAGATAATCCATTCACCTCACAGGTGTGGCATATCAAGATGCTGATTAGACAGCATGATTATTGCACAGGTTTGCCTTAGGCTGGCCACAATAAAAGGCCACTCTAAAATGGGCATTTTTACTGTATTGGGGGGTCCGGGGATCAAAATTATATTTTTTATTTTCTGAACAAATGCAGTTGTTACTGTATGAACATGAAGCATGAGTTTTTCATAACCTCCGAGTAGAGCGTGTTTGAAGGGCTGGGGCTCAGTACAGGAATCAGTTGGTTGTAGGGTTTATGTCCAGCATGATGATGGTGGGGATGTCTGGTTCTCCGTATAGTGTGCGTGATAGCCAGAGAGACGGGCCGCAGCTTATCTAGAATTTTTTCCTTATGAAATAACAACAGAAATGTGGTGAAACAACTAACACAGTATTAAGACAGACAATGATCTCTATCTCTGCCCGTCTTACCTTCACAGCGAAAGTCACCGTCTGACAGTCGAGATGTTTTTGTCCACGCAGCTCGACTTCCACTGAGTGGACATACTCCGGCTCTGATACACTGCGCTCCAAGAAGTGAACTCTGTGAGGCAGACTCAGTTTCCTACGATCTACGTCTGCCTCAAAATGTATACCAAGTGCTGATGTGGGAAGCAATACAGAAACATTTATATGCACGTGTGTGTGTGAGGGATATTGTTGTATATATGTGGTCTCTCTCACTGATGTTCGGTGAAAAGGAGTCTGGATAAGCAGTGTATGTGTAGCAGGCTTTCACTGCAACACTATAAGAAGACAAAACAGACAGATTTCATGAAAACTGTCATGACCTTTATGCACACACGACAGTAAAAAAACTATTGAAAAAGTATAAGTAATTGTTAACTAACCAAACGCCGTGATTCCCTGGGCAGTTGTGCTGCGTAAGGTCAATATACTGAGGCTCGATGGAAATCTCTCGAATGACATGGACCACTGGACGTGACCTGATGAATAAAAAAATCCCTTATAAAGGCCAATATTCCTGAATAAATGACCTAGTATCATGATCAAGGGTGCGTTTTTCAGTCAATTTACTTGTAAAGCACAACTTGATCACTGAGGGAGCCGACAGCCAGATCCGGATAGAAATTTCCATCAATATCCAAGCCTCCTGATATAGAGTAGCCCAATCTCTTCACTCCTGCATTCAGCCCATCTAGAACCTAATATGATGATGACTTATTATAAATCCAAATGCTGGTATGGTATGTGCTCTATATACTGTATGTAGAGTCTATTCAGATCGAAATTATTGTAGATGTTTGTGAGGCCAACAAGAAATCTGCCACCATCACATAACAAGGTTTAAAAACATTCAGATCACATAAGCTATAAATCAAGTTTTGTCTAAGAAGTAACATCACAGTTGTAAAGCCATTTTGGTGTCAGGGCATCTGTGAATAGCACAGTAATATAAGAGTGAGAAAGAGTGAAGTTTTAGAGAGAGGTTTCACACATCTACTACATTAAGTCAAAATAAATACCCACATAATTTTCACATTTCATTACTTACAAAAACAAACAAACAAAATAAATCTTCTATCCCCCAAATTTCTTTAAAAATCAATACATTGTTTGTCAATTTATAAAAGCAAATTCTGCTCTAATTCTTGCTTTTATTACGCCTTTGAACATTACTACATGGTCCAAAAATTTGTCCTCTTTTAATTTTCTTTTACTTGCTTACCATATTGGTAACTTTACTTCACCCACTATAACATTTATCAAACAAATATTTTTCCTCCTTCCAGCAGCATATTTTGGACCAAATATAAAAATGACTGTACAAAAGCGGTCTCCCAACTAAATCTTCTAATATAAAAAAAATCATCATCTTAATCTGAAACAATACAAAAGCATATGGTGTAATGTCTCTTCATCATTACTCAACTCAACTCAACTTTATTTACATAGCGCTTTTTACAATTTTAATTGTTATAAAAATAATAAAAAAACTTAATAAGGTAAATGATAGATTTAAGATTATCATTAACAATCTAATAGCATTTGAAATGTTGTAGGAAAATTAACCAACTATTATTATTATATTAGTTATATTATATTATATTATTATTATATTAGGTATTACCAACTGACAGGACGCCTGAGAGCGTAATGTACGTGGAGGTCTGTAATACAATAGAAGTTCACTCAAATATTGCGGCGCTAGACCATGTAGGGCTTTATAGGTAATAAGCAAGATCCTAAAGTTAATGCGATGCTTTATAGGTAACCAGTGCGAGGTTGACAGAACCGGGGTTATATGCTCATACTTTTTTGTAGGTGTTAGAACTCGTACAACGCCAAGATTCTTAGCTGACGACGAGGATTTTATGGAGCATCTGTCAATCGTTTAGTAGTATTCTTGGTTGTTACGTATAGCGTTTTTTCGGTCCAGTGAGTAACACTTCTGTTTGTCCGAGTTAAGTAGTAAGAAATTGTTACTCATCCAGTTTTTTAAGTCAACTATGCAATCCTTTATTTGATGGAACTGCTGGGTTTCATGAGGCTTCGAGGAAATATAAAGTTGAGTATCATCAGCATAACAGTGAAAGCTAACTCTGTGTTGCTTTATTATATCTCCTAGAGGTAGCATGTATAATGCGAAGAGCAGAGGCCCCAAGACTGAGCCCTGTGGTACACCGTACTGGACTTGTGATTTGCGGGACACCTCATTGTTTATTGCTACAAATTGAAAACGGTCAGATAAATAAGACTTAAACCATTTCAATGCTATTTCTGTTAAGGCCGACGTAATTTTCGAGTCTATGTAGAAGTATGTTGTGGTCAATGGTGTCAAATGCAGCACTAAGGTCTAGCAGCACCAATAACGAAATACAGCCACGGTCAGACGCTAAAAGCAGATCATTTGTAACTCTGATCAAAGCAGTCTCTGTACTGTGACATGCTCGAAATCCAGACTGGAATTCATCATTAATGTCATTCCTTTGGAGGAAGGAGCAGAATTGAGTTGAAACTACTTTTTCCACAACTTTAGATATAAAAGGTAAATTGGATATAGGCCTGTAATTCCCTAGTTCTTAAGGGTCGAGTTTGTTTTTTTTGACAAGGGGCCTTATAACAGCCACCTTAAATGCTTTAGGCACATGTCCTAATGTCAGAGATGAGTTAATAATACTAAGAAGAGGATCTATTATTTCTGGGAGCATTTCTTTCAGTAGTTTTGTAGGTATGGGGTCTAGCATGCATGTTGTTGATTTAGATGATCTAATGATTTTAGACAGTTCATCGTGATCTACTGTAGAAAATAATTGCAATTTCTCCTTAGGGGTGCTGTAGTTAGTTTGTTCAGCGGGTTTAACTTCAGGTTGCATTGTTATAATTGTTTCTCTTATATCTTGGATTTTACTAGTGAAGTAGTTCATAAATTCGTCACTGTCATGCTGATAATCAGAATCTGACGTCGCTGATGACTTATTTTTTGTTAATTTAGCCACGGTGGTAAATAAAAACCTAGGGTTGTGATGGTTTTCCTCTATTAGTGATGAAAAGTAGGCGGATCTAGACGTTTTTTATGGCATTCCTGATACAAAAGACACACTTCTTCTTGTTACACCCCTTCAGTCGTTCTCTCAACGTTGTGTTGAGAGACAGACTGGGGACCTATTTTTACATGCCACAGCGCTGAGCTGTATCACAACCTCAAGCGGAGCGACACTGACTAGACGAGCGAGTCCCAAGTGAGGGCTACAGAGAGACGTAATCTTCCAGTGGAATCAGTTGTGGTCATACTAAGTAGCCTGTACTGACGCTCATCACGGACAGAGATGCGGCGCCCGTAATACCGGGGAAACACTGCTCTCCTCTTCAAGAGTGTGTTACGGAGACCACATCCTACCACTTGGGGAGGTACATATTGGACGCTAACATGGTCTCGCCAGTGGGGAGAACAAAATGCGAAAAAATGCGTCAGGCCAGGTGGGACAACCACCGGAGGGGAGGTCACAGATTCACCAGCAGGGGAATCAGGAGTGAGGAATTCACCATACAGTCCTAGTATAGGGGTCCACCTGAGCAGGGGCAACTCTACGAATACTGGACTCGGCTTCAACAGACCACTCTGGCCAGTCTGTTTACCAAGAATGCCAATGCTTAGTGATGGAAGGGATGCCTGTACTTCACCCAATAGGAGGAAGTAGGCAGTCTATTTAACATGCTAGTTTCACCTGGAGAGGGGGGAAGGCCCAAGCCAGATGCTTGTCCTATACACCGGTAGCGTGTGGGACATGGGTTGACACTGGTTTCGAACAGAGGTAGTAAAATCTTGTAAATGTACTGGGTGTAGCCCAAACCGCAGCGTTACAAATGTCTGCCAGATAGGTGCCCTACCGAGGAGGCCATACCCTGAGTGGAGTGGGCTCTCACTGTGAGCAATTATGGGCGATTCTGGGACTGGTATGCCAAGGCAATGACATCCAAAATCTAGTGTGCCAATCTCTGTTTGGAGACAACCCTTCCCTGGTGCTGTCCTTCAAAACAAACAAACAGCTGCTCAGAGCTTCTACACTCTCAACATCGATTGGGAGAGATTACTCTCTAGCAGAGGTGGGGGACTCGAGTCACATGACTTGACTCGAGTCACAATTTTCAGGAATTGCTTGATTGATGTAAGAAAATGACTTGACTTGAGAGGAAGTGACTTGAGACTTGACTTGATTTAAAGTGGAAGACTCGACAATGACTTAAAGTAAAATAAAGTAATACAATTCGTTTTAAAAATAATTATTGTGACTCAGCAGCACTAATTAGCGCCTGTGTCTTTATCGCTGCACAACTCAAACCTCGCCAAACATGGCAGACAACAGTCGAGCTCCACAGATAGTCACCTTCTGCTATAAGGACTTTGCAACTTGAAAAACTTTTTTTTTTGGCACGGTCCAATAAAGTTTAGAGTATGCAACGCAAGAATGTCTGACACGACAACCGCAGCGTCAAATTTCATCCGAGATTTCAAGAACCACAAGGAAAGATAAGCCACTCAAGGTCTCCTAGTCCCGTCCAGGCTGGCATGGAGATTCCAGAGACCTAGCTTGGGGTGCCAAACTGTGCCGTTCCCCTGGGACAGACGTTTTCCTCAGGGAAATCGGCAAGGGGTCCGTCGTAAGAGCCACAATGTCTGTGAGCCAAGTCTGGTTGGGCCAGTTAGCCCTACTAACATTACTTGATGCCCCCCTTCCGTTCCTTGTGCTAATGCATCCGTGCCGAGGAGACCCTCGGTTAGAGAGTTCCAAAGCGGGCAATGGGTTGAGTCCGGGAGTAAACAGGTCCACCTGCACCTAGCTGAACCACTCCCATATGAGCAGGACTGTGCGGGGATGGAGTCGCCATTTTCCGCGGGAGGCATCACAATACGCAGATCCAGAATTGGGGGGGGCACTATGGTGCAGGAGAATCGGGAGATTACTATGGTGCCGGTGGCTCGGGAGATGATTCTAGTGCAGGTGGCTCGAGAGGGCTTGAGGGTGACGGCCGCACCGGACTCCAGCATAGTGCCAGCCCTTCGGGAGTCCTGGAGGGTGGCAGCCGCACAGGATGCCATGAGGGTACCAGCCGTTCAGGAGGCCTGGAGATTGATGGCCGCACCGGACGCCTTGAGGGTGACAGCCGTTCGGGAGGTCTGGAGGATGCCGGCCGTTTGGGTGGCCTGAAAGCCCTCAGGCTTTAGGATGGAGCTTTGGGCAGGCTGGCTCGGAGACCACTGGAATGCCAGACGGGACCGGCTCGGAGACCACAGGGAGGCTGGACGGGACTGCCTCGGAGACCACTTAGAGACCAGACGGGACTATCTCGTAGACCACTGGAAGAACGGATCGGACAGGGTTCTCCGGCGGCTGGGTAAAGTCCAGCAGCATCCTGTCTACCAGACTGAGTTAAGGGTAGACTCTAGGGTTCTCCAAGAAGTAGGGACATAGTCCATCGGGAGAAAGTTGCTATTCTCTTACATGACATCCCTTGGCTCTGTCATTCCGAAACATGGCTTATCCTATCACTGCTATGCGGATGAAACACAACTCTACCTGTCTTTCTCGGCCTGACAATCCGACTGTTTCTGCACGCATCTCAGCTTGCCTAGCCGATATCTCGATCTGGATGAACGGCCATCACCTGCAGCCGAACCATACAAAAACAGAACTGCTTGTTATCCTGGCCGACACAAAGACTCAACACAACCACTCCATTCAACTGGGCTCATCAACCATCACATCTTCCAGAAAGCCAAGAAACCTGGGAGTGGTGATCGATGATCAGCTTAACTTAACAGTTGCCAGCACTGCCCGGTCCTGTAGATAAATCCTCTACAATATTAAGAAAAGTAGACCCTTCCTATCAGAGCATGCTACGCAAGTCTTAGGACAAGCTCTTGTCCTGTCCAGACTGGACTACTACAACGCTCTACTGGGTGGACTTCCAGCTTGCACAACAAAACCTCTACAGATGATCCAGAATGCTGCAGCAAGAGTTATACCAAAGAGAGCACACTTCACTCCTCTCTTCATTAAGCTACATTGGCTCTCTATAGTCGCTCACATCAAATTCAAGACTCTGTTCCTGGCCTACAAGGCCACCAGTGGTTTGGCACCACCTTATCTTCACTCACTAATACAGACATATGTACCCGCCAAATCCCTACGCTCTGCAAACGATTGACGTCTTGTGGTAAGGTAAAAAAATCTCTCTCGCGCACCTTCTCCTGATCGATTCCACCTACGTGGAATGATCTGCCCGCTGCTACAAGATCTGCAGATTCTGTAGCCATCTTTAAGCAACGTCTGAAAAAATATATTTGCCGTCAACATCTGACTGATCAGTTCTGACTTCTACTTCTTCTTTACTCTTTGTTAAAATATTAAATAAAAAATAACTTAGCTCTCTAAACTGTAATAGGTTATATGAGACCAGTCTTCTTTTTTGATTGCACTTATGCTTTTGTTGTCCTTATGCTGTCCCAATTGCGTCCATTGCCTACCCCACCTGTAAGTCGCTTTGGATAAAAGCGTCTGCTTAATGACTACATGTAAATGAAAGAGAAGACAATCAAGTCCGTGCCTTTTTGACCCATATGGCCTTCCATACATACCGGATGGTGCTGTTGTTCTGAGGCTGGGCAGCGGGCTTCGCACAATTTCTGCGCACTCTGTCTCTTGTGGAGTAGGAAAATCGGGGAAGACAACTGAATGTTGACCAGTGCCGGCCCTACCTAATAAGCGATATAAGCAGTTGCATGGGGCCTCCGTGGCCACTAGGGGGCCCCTGCCGTGGGTGAAAATTTAATTAACTTGCTCGTTGTGTCAGTGTCAAACATCATGTGCGTGAGCTTTAAACTGTATAAAGATTAAAAATGAAAAGGCGGCACTATCAGTCTCGTGCAGAGAAGAGGAAAGAATATAAGAAAATAAAGGATCAAGAAAAGGTTAAGTATGCAATCCCTGGGATCGAACCCATAATCTTGGTGTTAATAGATCTAAGCTCTAACCACTGAGCTATAGGAAACTCTAAAAAGTTACTGTTGTGTTGTTAATTTGAGATTGTCAGATATAATTAGATACATGTGATATAATCTGTGTAAGGTTAGTTTGTTGTGTACATTATATGAAGGGGGGCCTCATTTTGTGATCAGTTTAGGGCCCCCAAAATGCTAGGGCCGGCCCTGATGTTGACATTACAATAACCAACACTGAACTGAGAAACATACAGGGCTTAGTTACAAACGCAAACACTTCGGGGAAAACAGAATCTGGTGCGGGACTAATTAGCAATAACGAGGGACAGGTGAAAACACATGCCGGGGACAGGCTGAAGAGTTACACTTATTAGATTCAGTGTTTCAAATATATCCATTTGAAATACAAATACTATTAATTTGTAAAAGTATTTTGTATGTAAATGCATTTAATCTTAGAACTTCTTTGCATTTTTTTGGACAGCCTAGTTAATTAAAAAATCAGCAGTCAAATAAAGAGGTTAATTGGCAAAAAGTATTTTGTATTTTGAAAATTTTAAGTTCTACTTCTGTAGTTATTTTGGTGAAAGTAACTCAAAATTAATACAGGAGTCATGTAACATATTACAATTCTGAGACAGTAATATTCTAAGATAAGGGATTACTTTTAAATAATAGTAACAAGTAATCTGTTATGTATAACAGTTTGGAAATAACTTCCACAACACTGATCATATGTCTTCAACATGACTGTCAAAGAGCTTACATGCCCTGGAAGGGAGCCCTGGTCGACCCCTCCAAGTGGCAGCGTCGGCAGTGCACCACAGCTGCTCAATACACCTGCCCCGTGGCATGTAAAGATAGGTCCCCAGTCTGTCTCTCAACACAATGTCGAGAGACCGAATGAAGGGGAACAGATATTTTAGTGCAACAGGCTTTAGCCATTACAGATCTTAGGCAATCATGGCCTAATGGTTAGAGAGTCAGACTCATGACCAGGGCCTTGCCAGTTTGATCCTCAGGGCCGAAGTTGAACTGTTTATCCTCAACCTTTCACATAAAGAAATAACTTTTATATTTATATTTTTTGCCAACAAAATTGCAATCCCCTCGCTTACCTTAGAACCATTACTGAAGAAAACATTTCCTTCCCACCAAATTTACAATCTACCAAAATCTAACTTTTCTTGTAAAAAAGTGATATCAATATTTTTAGCTTGAATAAAATCAGATAGAACAGCCCTTTTATTTTCACCTCTCCCTCCATTTATGTTAATAGATCCTATTTGTAAATAGTTTTATCAAAAGCGACTTACAGAGAGTTCAGGGAGCAATACGAGATATGTCATACTGGAGCAATAATGCAATAGGTGCTAGTACAAAGTTACTGGTTTCAACAAAAGTTAGACCACTACCTGTTGAGAGAAAGAGAGGGTTAATTTAAAATATATAAAAACAGTGTATGTATTTGTCTGTCAAGTGTTCACAGAAGAGATGGGTTTTAAGTAGTTTTTTAAATGTTGATGTAGATGTGGTTGACCGAAGTGAGTTAGGAGGAATGTTCCACCAGGAAGGAGTTGTGAATGAGAATAATCAGGAAAGACATGTATTGCCCTTATGAGAAGGCACTACAAGACGCCGCTGGTTTTCTGAATGCAGGGACCTTGATGGGGTGTAGGAGTGTAATAGGGTGTGAAAGTATGCCGATGTAGATCCAGTGATAGTCTGTAGGCAAGCATTAGTGACTTGAATCTAATACGGACTTCAACCGGTATTCAGTGGAGAGATATGAAAAGGGGTGTCACATGAGCCCTTTTCAGCTATTGGAAGACAAGGCGTGCTGCTGTGTTCTAAACCAGCTGAAGTGGTTTGATAGCATTTACAGGAAGACCAGCAAGGAGAACATTGTAGTAGTCTAACCTTGAGATTACCAGGGCCTGGACAAGGAGTTGTGCTGCATGCTCAGTGTGATAGGGTCTAACCTTTATAATGTTGAATAAGGCGTATCGGCATGACCGTGTTGTCTTTGCAATGTGATCATTGAAGGACAGCTGTTCATCAAATATGACTCAGAGGTTCCTGGTTGTTTTGGAAGGAGTGATTGTGATATTTCCAAGTTGGCTGGTGAGATCAGGTTGCACCGTGGGGTGTACCGGAAACACGAGTGTTTCTGTCTCGGCAGGGTTTAGCTGGAGGTGATGCTCTTTCATCCAAGCTGAGATGTCTTCTGGGCAGGCTGTAATGCGAGCTGCTACAGTGTAATCGTCTGGGTGAAACTAGATGTAGATCTGGGTGTTGTCAGCGTAACAGTGATACAAGAAGCCATATGCAGGTAGATGGTAGATCTAAAATAAATTGCTGAGGTGTTGGGGAAATGCATTTAGAAAGGAGAATGTCGTAAGAGATGATGAAGTGGTCAGAAATGTGAAGGGCTGTGACTTTAATGTTATCTGTGGGGGAGTTACGGGTGTAGATGAGATCAAGTTGGTTTCCTGATCTGTTAGTACAGGCTGTCGAGTGAGGATGAACGAGGCAGTGATGGTGTGGAAGTCAGAAGCATAGGGTTTCTCCAGGTGGATGTTGAAGTCCCCAAAGACTACTAGAGGGCCGCCATCCTCTGAAGAGTTTGATGTGCTGCTCTCATCATTCACAATGAAGTTGTGAAGAGGACCTGGGTGGCGGTAAACTACAACAAGGCTGAGCTGAGTTGGAGAAGGGTTATTTACAGCATGGTATTCAAATGAATAGTTGTTGCTTAGGGAAGATAGTGAGGAATATTTCCATTATTGTTGGGGAGAGTGAGAGAAGGAGTAGTTTGTGGAGGTGCAGGTCTTAACTCTCGTCGGTATTAACATGAAGAGGGCTGCACATGAGGACTGATGCTACCGCAGATGCTTACAGTGCAGAGGCTACCAATGCGGTGCAGCTCGTTACTCTTGTGATAGTGAAGTTTTGGTCTGTTTGTTCACTGCATTTCAGTAATGGATGTTATATAAACAGTGGATATAATGCTGTGGACTTGGAGATGGTTTGAAACTGATAGATGGCGTGGTCCCAGTGCTAAAAGAACCCGGACATGAACTGCACTGAGTAAGTCAAACTAAGTCAAAAGTCTGTTTTTTTTGGGCAATCGGCGTGTACGTGCATAATGTACAAAACACGAAGGGATTAATCTGATGATGTGTTGTGTGCTCGTGCTGTAGTTCTGTCCCACTTTGCCCACTAGTCCCACCTTTAGCAGCTTATGTTTTTCTGGAAATAATCGTACAGCTATATCTCTCCTTCATATATTATTATATTATTAAATATTATTTTATATAATACTCTTTGAAGATATGACGTATGCAATACTACTGTATAGGCACTCAAGATTAATATTAGATTGGGACAAACTGAGTTTATTGAAACCTAGAGATCTCTGTATTTTAACAGCTGAGGTAATAAAATTATCAATATCAGGAAAATTATTTTTCACCTCAACTGTCTGACCTCAAGTCTTGTCTAGAAAGTTTATTATTTCTGTTACAATGAACAACTAATCATCTCCTCCCTGAGAAGGAATTACACACATCTAAGACAAATGATCATCATAATCCTCCTCCTCATCATCATCACCACCTCCTTCCTTTACACCGAAAGCATTTTTTTCCTTCCTCCTGTGAATGAGGAAGGCGTTTCTCCATTGCAATTCTCCATCAACAATCTCAAGGGGTATCAACTTTCGTGAACTTCTCACCATTATTCTCAACCACTATGCTGGTTTTACTTTCATCACCTCACCAGCCTCACCAATTACATTTCCACTTTCTTCCACATCTCTAATATCGACAGCTTGCGCTTTCATGGTTGGCAAAACAATCTCGGTTCCGTTGGTGCGTTCATTTCTTTCCACCTGCTTTTTGTGTGGACACGCATATTTCTTATGCCCAATATCTCCACACTCGAAACATTTCAGACTTCCAATGTTCCCGTAAATCATATACAGTGAGGGAAATAAGTATTTGATCCCCTGCTGATTTTGTAAGTTTGCCTGCTTACGAAGAAATTAAGGGTCTATCATTTTTATGGTAGGTTTATTTTAACTGTTAGAGACAGAATATAAAAAATCAGGAGAAAAAATGTTATATAAAGGTTATAAATTGAATTGCATTTCAGTCAGTGAAATAAGTATTTGATCCCCTACCAACTAGCAAGAATTCTTGCTCCACAGATTGGTTATGTGCCTATATGGACCACAGATTAGTCCTGTCACTTTAAGACAGTACTCCCAAATCAACTTGTTAAGTGTATAAAATATACCTGCCAATATAATCTGTATCTTCCATTTCAACCACTCCACCACCATGGTTGAGACCAAATAGGTTTTAAAGGATGTAAGGGACAAGATTGTAGACATGCAGAAACCTTGAATAGGATACAGACAGAAGCTTGGTGAGAAGGAGACAAGTGTGGGTGCGATTATTTGGAAATTGAAGAAATACAAAATAACTATCAAATGAAAGATTTCCCCAATGGAGTAAAGATGATCATGAGAATGGTTGAAGATCAGCCCAGAACTACGCGGAAGAAGCTTGTTCATGATTTCAAGACAGTTGGGACCACAGTTAGCAAGCAAACCATTGGTGACACGTTTTGACACAATAGATTGAAATCCTGAAGCACCCGCAAGGTCCTCCTGCCCAAGAAGACATGTCTTGCTTGTCTGAAGTTAGAAAATGAACATCAAAATGATTCAGAAAAGGCAATGGCAAAAGTGCTGGCACTGCTGCGTGACAAAAATTGTCTCCGGTGTTTGTATGGAGAAAAATGTTAACTATGACCCCAAGAACACCATCCCTACAGAGAAGCACCATGTTGGAAACATTCTGCTTTAGGACTTTTTATCTCTGCTATGGGTACAGGATGACTTCACCGCATTGAGGGGCTGAGGGAGGGGCCAGTGTAACGTCAAATCTTGGACAAGAAACTCCTCCCCTTAACTAGATCACTGAAGATGGGTCGTGGATATGCCTTTAACATGACAAAGACCCAAAACATATTGCCAAGACAACCAAAGAGTGGCTTAAGGAGAAGCACATTAAATGTCCTAGTCAGTCTCTAGGCTCAGTTAATAAACCCACCATAAAAATTATAGACCCTTCATTTCTTTGTAGTATGCAAACTTACAAAATCAGCAGGGGATCAAATACTTATTTCCTTCATGCTCTACGCAAAAAGACATTTTCAAAGATGGCGCATCTAGAAACATAAACACCTTTCAAGAAGATCGCAACAGGTTTGTTCATCCTTGAGGCTGAAATTATGTTTTCATAACCAATTTGTTCAGCCAGCGACGAGTACATACTCAACAGATGCACCTATTTCAGGTACACTCCTAACTCCATGGTGGAGTGAAAGAGAGGAGTCCTGCCCACTGACGTGGGCCTCCGTCCTCACACACCACCTCAAGGTCATAAATGAAAAGACTACCTAACACACAAAACCCCAAAATCAAATTAAAAAGAAAAAATAACAAAAGCTAGAGAAAAAATAGCT
Source organism: Triplophysa tibetana (assembly GCA_008369825.1). Classification (NCBI taxonomy): domain Eukaryota; kingdom Metazoa; phylum Chordata; class Actinopteri; order Cypriniformes; family Nemacheilidae; genus Triplophysa; species Triplophysa tibetana. The sequence continues at coordinate 20,509,230 of CM017911.1, read as the reverse complement.
CTTTTCTAATCAGTGAAAACTCATGCAAACACTTGCCTGAGAGGGTTTGGTGTCTATGCCTGATGGAGAACCGCGGTATATAAACACTTTCCCATCGCCATCAAACGGTGCTCCAACAGCAAAATCTGTTGAAAAAATATGGAAAATATAATATGTGTGATATTGATTTACCTAATCTAACATTCTTATCCAATAAAAATTTTTCGGATATCAAAGCAGAAGACTCTTAAATTTTATGTACTTTTTTGGAGATTTAATACCATTAACTACACTAAACAAAACATACTCTCGACTACGAGGACAACAAAGCGTGGGATGTTATTCTTACCGTCATAACCATCCTGGTCCAGATCTCCAGTGCTGCTGATTGTCATGCCAAACATAGAGTCGTAGGTTCCGTTGAGTCGGATCGGTCGGGCCTTCTCCCAGTGACTAGCTGGATTCAGGAATACATATACAGCACCGCCAATCTCTGCCTTGCGATCAAAAAAATTAGGAGCTCCCACAATGAGGTCTGTCCAGCTGTAAGGGGACACAATCCAGTCAGATATTCGGAATATCCCTTTCATTGCATTACACAGCAGGTGTCTTACCCATCTCTGTTAAGATCAGCTACAGCCACTGAATAACCAAAGGAGGAGGCCAGCTCCTCACCCCACAGGATAAACTCTGGCATCAGTCTATAGACGTTGTCTTTCCTGAGCAGAAGCACAGCTCCGGTGTGATTGGCTCGTGGAGCTCCGGCAACAAACGTCAGCTCAGATTTTCTCATCACACCTTTTGCTGAGTCCACAGAGAAACCTGTCAATAAGTAAATCTGTTCAAAAATCTGTATTATGTACATTGCAGTGGAAATATGTTGTCTCCTGTGCTAGATGTGCATGCCTTGACCCAAGATTGTGTCAATGTAGTAAGACTGGGGGTTTGCTGATGGGAACCCAAATCACCAATGTTCATTTCAGAAAAATTGGTAAGTGTAATTTGCATGCCTCTCTCCAGCCCAGACATCTGACACATTGGGTGGAGAAGTGATGCTACGAGGTACCAGGTACTCAGCCACTGTGGCTGAGGACCCTCTCTCTAAATAGGATCCTCTTCAGCTGTAGCTCTGCCATACTTCCTGACACTTTTCACCTCTAGTGTCAATACATCGACAAATGAGTGACGGATATGGAATGTTTCTGTTATTAACGTGTCCCCATTTTCCCTGATGAAGGGTAGAAGATGTTGTGTCCCTCCTTACACAGCGCTGAACTTACTGCTAATATGGAGTAATTAAGACTATTTGTTTATCTCAAATGAATGCACAAACATTGTTAGCATTCAGCTATTGATTATGTGCAATAAATGTAAAGGAATAATTTTATGTCTTACGCCGCAGCGATTGACAGAGCGAAATTACCTTCCTCAAGGGTCTCGCATCAGTCATGATATTGAAGGTAGAAGAGAGCGCTGGTCATTCATTTCCCCCATTTACAATACGAAGTCTCAAACTTGCAACCTTTGGTTTACAACTCCGACTCTCTTACCATTAGGCCATTGTGCCCCAGTTAAAAAAATTATCATTTATAAGATATCTGCTCGTTTATATTCTAGAGGATACATTTGTATACTGATAAAATACATTAAAGTGATGTGATAGATAATACAATCTGAATTTCTTAAAAGAATGAGCGATGGAGTTCTAAGTATACAGAATTAGAATGAACACCTAAACGCAACTATCATTTTCTCCCAGAATAAAGTTTGCTCATTTTATACTATAATAAACTTTTTTCCTGCCTGCTGTTCTAAATCTGTCGAATAGTGAAATCTATCATTTTTGCCATTGAGGCCAGATGGGCCTGGATGGAACAACACTATGGTATCATTATGGATCAAGATAGATCTGATAAATTATACTATCAGGTGAGTATGAAGTTTCATAAATTAATTAAATAAACAAGTACAAACCCAAGTAGCTGTTTTGAGCCACATCATCAAAAGAGCTTTTGGACGGTTCCAGAGTTTTGTAGACAAGAACATCCTCAATCGGACTGGCCATGAACAACAGCCCTGAATGGCAATATACAAAGTCACAGAAAAAGCAGATCAACAGAGAAATTCTTCGAGGTGAAAAAAAAAGATATACAGTTGGACAGATCAACTACTTGTCATTGGTTGATCAGCAATCAAAGATGGCGCATTAATGATAAGTTTATAATCTCAGGCAAATGTGATCCGAGAAATTGATTTCATTTTGTAGGGTCATAATTACATCTGCCTGATGTTATTGTAGTTTTTTATACTTATATTTATACTCTTCATTTCATCGAAAGATTACTTATTACTTACTTAGTAATATATCAAATTTAATTCAATTTACACCAAGGGACAAAAACCTGAATCCGTTGAAAACGGTAAAACATGTTTTTTTCCAGCCATTATCGATTACCTTTCCAGTTGTAAGTCCCTGGAGCTCCAAAAAGAATGTAGTTGTTGTCGGGTGTGAAACTGACAGAAAGTCCCTGTTGACAGAATCCAAACTGTTCATGTCCCTGTGGACGACCCTCACAGAACTTCCACTCTCCTCCATCCAGATCATCTCTCTCGCTCAAATCCTCACTCAGAACATAACAGCGTCCGATGGGGTCACGTGTCTCAAAGGTCTGATTGACGTGTTGTCTGAGCTCATAGAGGTGTGCACAAGTCTGGATGATAACATCAAAACACACACACAAGTCATGCTCACATTAGAACACATGTGCAAGTTAAAACCTGTCCATAAGACATAATTTCTACATGGTTCTTCCTTCTGGTCTTGGATGTTATTGGGAATTTTAACTATGATAAACAAGTTTCTTTTTACAGCGACTGTCCCAAAGTACCTATAGCCGTAAACATATGAGACTTTCTTACAAAATAATGAGAAGCACGAAAAAAATCAGTCTGGCTTTAGATCGCATCATAGCACTGAAACTGCACTCGTTAAAATGACAAACGACCTTCTTATAGCATCTGATAAAGGTGAAACCTCACTCTTTGTCCTGCTTGACTTTAGTGCTGTGTTTGATACTGTAGACCAGTGGTTCCCAACCTGGGGTCCACGGCCCCCTTAGGTGGGGGCCAGAGTTCACATGAGGGGCGCGGGAGCTAACATACGTTAAGGTTAAATAAAGCTGCCGTAGGATCTGGCCGGACCAAAGGTCACCATTTAGGCATCGTAAAACACCATGACCACTCCTGACCAGCAGGAGTCTAACCAAAAATCTTCTCTTCACATCGGATCGCCCACCTTGGAGTGGGCATGAAGCCCCCAGGCTTAAAACTTCCGTGAACGGAGCAATCGAGGCTCTTCCGCTTGTTCCCCTTCAAGAACCCCAGAGACCTGTCCCGATCTTGGAAGACAGTTTTTATTACGGCAGTAACTACAGCAAAGTTCGTTTCTACCTTCGTCAGCCAATCCGGCTCTAAAAAAGGACCTGACGGATCAAAACCATCAGGACTCTGAAAACCACTTTTCACGGGCACAAGACCTTGTCCATACACAATCAAAGGATACCAATGCAAGTATAGAAACTAGATTCTAAACAGCTGCATCTAAGCCGCAACCCCCTTTTTACAAGGAGATTGTCCTCGATTGTTCATGCAGATGTGAATAGCTGTTTGTAATACTGCCAGCCTTTTGTTTGTTAATCTCTTACCTCTCTTTACTGCTTTTATGATTCATGTTTTGTGTGTCTCGATGTGTTATATCTAGTTAGTTGTTATGTTTCCCCTTTTAGTATAGTCAATAAACCCGCATTTGTTATCTACAATCGAATTGTTGCTGTGTCTCTTTATCACTTATTAACGTCACTTAAACTGCTTGATTTCGTTATAATTTCTGGAGCGGCACTGTCCTACAGTAAGAGTGTAATGTTTCCAAGGCCAGGGAAGCAATATTTATTAGATTTGATATACGATCTGCTGATCACTCGCTGTATGAGTGCATTGCATGCTTCTCATTTGGCTCTCAGCGGAGACGGTCGCATTTTTCACTCCCCGTCCTTGCCCTTATTTTCCCGGCTTTGTCTCCTGTCTCGTCTCGTCTCATCTATTGAGAGACTCTCTCTGCACTGCTCTCCTAACTTGAAAATTATGGATCTGATCTACTGGTCTCTCAACGCAATTGACACCATTTTCTTGACGAGAAAAGCGGGTTCGGGGGAACCTAAGTGCCCTGATGGAACATTTGCAGCTGGCTACACGATGTACGCGTGGGAGAGATGGCGGATTGTGCGTCTGGCGGCTCTTTCCGTGGAGGACATCGAAGACATCTACCTATTCGGAACCATGTTAACAGGTCTTGTGCTGATTGGATTAGGCTTTGCCCTGGGTTATCGAGGAATTCATAAAACGGGAACAGCTGTCTAAAGCCTCACAAGGCTGCCCGTATCGAGACTGCATTGAGACTGCGACTATTAATCGCAATATGGTCGCTATCATGGAGAACCTCGCGGCTTTGAAAAGAAAAATTGATGGTATTGGAGACCGAATGAGACAATAAGAGTAGCTGAAAATTGTAATACGGTTTCTCGCCCTAAGACTAAACAAACGCAATCTTATCTTTTCGGCTCCCCGGAACCAGCACTGGCCTTGGCCAAGGCCGCAGCCGAAAATCAACCCCGTGAAGAGAACTGCAGTGAGACGCTCTTGTGTTCCAGCTCCGGCAAGCAGCCATCCGGTCCAGTGCCATTACGGCACCGTTCACAGACCCGCTTGTCAGGCTGGCGGTTCAAAGCAACGGAGGCGTGGGATCGGGTCAGGGCAATCTGTGTATGTGTGTGTGTGTGTGTGTGTGTCTGTAGAGTGGGGGAGGAACACAAGAGCGTCTCACTGCAGTGCTCAAAACCAGATGATTCCACCAAACCAAATTGGCAGAGTGCATTGAAGATATAAAACATTGTATGACTAGTAATTTCCTTCTTTTAAACTCTAACAAAAAAGAAATATTACTCATCACACCAAAAACACTTAAATAGAATATATTAGCTTATAGCCTGCAAATGAAGGCTGCACTGTTACTCCAACAAATACAGTTAAAGACCTAGGCGTTATATTAGACAGCAACATGTCATTTAAAATCACATCTCAATTATCACAAAAACAGCCTTCTTCCACCTTGGAAAAGTTGCCAAATAATGAAATATTTTATGTGATGCAGAAAAACATATAAATGCACTTGTGACCTGAGGACTTGTGTTGGGTGCAGGGTCTAGAACTTTATATTTCTCTGTGATGTCCTCTGTCTTTGTTATGTCGGACATGTGACGCTGTTTTTACAGCTCGCCACATGTTCGAAGTCCACGTGCTTCAGTCCTCCCCTCTCGTTACCTTGTTATCTACTCATTAGATATTCCCCTGGGTCTTCCCACAATTTCTCTCTCCACGGCTAGTTTCTTGTTTTCTGCTCTAATCTTCTCCGCCTTATATTCCTTGTGTTGTCATTTGTCCCGTGTCAGACCTTTAGAGTTATTTTCCTTTGTGATCGACCATTTCAAGTATATCTTGTCTAGTCTAGTCTAGTCTTGCTACAGTTTTGAGATTATCGTGTCTTGTCCTGGCTCCAGTGTTTAGGTCACACCCGGGTGTTTGCATATCTTTACCATTCTACCCAGCGTTTGCCTCTTCAACTTTGAGTGGTTCCTGCCGTTTAGGCTCAGTTCCAGTTTCATGTGTCTCTTGCCAAGCAGAATTTATCCGGTGTCGGGAGTTTCTATCAAGTGAATTATACTAGCTTCTAAGGGATCTTGCCGTTTCTTTTCTAGTGGATTATTCACATCCCAAGTGGATCAAAGCATGTTCAACCCCATTGTCAACAAAACACAGACATCATTTTCACTCAACGCATGTGGTTCTTGTCGTGCATCTTTTAGCGCTGGGACGGCTCCATATATCAGTTTCAAACCATCTCCAAATCCAGCGTTATATCCTCAGTTTATATAACATTCATCACCCAAATGAAGTGAACAAACAAAAACCTGAACTTCGCGAACGTATGTGAGTGAGATCGCTCTCCTGCATGCAAGTGAAAGTGACTGTGGTGAGAAAGGCGTGACGAGAGCCGTGAGGCGGGTCAGTGGCGTGATTGATAGCTGGAATCAACACACTGTGTGCACACAGGTCCCGCATATCTCACAGAGGAAATCGGGAGCATAAGAGGACGAGCGATGTGATTGCTGACGAGAAAGGACCGGGCCCAGACATATTTTTAGTTTGTATTTATGTTCTTTTGGCCGGCAATCGACCTTGAGGTGGCTTCCAGGATTTTACTTCCGTGTTAATGTTTGTTTATTTTTAGTATAGTCATTTGAATGTTCGCCGGTTCCCGCCTCCTTCCTTCCTTTTATCTACGAACTGTGTTACATTGGTGCCGAAACCGGGAGGAAGTAGGGACATGCTGTCTGAGAGCACTCGCTGCTGGAGCGAGGACTCGGCAGGGACGGTGAGCTCGCTGCCATGCTCCTGGAACGTGGTGGGGTGGCAGCCGTCCAAGAGGGAGCGGATCAGCCCTCCGTTGACCGTGAGCCGAAATCCTGCTGCCATAATGGTGAGGAGCAGGAAACGGCACACTGACTCACTGCCACTACCCTCACACAGAGGAGCCATCGCCAACTGCCAGGAGGCCGAGGAGGATCGTGCCTTCCACCGAACGTCCAGCACCACCGCATAGCACCGCGAGGAAGAGCCTCTCAGCTGGGCTGATGTCCGAGCGACAGAGTGTCAGGGAACCGGGCCAAATGTTTTTTTCCCTTTCTCCCCTCTCACGTCCCTGTCGCTCCAGTCTCCATTCGCTCATCTCGTCAGTGCATTCCCCCAGGCACTGCGGACGCCGAGACTGGCTCCCCGGGGGGGAGTAGGTCCAGTCAAATGCTATTAGATTGTTAATGATAATCTTAAATCTATAATTTTCCTTATTAAGTTTATTTTGTATTTTATTTAGCCTTGTTGTGCAAGCACTGTTAAGCTTGTGCAGAGGAAGCAGCTTTTGCCTGAGGGGAACTGGAATCCCCTGGTTGGGTCTGGGTTCTCCTGAATTGTTTTTTTTTCGATAGGAGTTTTGGGTTCCTCACCACCGTTTGCATATTGTTTTGCACTATCTGCCTGGCCGGGGGGGCTGCTTTAGAATTCAGAAGTTAGACATAATTAATATTGCATATAAGAATTTATAGTCTGTTTAATATTTGACCTGTGGTTCTCTCTCCTTTATCGCCAATGTGTGCTTTCACTGTGCGTTTAGGTGTGCGAGTGTGTTTGTGTATGTAAGTATGTGTGCATATTGTGTGTGTTGCATTTGTATGTCTGTCTTTTGTTGTTTTCACCTTTTTCTTGTTTTTACAGGTATATGCCTTTAGTTGTTTTACTTGTATTCAATCTGTCTAATGTACAGCTGCATTGTAACAATGAAAGTTGTAAAAGGCTCTATATAAATAAAGTTGAGTTGAGTTGAGTCAGTCTCGGTGGTACCCCTGGCCTGTAAGGGGCGATCGGGGTATGTGGTGAGGAAGGCGTACGAGAGCTGTGAGGCACATATCTCACGGACGAAATCGGGAGCATAAGAGGATGAGCGACGGGGTTGCTGACGAGAGAGGATCCGGCCCGGACATGTTTTTAGTTATATGTATTTATGTTAGTGGTGGGCGTAAAGCCACGCCCTCCGCAATCAGCCTTCAACTCAGGAACAACACACCAACTACTCACTGAGCCGTCACACCATTTACAAGTGATTTTCCTATAACATATGTGGTCTTGACTCCTTAGTGATTCATGACAACTTGACTACTGTAATGCTCTTCTTAGTGTTTGTCCTGTATCATCCATAAACCAAACAATACAGTTTGTTCAGAATGCAGCTGACAGAGTTCTTACCAGGTCAAGAAAATACGATCACATAACACCAGTTTTATCATCCATTCACTGGCTACCCATTAAGTATCATATTGATTTTAAAGTTCTTTTGATTACTTACAAAGCCTTAAACGGTTTAACCCCACCTGCCTAACAGAGTTTCTATCACATTACAACCCATCACACTCTCTAAGATCTCAAAACTCCAGACTTTTGATAACACCTAGAATAACTAAATCCACCAAGGGGGTCGAGCTTTCTCATACGTTGCACCTAAACTCTGGAATAACCTTCTGTGAGAATCTGGATTTCGTCCTGTCCTCTACAAATATTGCATCTGTGTTTAATACAAAGTTCATAGATCATATGTATTCATTCATATTCCTTCCTATTAGTATTAGCTTCTATTCACATAAGATGTGCCTAACTTTTTTGTTTAACCTCGTTGAAAGTTGTATCAGGTCTTATGCTGTCATATGCTGATATAAGTATCTGTTGTCTCCATATCAAGGTTCCTCATGATGTCTAGGGACAATTGTTTTGATACTGTAATATTGAATACGTATATAAATATAAATATTAGTCCTTAACACAATAAACTTTGGACTCTAATTGAACTAGACTCCTGTGTCTGTGTCAAACTTTGTCTCCAGATCTGCAAACTTTGTGTGTTCCGTCGGCTAGACTCTTCAACCGTAGAATAATGTTTAGACAAGGGGACAAAAGAAGTTTACATTCTTTAACCTTCCTAATACTATTCGAGGGCAGTGTATGTGCATAGTTATCCGTTACAAAATAATGTGTTACAGTAACATATTACTTTTGCTGTAACGCAGTAGTGTAAGGCATTACTAATCAATTTTCAGGAATATTTTATTCGGTACAAGTTCAGTTACGCTTGCATCACAACTAACTTTTCGCCTGCGAGACATTGACAAATCAAATGTCACCTAAGCAAGTTCTATTTCCTGTTCGTGAATAGATGCTAGTGTTGTCATTCATCTCCATCTGACTGGCATGATTACAGTCTCGGAGCTAAAGGTCTGAGGTTTTCCCACACAATTGGGCTATTTTGAAAATGCAGTTGCGGGAAACATTGTGGAAGAATGGAATTATTGTTTGTACCTATGGCCCTGCCGTCCGTTAGGGTGAGCAGCTTGAGTGATTTGAGGATTACTGTGAGTGTTATTCCGTCAGCAACTGACCCGCGGACCGTTCACACCTCGTCTCGTATGACCACTCCCCAAGAGACGGTCCCATCCTGTCTTGTTTCTCACCCACGTATTCAGCAACGGTGCATGATAATGATGAAATGACCCTTGCAGTATCGGAAGGTGACTTACTGCCATCCGACGATTCCTCGGAGCTCCCTCCCTCAGGGGGGGGGTATGTGGGGCGGTCGAGCCCAGAAAGAAGCGGACGTTTGAAAGTCAGCCATGCTTTCCCGGGCCTCTCACCCAACACTCGCGGCTGGATACATGGTACGTCGGGTTCGAGCACGGATCCAAGCCGTGCCAGCCCCCAGTGCCGCGTTTCCTGGAAGTGCATGAGGAACTCAGGTAGACCTGGAAAGCCACCTTTTCAGTGCCCGTACATCAAACTAGTTCCATCCCCCCTTTCTTCCCTCGATGGTGGGGCAGTTAGAGGATACGTCAATGTCCCCCTGGTGGAGCGTGCCGTCGCGGTCCACTTGTGCCTGCAGACGGCGGCCACCGGGGGGCTCGACCTAGACTCCCGTCCAAAGCATGTAGGTTTTCTGTATCTCTTGTGTCGACAGCTTACACTGCTGCCGGCCAAGCTGCCTCCTCTCTCCGCGCCACGGCCATGCTGCAGGTTCATCAATCCATGGCGTTGAGAGAGCTCCACGAGGGTAAGACTGACCCTGCGCTTATGCAGGAACTTCGCACCGCCACCACCCTCACTCTTCAGGTGACCAAAGTGACCGCGCGGGCCCTGGGTCGGACGATGTCCACACTTGTGGTCAAGCAGAGACACCTCTGGCTGAACCTTGCACAGATGAGTGATGCCGAGAAAGTCCGCTTTCTCGATGCACCCATCTTGCAAGGGGGGCTGTTCGGTGATACTGTTGAGCAGCTGTGGTCGACAGTAAAGCAGACAGAGCCTATCAAGCATATCCTTCTCCACCACGACTCGACCGCCCTCCAGTCGTCGAGATCCCATGCACTGTCTGCTTCCCAGCAGCCCCAGTCCACTTCGAAACCCGGGTCCCCCACTTATTGTGTCTTCACGGACAGCCCGTTAGATTCACGCACATCTCTGTTGTTTGGGAAAACAACAATGGCGGCAGCACAGAGGATGGATTTGTTTAGATTAAGGGGCGGTAATATTATAATAAGAGCCGATGTCTACATCACATCAGGAGGGAAATCTGAACGGCTGGATTTCTCGCATGCTTACAGGGAAAGGCTTACCGAAACAAAGTTCATTATAATACTGTTTTTCACGTTTTCTGGGTTGCTAGATGCACTGGGGACCCGATTATACTGTAGCTCTTAAACACAGACTAAATGTGACTTCATCCAATGGGCCCTTTAAATAAACAATTTTATTTCGTTTTCTGTCTTATAACAGTTTATTAGCTTCATAAAATGGTTAGTTCTAGTCCTTTATTCTGATTGACCTAACAACGGCCCTGAGATGTAATCAAATGCACTGTAACCCACTGCTTCTTGGGGCTCATTGATCAACTATAGACTGTCCATTAGCAAGAGGAGAATGCCCTCTGGTGGAGCACATGGGCACTCCAGCTGATGAATGTGCCAATGAGTTAGGCTAAATGTGTCCTATTTATTTTCTATTTCTAAATTTTGACACGGAATGGTTAAATAAAGAACAAAAAAAAGAGAAAATTACCTTAAAACAATAAGTAGAAAACATTATATTTCTAAGTCTTTGTAAGTTTGTTAGCAAGTGTCTTTTGCTCAAGTTACCAGAGGGTCACCAAACAACAAGCAAAAGCATTAAACCACATTACACGCTTATGTTTTTAAAGACACAAAACATGTTGCATGAAAAGAAACCAATATAATATTCTAAATAATTAGTTCACAATATTGACGGTGTCTTATCTGAAGGAATTTCAGATTTTTTTTTTTGTTTGTTTTTATTTATTTCTGAGGGACTCCTCAAGTCTAATTGTCAACACTTCTCCCCAATGTTTTATGGGGGTCCTGGATCCCTCTCAATTCCAGCATTGCAATATTCTTAAATACTTTATATTAGATAAGGCTTAAAAATCAACAAATCTCACAAAGCAAGTCTACAGTTTGAATTCAGTACGGCATATGCCTTACAATGTCTATTCATTTATTTAGAGTTACATTTCAGTATTCACATGAATATATTGACATGCAGTAAATAAAGCCACTTACCACCACTTTTCCACCAATCCCCTGGCTTTTAACAGTGACTCCCAACCACTGGTTGTGTTTGCTCTCTCGCTCCAGACTCACTTAAAACAAGAAATATGTCATCATGTACAATTCGTAAATTCATCCTTTGTGTAGATGGTCGCAGAAATAAAAGTTGTCTCAATGAAAACTGTTAACCAGTGCTTGAATTGAACGGGGACTGGGAGGATCTGGGACTCCCCATTAGGCATTATGGACCCCAATAAGAAGTAACAAATAGACTTGGGGGTCCCTCAGATATTTTTATTTGAGTAAAAAGAATAATGACAAATGTGACTCAATTCATGCAATGGATAATGTTAATTTGGTATTTATAATTTATATTAAGTTTGTTTATGAGCTAGTTGTGATGTCCCTTTAAATTTTAAACGCCCCGGCCCACGTCTAAAGATCGCTAAGCGCAGGACATTGTTGCCATGTCTGCTTGATTGTCGATGCTCCGATGAAGCTATCTTCAGCCAAAAATGTAGAATAATAAAACTCCACTCGCAGTCAGGAAGAGGACTTTTGGACTGAAAGGTTTGAATAGCCGACTGACTGACAGACTCACTCATAACAGTCCAAGAGGTGCAGATGGCACTGGGGACGGGTAGGACATGAGCCCCCTCAGATTCCGATCAGTCCCCCTCACGCTTTCTATGACAAACATCAGTAAATCTGAGAATTTATCCGGGTTTCCGCTATTTATGTGGAGCAAAACGTGTAGAGCATGACTATGCAATTAGGTGAGTGGACGGAGGCAAATAGTGAATTAACACAAAAAGAATCCAAAAAAATTTGGTCAGGAAATAATGTTTTATCTGGACTTTGACGACTAAATAAGTGTCCTGGCATAACATTATCATCTAACTCAATGTACTGTGTAAGTTAACTGAGGTCAATTTACTGATGTGTAAGCGATTATAAGATAAAAAATAATTATATGAAGTAAATTTGTGTGGTGTATGGTTTATGCAAGCCACAAATAAAGCCTATAGACTTTTTGATATCCCCTTATAGCTGGACATCATGTTCTTGTTATACGGAGGATATAGATCTTCACGCTTGATAGTTCGTGTTTACAAAATTATGTTTTTAGCCCGCTCTTAAATTAAGGGCTATGGAAAATATTGATGTATAGTTTAGATACACACCATTTAAAAAAGCTATTTCTAATCTAAAAATTTCAACAAACTTGTAATTAAAATTAAAAAATAGTTTTTGAGTTATTCTCAGACTTATGAAGTAATTATCAACCATTACTTTGACATATAAGAGAAATAATAGTTTGAGAGCACATTTCAGCTCGAAAACGTTTTTTTCCTTTGAAAGTAGAACTTTTGATTGTAGTGTCTGAACAATTATAGACAAGTTTGAAAACATTTCACACATGTTTTAGTACTTTAGCAGGCTACACAATGTGTCTATAGAGTTATAATGATGTCATCTCTTGATCATGCTAGTTTTTCAAACTTGTGGGTCTGGGGCGATTTGTGGCAGTTTTTAAATGGCCTAAATCCCATTAGGACGTTTTTAAATTAGCCTAGTCACTTTATTCTTTAAGCTACATAATTGACAGACAGTGTTCTATGTATGTCAACCGGCATCTATTGTCAAAGCCTTTTTGCCTGAAATGATTCACAAATATCATATGTTTTCCCCAAAAACAACAAAATATGACTAATTTCAACAGTTTAACAACATCTAAATAAACCTTAAATGAGCCATTTTGTATTGAATTTGTCTTGCTTTCATATAGCATTACAATTTATAACAGGAACAAGTTCTGTCTTACTTCAGAAATCACTGGCACAATTAACACCAACGTATTCTCCCCAAAGGCACAATTTACCCCGCACCAGGGCACAAGTCCACTTTTTCCCCAAAAGTTATATTTCTGAAACAATTTGTTTCAGATCCAAAGTTGTTGTTCTCAGGGATGCACCACATCCTGAAATATATGTAGATTCTTAAGTTGAAGGCATTACTGTCATGGTCTCACTTTAAAGTCACTTTGAGTAAAAACTGGCACAACTCGCCCCATATTCCCCTACAACTGTTCAAAAGTAATTTCTGTTCACCAAGCCTGCATTGGTTTGACCCAAAATACAGTAACAGAAGCCTGTTCTTTTATGTTAGCCTGTTGCAACAAATAGTATATTTTTATGCAAATTATGATCAAATATATTGGGTATTTTGTATAAATTTTATATTGCGAGACTAACCCCCAAACCTACCAGAAAAATTCTTATGCGGGGGACCCCTTATAAGACTTGATTCAATTCGAGCACTGGTGCTAGCCTTGCATTGTAAGAATCTACATCTCTGATATTTTTTGTTTGTGTTCAGCATACATCGGAGTGTGAGTAACTCAATTTAATTCCTTCCAGACAGAATTACCAGAATCTCACCATTTCCATCAATGTCCACTCGTTCACACTGCTCAGGTGTGACAGGACAGCGATACAGGGCACCAGGACGAATGCTCTCCAACGTTCCTTTACCTCTCGCCTGGGGCGCTCCCACTAATATCCTGAAGAGAAACACACAGAGAGAAACAAGGTTCAGTGTCACCACACTATCCACATGATCAAAACATTTTGAAGACTTGTACAGTTAAGGGTCTTTATTTGGGCATTCTGAACATGACACTTCAGATTTAAGGTTAATAAAACACTAGATGCATCATCATTTCTTATTGGTCATTGCTGTGTCTCACAATCAAAACAAATTACTAAAAATCTATTTGAATTAATTGAACAATTAATTATTTCATGTGAGGATCATAAAGCTTCGAAATCCATAACTCTAAATCTAAGGCAATTACATCAACACATGTTAAATGTAACAGAAATCATCAATATCTTTGGTAGCCACTCTTTATAAAACCAGGTTAGTATTACTGAATGGAAATGAAAACTAAGAGATAATTTACCCAAAAACAACACTTCTGTATGAGAGTCTTTCATCAGTGGAACACAAAAGATGATATTTTGAGGAATGGCTCAGCGGTTTTGTTTTCATATATTTCAAGTCAATGGGCTTCAATGTAGTTCGATATTGAACATTCTTCAAAATGTCTTCTTTTTTGTGCTCTGAAGAAGAATGTTTTTGAGGAGTAAACTATTACTTTAAGATGTTTTGAAGACAGAGTGTGATGGAGCCGGTCATGCTCTTGGTTTTGTATTATGGCGCCTGGACACGGCTCAAGCGCTGGAAAAACTCTGGGAAATCATTAGCATGAGAAAGACTCAATGTGAAAAGGCATCTACATGAGGAACAATGAGAGTGTCCTCCCTCTGCTCCTTCACTTCAATAATTCATTCAGCTACACATTTATTGCATTTGTTCAGTATAACACACACACACATACAGAAGATTGTGTGATTTTGTCTGCAGCTACAGTATGAGTGTGTTTTAAGAAGTCATTTTTCCTGGTACTTTGATTTACATCAGCACAAGCTTTAATTCAGAACAACTTCAAAATGAGTGTGAAGCACAGTACACAAAGCTATGTTTACATGTAGGAACAGTACTGAAGCTAGAACGAAAGACTAGAGAGTCATAGCTTAACCTACAGTGATCAGCGGATGACTAACTCAATCTTAAAAGACAACTCTGTTTTTGCACATATGTGCGACTGTAAGACCTGATGGCAGCCTCACTTAGTCAAACAACACTGTAACGCCTTTTTATTTATTTATTCACTGTATTCTTTCAGTCCAAGTTGTTAAAGTAATGCTGGAAAACTGGAGCTGGAGTGTAAGGATATAGGAACTCAACCAAATCTACAAATAAAGTATACCAGCCCAACCCCAACCAAAACTTGTGCCTTGAGCCTTGTTCACAGGCACCTCAGTCTTTCCTGACACATGAGGATTGAACCTGCAACCTTTGGGTTACACATCCCACTCTCAGACCATTAGACCACGTCTGCCCCCATATGTCATCCTTTCACAGTGGCTGAACAAACACTAACATGACCAGTCTAAGAATAAAGAGTTGTACAGTGAACGCTTTACAGTAGTTCTCATTATTTACATTTACATTTGGCAGATGCTTTTATCCAAAGCGACTTACATTGTATTGTCCTATACATTTGTTTCTAATTATGTGCAATCCCCTGGGATCGAACCCACGATCTTGTGTTGTTAACGCAATGCTCTTACCACTGAGCCATAGGAAAGCTCATTATAGTATAAATAGAGTAAAAGCTGCTCATCGCTTCATTATACAACATCAATCTCTTCACACAAACATAAGGATGTGTGTGTGTGTGTGTCAGTCATCATAGTGTTCAGTAGTAATTCAATATTTCAATGATTTCTGAGTAACACACTGTGGAATGGCGTCTTTATCAAACACCAGACTTGAGGCTTTAAACTTTGTAATCGGACACATTTACTGATGTACGAGAAACGCATGAGTCATGACACTCATCCTAACTACTGTAGTTTTACCTTAAGACCCACAGATCTCAGGACTAATAACTCTTGAAAAACATCTGCTGGGTAACTTCTGTAATCTTTATACATTACTTTCAGCATGAGGATAGTGTTGAATGTAAGACAGTATGGGTTCTCTGGGTCTGAACCACAAGCTCTCTTTGAACAGTGTGTTGCTATAAAGGCATGTTGAAACTGTATAGCTCACTGACACACACACACACACACACACACACACACAGCTGATTTTAGATGTTGTCGACAGACTGGCACCAGTATATTTACAGCTCTGATAGACACTGTGACACATATACAAACAGACACTGGTTTACATGAAACAATACAATTGTTTTACCTAGAGATTTATTTCTGTATACTGATGGAATGTGTAGAAATTGTTTGTATGAATTACTGGACCATCCTAAAGAATATTTCACCCTTAACTTATGACTTTCTTTCTTCTGTAGTACCCAAACGAAGATATTTTGAAGAATGCTCCTCATCAATCAACATTGAACCCCTTTGACTTCCATTATAGGAACACAAATCACTGAGACATTTCTCTAAATATCTTCGTTTTGTTTGACTAAAGATAGACTCTCATACAGATTTACAAACACATGAGAATAAACGAATGATGACAGAATTGTAACTGTACTTAAGGATCTTTTGTTCAGTTATAGAAAAGCATTATTCGTTCATGTGCGTGACACAAGTGTGTATATTCTGTAACCCGTACTGTATAAATACTGTCTAAATAAGTACATAAACCTTTAAGGTAGTGAGCGACTGTCTTAAATCTGCTGTTTCACTCTGTGATGCTCTTCTAACACACAAACAGATTCATTATTTCACATCATGACACATTGATAAGACAAAAGTTCCTTTAGAATAGGAACAGCCTTCAAATGTTGTGCTGTGATTTGTGATGAATTGTGCATGTTTGTGTGTGTTGTGACTCACCAGCTGTGAGGTTCAGGTGTAAGCTGCTGGTGTAAAGCCAATGAAAAGCCAAAGAAACTTCCCTGTTCTCCGTCCTTGATGAGGATGGACGTGGTGTCCAAATTGAACGCTGAGATGTGACAGAAGAGGACCAGGACGAGCGCAGACGCACAGCGCTGGTGTGTGTGCCACAGAGACATGTCAAACACAACACACACACACAAGGATCATCTACACACAACACTGCTGCTGTTAATGATCAGACTTTATTCTGTGATCTGCTCTGTCGCTCTCGTCCTGAGTGTGTGTCGAGAATGACTGCACAAGTGCACGGCCACACCAACACCCCCCCCCCCCCACACACACACACACACACACACACACACACACGAGGAGCTGTGAATAGAGCACTCCCCCCCTTCAGCTGACATCATCACTCAACGATCCATGCAACATTGATCAGGATGACTGGAAATCTGACTAAACATAGACAAACAAACATCACATCTATAAAGTTTCAAAGCTCTGTTTCTGTCTTCAGTTATTCTTCTTAACCATCAACATTAAATTATTCCCCCAAAGATGAAAGGATTTGTCTCTTTTTACTCCATGTTTCTCTTTAGCATGGAACACAAAGATGTAAGACAGGATGTTTCTGTGATCTATACCTTGCAGTAGGAAATGTTCTTCTGAAGTCATGTGATGGTTTTGTGTGTGAAACAGGTAATGTGAGGAGTGTTATAAACATGCTTTGGTGTCGTCATTGTTAAGATATTTAGCAACAGCTGTTTTTAATGGAATCTCTTCTCTTCCTCTCTGGTCTTCTGCATCTGTCAGTCAACAGCTTTACTCTTTATTTTTAGAATCCCAACACAAAAAGAACATGCATCTGTTTACTAGCCAGATGAACAGATTATTATTAGTGTCCATTCACTCTGCATCTGACAGTCAAATCTTAAGCTTTACAGAGTTCTATTAAGTTATTATAGTTTGACTAATATTTCAAACGTTTCGATTTCGTTCTCTTAAATGTTGTGCAAAGGATTTTTTTTTATATTTAGTTCATAGTATAAATTGTGTTTTTGTCTCTTGAAATCTAGAGTTCAAAAATGATTTAACAGTCTAGAACAGGGGTTCAAGTTTTTGGGATGAGAGACCCCTTAAATGTCAGAATCTTTCAAGGACCCTGTCAAACTGAAAAAAGTTATTAAGCATGTGTCATGCAGGGGCTAACAGACTCGTAAAACCTCAGAGTCTCGTGAAGGCAAGGAGTATAATTAGTGCTCAAAAAAGGGTTATTCTGGAGTAAAAACTTTCAAAAATGATTAAAAGTCAATGTCCATGAATAAATAGTCCAAAATGCAAAAAAGGAAAAAATAAACAAGGTTTACCAGAATCTGCTAAATTCCTGAATCCTGCAAAAAAGGATATTATAAACTGGTTTACTCAGGTATATAGCACAGATCAACTACGAATCATAATCCACAGGACCCAAGACACAGGTAAACAGAGTGCAGGTGATGTTAAGACCAGACAATGTAAAAGGGAAAACTGACAAACTTAAATAGTGTCTGGGTAATTAGGTGCAGATGGTGAAGAAATCAAAGATGGCTGAGTGGTGCATGATGGGGAATGAAGTCTGTTAAAAGTCTGGTGACAGAGATCAGGTAAACCGTGGTGTGAGCGCTGATGTAGGGGATGTGGCCGGTCGAAGAGCTGAGGATGTTCCACTCCAACGGACTCTACAGGGCATCTATGGCGACCTCGGGAGTGAGGAGCAGGGCATTCAGGATGAGAGGAGTGGAATTCTCTTAGAAGAGAGGGGTCTAAGATGTCGGTACGGGGAACATCTTGGTTACGTCTGTAACCTCAATTCCCTGATGGGGGGAACGAGATAGATGGGGTTCACCCTTGAGAACCTATCAACTCTGACCACTTGTAGAAAAGACCAATGAAATTGGCGAATGAAATTTGCATGCAGCATTCATTCACCTTGTGTTCTGAGGAGCCTGAGAGCTGCTCACGACTGCTACAGAGGGCGATACGCGTTGTGGCATAAGGGACACAACGTCTTGTTCCCTCCATCAGGGAACTGAGAATGCAGACGTAACCAAGACGTTCCCTTTCTCGACGTTATGTCGAACAGACTGATGGGGTTCCCATGGAAAACACCACTACGCTGTATCACGTCGCAATCTCTAGCGGAGAGGTAGTGAAGGCCTGGGCGTGTCATACGTCATTGTAACCTTCCAGTGTGATGGTTTGGGGGTCCCAGAGCTTTCTCAGGGGAAAGGTGGGAAGCCCCAACCACCCATTCACAGACGGGGGCCTACTCTCTCTTTATTGGCGAGTGGACGTCTGGTCAAGTTTATATGTCAATCACTTTTATATTTATTTTTTTGAAACTGTGAAGATGGGAATTATATTTAACGCTACCACACTCTCTCTCTCTCCCTCTCTCGCGCGCGCTCTCTCTCTCTCTCTCTCTCTCTCTCTCCCTCTCTCGCGCGCGCGCTCTCTCTCTCTCTCTCTCTCTCTCTCTCGAGCGCTCTCTCTCTCTCTCTCTCTCTCATGTAGGTGCAATCCTTCTGCAATAAAAAGATCTCGGCAGAAGCTGAATATGAAATACAAGAACTTCTTTCAGGAAAGTTTAAAGAAATAAAATGCTCTTGCTAGTAGGATGCCTGTTTGGGAAATGTTAAATATACGACTTAAAGTGGCCTTAAAAGTTAAGATAAAACGTCAAAACAGGGCCACACAATTCTCTCCCGACATAAATGTTCCTCATCTATGGGTTCCTGAATAAACGGACATGACATTTTAAGGTCTGTGTGACTAAATTGAGCGCGATTAGGAACATGAATCAATAAACAAATGGCATATGGAATTTCAACACGGCTCGCTCTTCGAAAAGGGGGCGGAGATTGTAACAAACCCTGGGTTTGTGGAATAAAACCTGCTCTCGACCAGGTTAGGTTCATGGACTGTGTTACTCTGGTTACTCACTCGGAGTATAAGATACCTCGATTTCTGAAATGGGCTTGACTTACCCCGTGGTTGCGGGTTTGACATACCTCATGTTCTGAAACCAAAAACCCTGAGTATTCCGTTTTCTGGGGTTGACTTACTCTGAGTTTGCACTTACCCTGCTTTCTGAAACGGGCCCCAGGTACCCAGTCTCCCTTGTTAGCTCTTAGGAAAAATACATAAATATACACAGAACTTTGTTTAATCAAAACACTCATGTAACTTGTAACTGAAAAACTGCTTTTCACATTTCTCACAATAGATATTTCCCTTTTGTATTTCACCACAATACATTACGCAGTCACTGACCGCTGCGAGAACACATTGTCTCCATCATTAGCATAAACTGTGAGTTATCACAAGTGCTGCCCCGACTGCCATACAAACTTTTACACATCCAAACTGATGACAAGTTACCCCTATTACACATGACATTTGCACATCTAATACTTTAACACATTGCAACGGCATTTCTGTATATGTACATAGTATTTGTTGTGTTTGTACTATTTAACACAATAAAGATCAGACACCAACGAATGAGGGGTTGGCCACCCAAAACCGTACCAAGAGTTACTCTCTTAGAATGAACATACATAACAAACCCGGATTTTCCCAACACTCCATACACCACAACTCCTCCCCTCTAGATAAGAAGTCAATTAACAAAGAAATTGTTTTCAGAGCAGATACAACTTGTTTACAACAAAATATTTTTACCAACGCATTTCAATAATGTCCCGCTTAATTATATATATATACATTCAATTCTTTCTAGTCAGTTCTTATAAATCAAGTCGATGTGGAGGATTCCTCAAACGTGTAGGATAACGTCCTTGAACACAGGATGAAGTTGGGGTCTGTGGTGTTTCACTTATTGGTTTAACAACGTCTTGTGGCGCAGTGGTATCATTACCATTGGTAACAGGCACAGCAGGTGGAAGAGGCACATTCTCCACATGTTCCTGAGAAGCATTTGATTTCTTCAGCTGATCGATGTGTCGTCTCCAAGTGGTTTCTGGAGCAGTCGCGATTTCTTTAAGACTGCAAGGGAAGGTCAGCTTCCCCTATAATTGTCAAAAAATGAATGGTCAAATATATGTACTATTATGTTAACATTTTATTGACTAAAAATGCGTTAAACACGTCTCGAACGAAAACAATTTCGTTCAGAATCAGCTACTTATGTCGGCTGACTCGATTTCCTTCTCATTCATTCCCGTAGCGTACAGTGCATTACCCTGTTGAAGCCCAGCGTCCATTGACTTCAATGGGGCTGCTTTAAACAGTTTTTTTCAGTGCTTAGAAACAAGACGGTCATTGGATAATGCTGCGATTATGTCCCGCCCACGGACGCTCAGCGTCTCTGGGATGAATGGAGGAGTGGGCTGGCCCGGACTCCGAGCGTCTGCGTGATGATTGGAGGGTCTGTCGAAAGACTGCATCTCGTTTTGATTGACAGCGATTTTGTTCTATAAAAAGTCGCTGACGCTAAAGCTATTCAATCTCAGTCCCATTGCGGATTTTTCAAGTGTAGTTGAAAGACAAACTGCTGCAACCTATTTCTTGGTATTTGCTTGCCGAAATTGCTTGCCAATTTTCATCATACATTTCACACAATTATACACCACATTCCTTGTTTCAGTTTAATGTATACCCACATTTCCTCCGTCGTGTTTATATATATTTTTTAGATAGTTTGTTCATTCATTCATTGTGAAATGAGCTTCCCCTCTTTGAAAGACCAGCAGCCGCCACTGGTCTGGAGCAACCTTGACTGTATAAGAAAGCGGTCCAGTGCGTTCTTTAACCTTTGCAGGCATCCACTTGTGATCACCTCTGTAATCTCTAGCGAGCACACACTCTCCAATTCCCAACTCACGTGTTGTCTGTCCTCCTGTTGATTGTTTCAGTTGGTTGTCCTCTGCAGTTCTTTTCAAGTTAGGTTTCACCAAATCCAGCCTGGAACGTAGAGGTCTTCCCATGAACAGCATGGCAGGTGTTCGATTAGTGGTGGTGTGTACTGCGTTTCTGTACGCAAACAAGAAGTTGTGCAGCTTCTGGCTTAGTGAGATCCTTTCATTCGTCATGGCTCGCAGTGCATTTTTCAAACTTTGCACGAATCGTTCAGCCAACCCATTTGTGGCGGGGTGGTATGGCGCTGATGTTATGTGCTTGATGCCGTTGTTCCTCAAAAACATCTGGAATTCCTCAGCCACAAACTGGGGCCCATTGTCACTCACCAACTGTTGTGGAACCCCGGTCCTTGCAAACGGATCTCTCAGTACTGCAATGGTTTGACTTGCTGTTGTAGTGGTCATATCAAAAACCTCTGGCCACTTAGAGCATGCATCGACAATGACCAGAAACATACGTCCCACAAACGGCCTTGCAAAGTCAAGGTGTATCCGTTGCCATGGTGATGTAGGATCCCAAGGATTCCCAAGGATGCAACGGAGCAGTCTTTGGCATCTTTTGAACATGCTGACATCCTGAACAACACATGACAAGTTGTTCTATTTGCTGGTCAATTCCCGGCCACCAAACGAAACTCCTTGTGAGCGACTTCATCTTGACCACCCCTAAATGGCCAGTATGCACTTCCTCAGTATGCGCAATTTTGGTGGTACCACGACTCTTAACCCCCACATGATGCATCCTCCGTCCAGAGATAGTTCATCCCGCCGCTGATAGAACTGTGGAAATCTATCTTTTTGTTCTACACTCCAGCCGGTTTGAGTGGCTGTGTATACCTGTGACAAGGTAGGGTCTCTTCCGGTTTCTCTCTGGATCATTTCAGCTGTGACAGGAGAATTCTCAAGCTGCCCCAGAGTAAAAACGTCCTGGGCTGTGCTTTCCATTGTTGACTCTAGGCCGTGACCATTTAAAGGTAAACGTGACAGTCCATCTGCATTTGCATGTTTGAGCGTTCTTTTGAACTCAATTTGATATCTGTGTCCTCCCAGAAACAGTGCCCATCTCTGCATTCGTGCAACAGCTGTCAGTGGTACTCCTTTCTGAGGACTAAAAATGGAAAGCAGAGGCTGATGGTCCGTAACCAAGGTAAATTCCTTTCCATACAAATACTGATTAAATCGCTTCACGCCCCAGACCAGGCTTAAAGCTTCTCTGTCTATCTGTGCATAATTTGTCTCTGCAGCACTTAGGGAGCGCGAAGCAAAGGCTATGGGGCGTTCCGTTCCATCACTCATCACATGCGACAACACTGCACCGATTCCATATGGTGATGCATCACAGGCTAGCTTCACGGGTTTGTGCGGGTCAAAATGGGTCAACACTGTGTCTGACATCACCAGTTTCTTATTCTCCTGAAATGCTCCTTCACATTGCTTTGTCCACATCCATTTCTTTCCTGTCCGTAGTAATGCATGGAGAGGGTGAAGAACGTTGGCAAGGTTTGGCAGGAACCGGTTGTAATAATTAACGAATCCAAGAAAGGACCGCAGCAGTGAGACGTCTTTTGGTTGCGGTGCCTCTGCAAAAGCTTTTAGTTTGTCAAGACATTTGTGTAGTTCATTTGCATCGATCTCGTGTCCACAGTATGTGATAGTGCTCTTGAAAAACTCACACTTATCACGTCTTGCCCGTAGTCCATACTCCTCTAGTCTTTTCAGGACACGTGTCAGATTCTCTAGATGACTGCAGTCGTTCTCTCCTGTGACTATAATGTCATCAAGGCAGCATTGTGTCCCTGGGCATCCTTGAAGTACCTGCTCCATTGCTCTTTCCAATACGCTGGGGCTGAGGCGATGCCGAAAACCAGCCCATTGTAGCGATACAGTCCTTTATGGGTGTTTATAGTTAGGTACACTTTCGAGTCCTCTTCTATTTCCATCTGCAAGTATGCTTCTGCCAGATCTATTTTGCTGAAAAACTGCCCTCCTGAAAGGTTAGCAAAAATATCCTCAATTCTTGGGAGTGGATTTTGTTCTGCTTGGAGCACAGGGTTGATGGAGACTTTAAAATCCCCGCACAGCCTTACCGTCCCTTCCTTTTAAGCAACTGTAACGACTGGGGTTGCCCAGGGGCTCCAATCGACCTTGGAAAGGATTCCTTCAGCTTCTAGCCTATCTAGCTCAATTTCGACTTTCTGGCGGATAGCATAAGGAACTGTACGTGCCTTGTTAAACTTAGGAACTGCAGACTCCTCAAGAGTTATTTTTCCTTTAATGTGTTTCAGGGTTCCAATACCTGGTTGATACACAGTTGTAGCTTTACCCAGCACTTCCTTCAGTTGTTTCTGTGTACGCTGTACCCCCGGGTTGGATACTTGTAGGCTTTTAATGGATTCCCAGTCCAACTTCAGCTTCCTCAGCCAATCTCGTCCCCAGAGTGCTGGTCCTTCTGTCTGCACTATGTACAGATCTAGCTCGACCTGTTGGTGGTTGTATTTTACCGTCACCGGCATCACTCCGAGGGGAACTATGGGCTCTCCTGTATATGTTTTTAGTTTGACAGGTGATGGGTGTAATTTGACTCTTTTAAAATGTCTTTCACACTCACCCTGCGACATAACTGATACAGCTGAGCCTGTGTCTAACTCCATTCTGAAAGTTTTCCCATTAACTTGTGGAGTTAGCCAAACTGCCTCTGTCGATTTATTTTTCAGGTTGTAAATATCCAAATTTGCCAATCCTGTATTGCTTTCATCATCCGACTGTGGAGCAACAACATGCAACTCTTTGTAGGTCTTCCTTGAAGCCTTGTACTGTCTGTCTCTTTCATTAACTGAGATATCCGAACGACATGCTCTTTGTATGTGTCCCACTTTTAATAACCGCATTAACTCATCTATAGCACTGCAACTTTAATAGCTAATGTCTATAATTAATGCACACTTAAGTCACTTGCACTATTGTATAGTCTATATTGTTATGTGTTCATAACCACCTGTACATTAATGTTCACAGTATTCAGCCTTCTGTATTTATTGTTCATAGAACATTCCTTCTGTAAAGTATTTTCATTGTACATGCCCATTGTAAAGTATTTTCCTAATATTGTATTCTGTATTTATTCACACTGTATATCTGCACTTGCTAGTTGCACTTCTGGTTAGACCTAAACTACATTTCGCTACACTGTACTTGTATATGTGTAATGACAATAAAGTTGAATCTAGTCTAATCATGTGAATAATTAATAAAACTCAACTCAACTTTATTGTTTTGGTCGGCACAACATCCTCTATGCACATGACACTGTCAGCGTAAGCCTCAATGTCGTCATCAGAGGCTGACCGGAACATCTCCCAGTCCGCGTGATCAAAACGATCTTGAAGGATAGAGTCTGATTGGTCTGACCAACACTGGATCGTCTTAAGGGCGGGTGCTTCCTGTTTTAGTTTCTGCCTGTAAGCCGGCAGGAGAAGGACGAAAAAGTGGTCGGATTTGCCAAATGCTGGGCGGGGGAGAGATTTGTAGCCATCACGGAAGGGAGAGTAGCAATGGTCCACCACTCGTTCCCCTCATGTGTTGACTGATCAAAATTTGTAAGAGCCGTTTTAGAAAAGAGTGTTATGGTTTAGTGACCGTCTATCCTGTTTGAATCCAGCATGGTCAGCAATATGATAGGTGAGAGTAAATTGTGGCGTGCTTGAAGGATTTCGCTACACTCATTGGAAGACAATGTCTAATTTTCCCAAAATTGTACAGATTATACTTAATGGATCTCACCAGTTTCTCAACATGTTTCTTGTAATTAAGATTTGAATTCAGAAACAAACCCAAGTAATTTCTGTAACAGTTTCAATTTTTTCACAATTAATTAGAATATCTGCACTGGAAGAAGAGGCATTCGTTTTTTAGTGAAAAACATAGCTTTTGTTTTATCCATATTCAAGGTAAGGCATGACTGCTCTAACCACTGCGTAATCATATCCATTACAGCGTTAAACTTTCCCGCTACTAGCTCTGCCGTCTTTGCGTATGCAAAGATGACTGTGTCATCAGCATAAATTTGCACCTGCATCCCTTCACACTGGTGTGGGAGATCATTAATATATTAGCTAAAAAGTAAAGTCCCAAATATTGATCCTTGGGGAATATCCATTGTACATTTTAAATGAGTAGAGTAAGATCCTTACATTTTTACACATTGTCTATTGGATAAATATGAACAGATCCACGTTAAGACCGTAGATGAAGGCTAAACTTAGACAATTAAGAAATCTGGACCTTGTGATTTACAGTATCGAAGGCTTTGCGCAGGTCTAAAAATACAGCACAATTTATTCCACCTTTGTCAAGCCTGCATTGTATTTGCTCTGTTAAGTGTAAAATAGCTATTTCAGTAGAATGATTTGCTCTGAAACCAAATTGCTTGCAGTGTTATCCAGCCTTTGCTGAGTTGAGAAAAGATCTTTTCCATAACTTTGGTTCCCTTTCTGTTGGTCTCTCGACGTTGTGTCGAGCTTCACGGCATGGCCATCCTGCAGGTCCACAAGGCCAAGAAGTAAAGAGAGCTCCACGAGGGTAAGGCCGACCCGGGTATAATGCAGGATCTCCGTGCCGCCACAGACCTCGCTCTACGGGCGACCAAAGTGTCTGCAAAGGTCCCTGGGTTGGACGATGTCCACGCTAGTGGTCCAGGAGAGACACCTCTGGCTGAACCTTGCGCAGATGTGTGACACCGAAAATGTACGTTTTCTTTAAGAACCCTTCCTGCAAGGGGGGCTGTTGAGATACACCGTTGAGGACTTCGCTCAGCAGTTCTCGACGGTGAAGAAGCAGACAGAGACTATTAGCCATATCTTACCACGCCACGACTCGGCCGCCCAGAGGCCTCCGAGATCTCGCGTGACGTCTGCTTCCCAGCAACCCAGGACCCATTTGACATTGCCTCCGGCCCCAGAAGAGGGGGTCGAGGGGGAAACCTCCACACTGTCAGCAACCTTTTTGCAAGAAGTGCCCCTGAATGGAAGACCCCAGGGAGAACTACATCGGGCCCGAGCTTCACAGCCCCGTCTCTGATCGGTCGGCACAGGACAGTTCCTGCCTCGTCACAATAGCCATTTCAGGGCCTGGCACCCACTTACTCTCAAAGAGAGTTTCCGTTATCCCTGGGTGTCCCTTGCAGCCGTTCTCACACTCCACTGGACTGTGTTCGGCAACCCGACCTTACACCTTGGCGAGGTGTAAGGTCAAACACACACGACAGCCGCCACCACTCTAAAACCGACTGTGTGTGCAGCTGTTCCGCCAGGCATGTAAGTCGGCGGAGCGAACCTTCCCTCCGGGGACCCCTGCAACATATGGTTAGCTCCGCCAGCCGTCGAACCACCCCCGTGGGAATGATGAAGCAGACCCCCTTTGCCCCCCTGTCTCAGTCCCTATCCCCATGGGTCTTCACGAAGATTGTGGAAACCGCCCTTTCTCCCTCAGGGAAATCTCGACGACTGGTTTATCTTGCCAAGATCTGTTGTGTACACAAGGGGACCTTGTGCTCCGGAACCTAGTTAGATTGGGACTACAGGTCAACCGAGAAAAGAGCAAGCTCTCCACGGTGCAGAGCATCCTCTTTCTCGGCATGGAACTCAACTCTGTCACCATGTAGTACGCGCCAGTCGGTGTTGAACTGCCTGGAACAGTTTCAGAGGCTCCTGGGACACATGGGTCCTCGGCGGGGGTAATACACCTTGGTTTGATGACCGCTCCAACACTAGCTACAGAGTCGAGTTCCTAGGAGAGCGTGGCACACCGGCATCAGGCGCATGGTGATAACACTCCTCTGCTGACGCAGCCTAACCCCCTGGTCTTCCGCGACCTTTCTCCGGACTGGGGTCCCTCTTGGGCAGGCTACGAGGCACGATGTAGTGAGGACGGACGCCTCCCTGAAGGGGAGGGGTGCAGTGTGCAACGGGCACACAGTAGCGGGGCATTGGACGGGCTCCCGCCTGCGCTGGCATACCAATTGCCTAGAGTTGTGGGCTGTGCTACTTGCACTGAGGAGGCTACGGCCAATTGCAGGAAGCGACTTTAATAATAAAACATGAACAAAATTCCACACGATGAGGAAAATAAGACACGTTTACAGGAAAACGCAGAAACATAAAATGACAACACTGAATTAACAAAGACTAAATACAGCACTTGACAAAACAACAATATACCAACACTTGACTTGACATGACTTTGGGGAAATGGAGCCGATAATATCAAGGCACCGTCATCAGAACATGGAACAAAACGAGCTCGCCCAGGACATTAGAAATGAGGGCATTTTAAAGGGGAGACTAACAAAGGATAATTAACAATGGGGAGGTGTGGGTAATGAAACACTGAAGGGAAGCGAACGGGGAAATGAGAGGGCCGGGCCATAAAAAAGACATGATAAAGCACATGGCATTCCAATATACAATCAATGCCATGTCTTTCTCAAACTTAACACGTGGTATCTTTCATGATCCTGCCACTAGACTAGAAAACCATGACCAAGGAGGCCGAATCATGACAGAAGGCAGAATTATATGTATAAGACTATTTACATTATTTCAGATTTAGTATTCCCTCTTGCTTCATTCAATAAGTTAATGTAACATTCAGATTAAGCTCCTCTCAATTCTCGGAAAGCTTTATTCTGGAGTCCTTTTTAACAAAGCCTATAAATATCTCTACCTGACTTCACAGCTTTCTTTAAAGCAGCATCTCTATTTTTCATCATCTCCCATATCTTTTCACTTAGCCAAGGTCAATTATTTTTATGCCTAACCTTTTTTTAAATTGAACATTCAATTGATCCCTTGCAGCATTTATCCATTTAATAAACGTTTTATAGCCATACTCAATATCGTTAGAAGATAAAATGTCTTTTCACTAATTATTTCCTCATTAAACTCATTAACTTTCCCTTAGGTATGTGACAGAAAGCTTTGTTTGTGTTTGTATTAATGTTTTTAAATCATTTTTTTAATCTGTTCAATTTCCAAGTTAAGCTATGATCTGATAACCCAGTGATCAGGTTATAACTCTTTATTATCCGTTCCGGTTTGTTGGTAAACATTAAGTCTAACTGTATTTTGGAGGATTTTGCAATTCTAGCGGGCCCTTTAGATGGGGTGAATTCCAGAAAGCTGGTTATGTGACATACCCGGGTAAGTTTAAGGGTTAGTTAGCGGATAACCTCAACTTTCAGTTCCAAAAACGGAGATAACTTTCAGGTTAAGTAAGTAACCATAGCAACTTAGTCTCTGAAGATAACCTGCTCCACACTGTAAACCCAAATTAGTAAGCAGAACTCGTTGTCTTTTTAAGTAAGTTCATGAACTTAAAAAACGATCTCTTTTAGAGGTTAAATATTTTGATTATATGCTACTTAAACATTTTGATTATCCATCCATCCATCCATTTTCTTCCGCTTATCCGGGGCTGGGTCGGGGGGGCAGCAATCTAAGCAGGGATGCCCAGACTTCCCTCTCCCTAGACACTTCCTCCAGCTCTTCCGGGGGGACCGTGAGGCGTTCCCAGGCCAGCCGGGAGACATAGTCCCTCCAGCGTGTCCTAGGTCTTCCCCGGGGTCTTCTCCCGGTGGGACATGCCCGGAACACCTTCCCAGGAAGGCGTCCAGGGGGCATCCGGAAAAGAAGCCCAAGCCACCTCAGCTGGCCCATCTCGATGTGGAGGAGCAGCGGATCTACTCTGAGCTCCTCCCGAGTGACCAAGCTTCTCACCCTATCTCTAAGGGATCGCCCAGCCACCCTGCGGAGAAAGCTCATTTCGGCCGCCTGTATCCGGGATCTTGTCCTTTCGGTCATGACCCACAGCTCATGACCATAGGTGAGGGTAGGAACGTAGATTGACCTTCTTCACCACGACAGACCGTTACAGCGACTGCATTACTGCAGAAGCTGCACCGATCCGTCTGTCAATCTCCCGTTCCATCCTTCCCTCACTCGTGAACAAGACCCCCAGATACTTGAACTCCTCCACTTGAGGCAGGGACTCTGCACCTACCTGAAGTGGCAAAGCCACCCTTTTCCGACTGAGAACCATGGCCTCAGATTTGGAGGTGCTGATTCTCATACCAGCCGCTTCACACTCGGCTGCAAACCGTCCCAGTACATGTTGAAGGTCCTGGTCTGATGGGGCCAGCATGACGACATCATCCGCAAAGAGCAGAGATGAAATCATGTGGTCCCCAAACCTGACGCCCTCCGGCCCCTGGCTGCGCCTAGAAATTCTCTACATAAAAATTATGAACAGAATCGGCGACAAAAGGCAGCCCTGCCGGAGTCTAACATGCACCGGAAACAAGTCTGACTTACTGCCGGCAATGCGAACCAAGCTCCTGCTCCGGTCGTACAGGGACCGGATAGCCCTTAGCAAAGGGTCCCGAATCCCATACTCCCGGAGCACCCTCCACAAGATGCCGCGAGGGACACAGTGGAATGCCTTCTCCAAATCCACAAAACACATGTGGATTGGTTGGGCAAACTCCCATGAACCCTCCAGCACCCTGGAGAGGGTTTAGAGCTGGTCCAGTTTTCCACGACCGGGACGAAAACCACATTGTTCCTCCTGGATCCGAGGTTCTACCATCGGTCGGATTCTCCTCTCCAGTACCCTGGCATAGACTTTCCCAGGGAGGCTGAGAAGTGTGGCATTTTGATTATAGTGAAATTAAAAGTTCTTATTAGGTCTACTCAATAATTTTCAGTTACAGTGATTAAAAATGTCATTGTCCATTCTCATGGCATTAAGTTAACATTTGTCAAAAAAATAAGTACACAAAGAAGCCCTTTTAAGTTGCGTGAACTAAATATTTATTAGTTTCTTTGTCAATTTTTTTAATTACAGATAACTCAAAAAGATTGACACACGAAACTCAAAGTCGTATACCTCAATACTTAATTGTTTTGAGGCAACTCGTTGACAGTTTGAGTTACATTGTGTTACACTGAATTCTTGCCCTTTTCCATTTAAAACTGCATTGTTAATCTAACAGACAAACATAAAAAACAATTCAGTGGTGCACTAGGTTAAAACCTGTCATGTCATGAACCTGCATAACAGCATGAACCATTTAAAACATTACATTTACCCTTACCAAGTACTACCCAGCTTAAAAACTCAAGAACAAGAGCTTATAACATAATACCAAATAACATAAATATATACAAAGGTAGATTGTGGAGGAAAAACCCACAAATAAGCACAGAAACCTTTCAAGGCGTTATTTTCACAGAAACAACCAGCATTGAACTAAAGAGGAACTGCCAGGCATTATAACTTTTTCAGATACATATCTGTAGAAATATATATCTGTATTTGTTTTTGACAAATACCGGCTTATAGCTAGTCATGACATTGATTTAACAAACAATATTGCTGCAGACCAACAGACAGAAAGTTTGTGATTTTGAGAGTTGTGTGAACAAACTACACATGAGGATGTGAAAAACAGAATATCAGTGTTCTACAGAAGCCAGTCAAGCTACCAGTAAACCAAAGTTGCAAGAGATTGATACAGTGGCGGCTGCTGGTCTTTCAAAGAGGGGAAGCTCATTTCACAATGAATCAAATGAACAAACTATCTAAAACAGGGGTTTTCAACTGGTTCTGTGCCAGGGACCACCATTCTTACTACCAAGTAATCGGCGGCCCACTATTGTTTGTGTGTATGTACCAGGGTTGCCAGGTCCAAGAAATATTTCCAGCCCATAACCCCTCAAAACCCGCCCAAAAGGAATGAAAACTAGCCTAATTTTTTTCCCTGTGTCGAATCAAAGTTAACAACTCCCTAAAGACGTTTCTATTGCCATATTTTTTTTATCTGAATGGTTTCCTGGGTATTGTATATATCGTTTTGTTCTGTTGAACACAAAATATGTTTGGGGATATTTAGGAAAGCAAACAATTCTGGGTCATGTTTGACTACCATAATTTTTTTTCTGCTATGGTAGTCAATGATGCCAAAGAATTTTCAGCAGCTAACATTCTAACAAATATCTTTGTGTTCAACCGAACAAATAATTGTATACAGGTTTGAAACAACTAAAGTAATTCATAACAGAATTTTAATTTTTGGATGGAGTGTCCCTTTAAAAATATCCCACATCTGCCACGCATGCAAATGGACGAGAAACATGTTTTCTCTTCGTAAGACATTCAGAAACTTGCTTAAGAAATAAGGATGGTTACATTTATTGAATAATGTATAATGTGTACAATCACGTCAATGTTTTAGTTGTTCTAGACTGCGTATAGCGCTGCTGAAACGTGGTATTAGGCATCCGGGAGAATCAAGTGTTGTACACTCATGAGTGATTTCTTTCATTGTGCAACGAGACATTCACCTGATGAAACATTGGTAATAACATCATTCGGATGCACTGTGTCTAATATCACCGCTAATTTCAACTCTTTGGTTGAGCTGAGCTCCCGCGTTCCTCCCTGTACTGTAGCCTGTCTGTCAGACTCGTTCTCCACACTTTTGAGAACCGGCTGGTCCTGGAGTTGCCAGGTATTCTTTCGGAGTTTGAATACACAATAAAGAAACGCATCAATTATCATTTATCCTTAGAATATAAATAAACATTTTGGCGGGCGCAGTACATTATGAAAGTAGCCCAAAAACTCGCAACCCACGGGTCCATAATTTTTCCCGCAACTCAATTCTCATAATAGCCCAATTGTGCAGAAAAAACGCGACCTAGCAACACTGGTATGTACGTATATGTACACTAGGGGTGGGCGATATATATCGTCTGCGATAATATCGTGACTGTGGTGTTAACGATGTGCAAATTCTCATTATCGAGTATTTAAATTACTCCGAAAAAACACGCATTAAAACTCCACACATTCAGAGGCTGCAGCAGGGCGTCACGTGATTGCTGATCTGCGCATACACGTCGTCATCTCTCTCACAGGCATGGTTAGCGCATGGCCGCCCGCAAGTTCAACACCGGTGCTGTGCCGAAATCTGTGACCTATCGAAATCTGTGACTAGAGTAATTATTCACGCGAGAACGTGCCTGGCGCACGTGAACGCTATCGCGAGCGCGGAAGGGGAGTTTCTTAACTATTTACCTGACCGCCCACTCCACGGTGACGTCATGTTGAAGCGCGCTCTTGTATTTGTGTAGCTTATGCGTGAAGCCGACTTCTGGAGAAACAGAAGCGTCGACTGAATACTGCACAACAAGCTCTTTCATTTAAAGACAAGACCCGAATACATTCTGTATTATCATGACGGTTTTTATCTTGGCTCATAATTTGAAGTAAATTTGAAGTAAATCTACATGTGAACAGTGAGCAGTTGGCCTATAATGTTCTATAAAGTTACAGCATCTGTCCATGGCAGTGTGTGGTTTAATAATAGTGACTATATTTTATTTGTCTGTAAATTGTGGACCTTGTTTCCTTTGATGTCATTTGTTAACAAATGTATATTATATTATTTGAGATACTCTGATTTGGAAGTGCACATCTTGGGCAGATTTTCCTTTTTATTTTTGTGGAATCTGTGTACTGGGCAGTACTTGAAGTTAGGTATTTGTTCAATAAGGCCATAGGTTTTAAGGCAATACGCCGTAAGGACACATGGTTGTGTGCAATATGTTACGGATCAGAGTACTTTGTTTACAGATGCTATTTGTTCATTATTATTATTATTATTTCATCTTGCTTGTATGCTGCACAATTTACATTACAGCAGAGGTGCACAACTGAATGTTTACTCAGAGTTCGATGTTCTTACACTAGTTCAATTAGTATTTTGTATGTCTTTGAATTGTTTTTACTTGAATACTTACATGTTAAAGAAAATAAATAAGCACTGTTTTCATTCAACATTGTGCCGATTACAAGTAACTCAGACTTTTAAAATCACATTTTTAATGGATATCGTCTCATTATCGTTATCGTTAAAATCGGCAAAAATATCCAGATAGTATTTTTTGTCCATATCGCCCACCCCTAATGTACACATATGACGTTGGGGAAGCAAAACACAACGTTAGCAAAGCATAGACCTGATAGGTGTAAAGCAAGCCTATCCTGTGTCAGTTTGAATCTCAACTCAAACTCAAATTATTTTAAATATTTTCATTAAATTTAGTAATCACACCAATGCGCAAATATTCTGGAAATGTTTGGAAAAATAAATTATGGAAAAAAAGTGATTTTAATAGTGAAATTAGGTAGGCTGGAATGCATGTCACGGACCACCTGCAATGCTGCCGCGGACCACCAGGGGGCCGCGGTCCACCGGTTGAAAACCCCTGATCTAAAAGATATTAAACTCGACGGAGGAAATGTGGGTATACATTAAACTGAAACAAGGAATGTGGTGTATAA
This sequence comes from Triplophysa tibetana, assembly GCA_008369825.1. Taxonomy (NCBI): domain Eukaryota; kingdom Metazoa; phylum Chordata; class Actinopteri; order Cypriniformes; family Nemacheilidae; genus Triplophysa; species Triplophysa tibetana. The sequence continues at coordinate 20,475,219 of CM017911.1, read as the reverse complement.
TTGTGTGAAATGTATGATGAAAATTGGCAAGCAATTTCGGCAAGCAAATACCAAGAAATTGTCACGGTTCATGGATTCATTGACTCTCTCTTGCTATGTGGATGCATGTGGGTTGAATGGGTGCGGCTCATCAGCACTGCTCGGGTTCCGCTGATGAGCTGATCAGCGCCAGCTGTTTTGAATTAGAAAGTCCTATATATTGTTTGTCACTCTGTCTTGTCTTTGTAAGATGGTTGTGGAGGTTCTCGGGTCGGCACTCTCCATCTATTCTCCTCGCTCCAGTTCCTGGTGTCTGTTTGGACTTCTGCCTTGTTCGGAGGATTGAGTTCTGGTTTCCTGTAAGCTGTCTGCCCGATGAGTCCTGCGTTGCCGAGCCGATCTATTGACTCTTCCTAAAGTCTTTGGACCTTATCACCTCTGTTCCCTTGGTGTTAATAAACACTAGTTCACTTGCTATTGAATCCTTGACTGTTCTTTTGAGCCATGACAGAAATAGGTTGCAGCAGTTCTCTTTCAACTACACTTGAAAAATCCGCAATGGGACTGAGATTGAATAGCTTTAGTGTCAGCGACTTTTTATAGAACAAAATCGCTGTCAATCAAAACGAGATGCAGTCTTTCGACAGACCCTCCAATCATCACGCAGACGCTCGGAGTCCGGGCCAGCCCACTCCTCCATTCATCCCAGAGACGCTGAGCGTCCGTGGGCGGGACATAATCGCAGCATTATCCAATGACCGTCTTGTTTCTAAGCACTGAAAAAAACTGTTTAAAGCAGCCCCATTGAAGTCAATGGACGCTGGGCTTCAACAGAGTAATGCACTGTACGCTACGGGAATGAATGAGAAGGAAATCGAGTCAGCCGACCTAAGTAGCTGATTCTGAAAATAATTGTTTTCGTTCGAGATGAACACGTTTAACGCATTTTTAGTCAATAAAATGTTAACATAATAGTACATATATTTGACCATTAATTTTTTGACAATTATAGGGGAAGCTGAGCTTCCCTTGCAGTCTTAAAGAAATCGCGACTGGATTGATAATATGCTCAAAAACCTATAAAGAAAACCCCCTCCTCTTGTTTAAAGCGATCTAGTACCAAGGTTAATTAAAGTGAGGTCAAAGAAAACAAATCAAATCTCTTCAAATTGCATGACCTACATCAGGGTTCCTCAAATCTTACCCTGGAGGGCCGGAGCACTGCAGAGTTTAGCTCCAACCCTGATCAAACTTGCACACCTGTGATTTTCTAGCGATACTGAACAGCTTGATTAGCTTGCTCATGTGTGTTTAATCAGGGCTGGAGCAAAACTCTGCAGTGCTCCGGCCCTCCAGGGTAAGATTTGAGGAACCCTGACCTACATGGTGGGAGAGTCTGAAAAAGTGTAAGTGTGCAAGTGAGCATATCTGTATATATATAAACAGTTTACTTAATATGGTAGCGTACATTTTTTTAAAATACTCACTGTGAAGGGCCTGGAGAACCCAGAGACGTCCTCATGTAAATACACAGAAAGGGGATGAAGAACAGTGGTACGCTTGGTGTGTACATCATGAAGCTCCTATAACGAGGAAACAGAACTGTACATAACTGAACTGTAAATGTTACACAATTAAATGATATACATAAACAACTTTGATGCAGTGAGACAAATACCAAAAACAAAGTGGACAAATTGTGGCTTTCAAAGCTCATTTGAATAATTAAACTTTCTTCTTTCAAATAAGAATTAGACCCATCCATCCATTTTCTTCTGCTTATCCGGGGCCGGGTCGCGGGGTCAGCAATCTAAGCAGTGATGCCCAGACTTCCCTCTCCCTAGACACTTCCTCTAGATCTTCCGGGGGGACACCGAGGCGTTCCCAGGCCAGCCGGGAGACATAGTCCCTCCAGCGTTTCCTAGGTCTTCCCCGGGGTCTTCTCCCGGTGGGACATGCCCGGACACCTTCCCGGGAAGGCGTCCAGGGGGCATCCGGAAAAGATGCCCAAGCCACCTCAGCTGGCCCCTCTCGATGTGGAGGAGCAGCGGATCTACTCTGAGCTCCTCCCGAGTGACCGAGCTTCTCACCCTATCTCTAAGGGATCGCCCAGCCACCATGCGGAGAAAGCTCATTTCGGCCGCCTGTATCCGGGATCTTGTCCTTTCGGTCATGACCCACAGCTCATGACCATAGGTGAGGGTAGGAACGTAGATTGACCGGTAAATCGAGAGCTTCGCCTTGCGGCTCAGCTCCTTCTTCACCACGACAGACCGGTACAGCGACCGCATTACTGCACCGATCCGTCTGTCAATCTCCCGTTCCATCCTTCCCACACTCGTGAACAAGACCCCCAGATACTTGAACTCCTCCACTTGAGGCAGGGACTCTCCACCTACCTGAAGTGGCAAAGCCACCCTTATCCGACTGAGAACCATGGCCTCAGATTTGGAGGTGCTGATTCTCATACCAGCCGCTTCACACTCGGCTGCAAACCGTCCCAGTGCATGTTGAAGGTCCTGGTCTGATGGGGCCAGCATGACGACATCATCCGCAAAGAGCAGAGATGAAATCATGTGGTCCCCAAACACGACGCCCTCCGGCCCCTGGCTGCGCCTAGAAATTCTGTCCATAAAAATTATGAACAGAACCAGTGTCAAATGGCAGCCCTGGCGGAGTCCAACATGCACCGGAAATAAGTCTGACTTACTGCCGGCAATGCGAACCAAGCTCCTGCTCCGGTCGTACAGGGACCGGATAGCCCTTAGCAAAGGGTCCCGAATCCCATACTCCCGGAGCACCCTCCACAAGATGCCGCGAGGGACACAGTGGAATGCCTTCTCCAAATCCACAAAACACATGTGGATTGGTTGGGCAAACTCCCATGAACCCTCCAGCACCCTGGAGAGGGTATAGAGCTGGTCCAGTGTTCCACGACCGGGACGAAAACCACATTGTTCCTCCTGGATCCGAGGTTCTACCATCGGTCGGATTCTCCTCTCCAGTACCCTGGCATAGACTTTCCCGGGGAGGCTGAGAAGTGTGATCCCCGATAGTTGGAGCACACCCTCCGGTCCCCCTTCTTAAAAAGAGGGACCACCACCCCGGTCTGCAGTCCAAGGGCACTGTCCCCGACCGCCACGCGGTGCTGCAGAGGCGTGTCAGCCAAGACAGCCCCACAACATCCAGAGACTTGAGGTACTCAGGGCGGATCTCATCCACCCCCGGTGCCCTGCCACCGAGGAGTTTCTTGACCACCTCGGTGACTTCAGCCCGGGTGATGGACGAGTCCGCCTCCGAGCCCTCAGCCTCTGCCTCCTCAATGGAGGACGTGACGGCGGGGTTGAGGAGATCCTCGAAGTATTCCTTCCACCGCCCGATGATATCCCGTAAAATGTATTACAATATTTTTACCTGTTCATCATAGATTCTTAGGATTTCAGCAAGAGCATCTGATGTCTTCCTGGTTTTGGCTGCCTTCTGTCTGAACAGGGTCATCAGTCTAGGAAGATGTCTGTCAAGCTCAGAGTACAATGTGTGGGGCAGGTTCTGGTTTGTAATTCGTTGGAACTCTGCATACACCTACATTTTAAAACTAAGACAGACAAGACACTTGTATCAATTATGTGAATCTGATAAATCTACTGCCCTCCCATAAAGCATAAAACAGCCCCTGAATGTGGTATAGGTTATCAGGAAAGGAATACCAGGAAAAATTGCCACTACACATTACCTCAGACTCCAATTTGAGTGCAGGCCAGCGTTCCTTGAGCTCTTTCACTGGTGGGCATGTGTTAACTATGGTCTGTCGCCGCAGGGCAAATGTTGTCTGCATCATCTTTCTTCTCAGGTTTCTGCGCCGGGAAAACGAGACACCGCTCTCGCGGGGCCGTATTAACGCCAGTTTCCCACCAAATTAAAGCAACAGTTTATCAAAAAAGCGACCCACACAGCAAAATGACTCGAGCGGAAACAATGTTTTCCGTGTTATTTACTGTTTTGTGACTGTTGCGTTCCCAACGTCCAAAAAGTCCACGCTGATCTTTGACCACGTGAGCCCGATCGTAAGCCAATAAAATGACGATCATTACGTTAACCGAGATGCTTTAAAGCAGTAACTTTTTCTTAACGTTTACGTATCAAACGTATATTTTCTTAATGCCATCTGCTGTTATAAAGTCAAATAAATATCTTATGTGGAACCCACTGGCATGGTCATTGAAATTCTAATTATGACCTCCAAAATTCCAGCCTTCTTAAATTGGTATATTGTCTTAAGCAGTGGTTGCTTGATATTCTCCTTTGTGCCCACTGCTCAGTCATTAAATCCATAGAATGTAAATTTATGTAAATTATGTAACCGGAACGAACCACACCTGCTCCAGGCGGGCCTTGAACCGAGTCAGTCCGGCATGGGCGTCGGGCGCTCTAGCGAGGAGGCTAAAGACCACAGTCCCTAGCGTCTGTCGCTAAAGAGTCCTTGACGCCGGGGAGTGAGGTTTACATACTGTACAGCACTTTACTAGCTTGCCTCTGTTACACTTAAACTGAATTTGATATTTTTCTTGCAAAATTATTTTAACCTGAATTCATAAAGACCTTCATTTGTCAAATTAAGTGGAAACATATTATTTTTTAAATGTTAACCTAATTAAATGAATATAATTTATTAAAAATTATAAACAATTGGTGGCCTTCACCACTCATACACACACACACACACACACACACACACACACACACACACAAAGGTTACTGATGTCAGACACATGACACTGTTTTGAAACAAGAGAACTAAGTACAGTGAAATTATACTCGTAAGTGGCGCTTATTTAATGTGCAGATAGTTTCAGTAAATTAAAAATAATCAGTTTAACTCACTCAAAATCTATAAAAAGTCCCAGAAACTCAAAATATTAGAGTTAGTAGAACTGTTTTAGAAAATTAAGTTTGAACTACTCAATTGATTTAATTATTTTGAACATTTTGGTTTACAGTGCAGAGCAGATCATTTTCCAGAGTTAATTCATTTCGAGGAAATGTTACTAAGCTTTAGGAGTTGTTTACACAGGTGTGCTCTTTTGATGAGTGTCAAGTGGCCGTGGAGGCACAGATTACGTATAATATATAATAATTTACCAGCAATATTACAATTACATTTCCCATCTCACCCATCGCAATTTTTTTATAAACTTGATTAATTAACCTTTTAAAATTAAATAATCTTTAAATATAATAATGTAAGCTGTTATTGTTAAACTTAATGTATTTATGTTAAATATTTTATATACTTTGAATTATTTTTATTAAAAAATCGCCAAATATCACTGGATGTATTTACACATCTTACAATTTCCAACCGTAAATGGATGTTATTAGTTAAGTATATTAACTGCAGAGCAAATGCATATCATCACTCTTGTCCAATAGTTGATGCATAGGATCATAGATAGTTGTGGCCTAATGGTTAGAGTGCCAGATTTAAAACGCAAAGGTTGCAAGTTTGAATCCCAGTCAGGCAGGTTTCCAAGGCTTTATTAGGTGAACCCCAATGGGATCACCATGGCATATTGATCACATATTTTAAATTAGACTTAAGGTTTTTCAAACTGACTATGTTCCTTAAAAATGTCTTTCTGATCCTCAGCCTCCTCATACAGTCTGGAATTGAAAGGCCTTTCTCCAAAATTACAATGAGTCGTTCAGAATAGGCCGTTTCCTCCTGATTAGGAAAGCCATGGCCTTTAAGCAAACGAAGTCAAAAGAAACAAAGAAACTAACAAAACATATATCTGTATTTGTAAGGGATATATAAAGGCTACATGATTATTATGTATATATGACTGGGCCTAACATTTTAATCCTCTACCTGTCACAGCAGACCTTCCTCCTCTGCTGCAAATTAATTATCATACATTGTGATTATGGCCAATATAGTAGTTTCTAGAATTAAAAGAGTCTCCAATAATATGATTACATCAGATTTAAGTCTTCTGTGAAAAAAACTCTGATTTATAACTTTGTTTTATAGTCAAAACTTTAAGCTTCCAGCCGTTGACAATGTCATCATGTTGTTTCTGTGCGCGAGCGTTTACTCTGGTATCTTTCAGGTGGTTGGTTAAACTAACTCTTCTCTGGTGTTTTGGAACTGACATACCCCGAGTAAACAGGTTCGGGTTAAACCCTGGTGTAAGAGATATTAATCTGCAATGGTTTTTAATTTTTTATTCTTAGATTTATCCTCCCAGTTCACATTGGAGTCACCCATTAGAATTATTTCAGTGTTATGATTACATTCCTTTAGAACTTCTGAGAGTTTTTTGCAGAATATATCATTTGTAGAGGGTGGTCTATACACACATATAATAATAAATGATATTTATGGAGCAAAAATAATTTTCAGCCCTATAAGCTCCAAATCATTAACAGGGTTAAATACAAGGCGTTCATACACTATGCCTTCTTTCACATATATAAGCACTCCCCCTCCCTTACCCACAGGTCGATCACGTCTGAAACATTGGCATCAAAAATACACTTGGAGATGAATATTGATGCAGCCATGTCCCAGATATGCAGAGGAAGTCCAGATTGGAAATAGACTGGAAATGAGACAACTGATCACTTTTTGAAGCAATTCTTCTGATATTCAAATGTCCTCCAACGAGACCTCTGGGTTTCACATTGCGGTCCCAAAGAACCTTTGCGTGGTTAACAGTTTGAGAAATTGAGCAGATTGCTTTCTTTACGACACGTGGAGACACTAGTAAACTACTGAAAGAAATGCTCCCAGAAATTATAGATCCTCTTCTTAGTATTATTAACTCATCTCTGACATTAGGACATGTGCCTAAAGCATTTAAGGTGGCCGTTATAAGGCCTCTTTTAAAAAAAAAAAAACTTGAACCTTAAGAACTAGGGAATTACAGGCCTATATCGAATTTACCTTTTATATCTAAAGTTCTGGAAAAAGTAGTTTCAACTCAATTCTGCTCCTTCCTCCAAAGGAATGACATTAATGATGAATTCCAGTCTGGATTTCGAGCATGTCACAGTACAGAGACTGCTTTGATCAGAGTTACAAATGATCTGCTTTTAGCGTCTGACCGTGGCTGTATTTTGTTATTGGTGCTGCTAGACCTCAGTGCTGCATTTGACACCATTGACCACAGCATACTTCTACATAGACTCGAAAATTACGTCGGCATTAACGGAATAGCATTGAAATGGTTTAAATCTTATTTATCCGACCGTTTTCAATTTGTAGCAATAAACAATGAGGTGTCCCGCAAATCACAAGTCCAGTACGGTGTACCACAGGGCTCAGTTTTGGGGCCTCTGCTCTTCGCATTATACATGCTACCTCTAGGAGATATAATAAAGCGACACGGAATTAGCTTTCACTGTTATGCTGATGATACTCAACTTTATATTTCCTCGAAGCCTCATGAAACTCAGCAGTTTTATCGAATAAAGGATTGCATAGTTGACTTAAAAATGTGGATGAGTAACAATTTTTTACTACTAAACTCGGACAAAACAGAAGTGTTACTTACTGGACCGAAAACCGCTATACGTAACAACCAAGAATACTGCTTAACGATTGACGGATGCCCCATAAAATCCTCGTCATCAGCTAAAAATCTTGGTGTTGTATTCAATAGTACTCTGTCATTTGAAAGCCATGTCGCCAACACCTGTATAATTGCATTTTTCCATCTTAAGAATATATCTAAAGTACGTCATATGCTGTCACTGTCAGATGCAGAGAAATTAATTCATGCATTCATGACATCAAGACTAGATTACTGTAATGCACTTCTAGGTGGATGCCCTGCAGGCCTATTACAAAAACTGCAACTGGTTCAAAACGCGGCAGCTCGAGTTCTTACACGTACAAAAAAGTATGAGCATATAACCCCGGTTCTGTCAACCTTGCACTGGTTACCTATAAAGCATCGCATTAACTTTAAGATCTTGCTTATTACCTATAAAGCCCTACATGGTCTAGCGCCGCAGTATTTGAATGAACTTCTATTGTATTACAGACCTCCACGTACATTACGCTCTCAGGCGTCCTGTCAGTTGGTAATACCTAGAATTTCAAAATCAAGTGCAGGTGGTAGATCCTTTTCTTATCTAGCGCCTAAACTTTGGAATATTCTTCCCTGCACGGTCCGGGAGGCAGACACACTCTGTCAGTTTAAATCTAGACTAAAGACTCATCTTTTTAATCTTGCATACACTACACCTCCATAATATTAATCCTCAGAGGATTTAGGCTGCATTATTTAGATCAACCGGAACCAGGAACACATCCAACAACAAATGATGTACTTGTTGCATCAAAGAGTGCAGAACAGTACTCTACTCTCAGCCAGTCTTGTCTCTTTGTTCCAAGGTTACTGCAGGATGCAGTTCATGCCCAGACCCGATGGCAGAGCTGAGAATGGGAAGCGGTGACCTGACAAGAGCTAAGAGGATAGAGCTGGATAAAGGACGCCACAACTTTGATTTTCCTACAACATTTCAAATGCTATTAGATTGTTAATGATAATCTTTAATCTATCATTTTTTATTTTTATTTAGCCTTGTTGTGCAAGCACTGTTGAGCTTGTGCAGAGGCAGCAGCTTTTGCCAGAGGGGAACTGGAATCCCCTGGTTGGATCTGGGTTCTCCTGAGGTTTTTTTTCTCGATGGGAGTTTTGGGTTCCTCACCACCGTTTGCATATTGTTTTGCACTATCTGCCTGGCCGGGGGGGCTGCTTTAGAATTCAGAAATTAGACATAATTAATATTGCATATAAGAATTTATAGTCCGTTTTATATTTGACCTGTGGTTTTTTCTCCTTTATCGCCAATGTGTGCTTTCACTGTGTGTGTGTGTGTGTGTGCGTCTATGTCAATGTGTGTGTGTGTAAGTATGTTTGCATATTGTGTGTGTGGAGCATTTGTATGTCTGTCTTTGTTGTTTTCACCTTTTTCTTGTTTTTACAGGCATATGACTTTAGTTGTTTTACTTGTATTCAATGTGTCTCATGTACAGCTGCTTTGTAACAATGAAAATTGTAAAAAGTGCTATATAAATAAAGTTGAGTTGAGTTGAGTAGTAGTAGTCATTATTAACTCAGAAAGTGTTTTAGCATCTCCGCCAAGCAGTGTAGCGTTGTACACTGGAGGATGTAGCACATTGTTGGTTAAAGCGACTTTGCTAGCTGATAAGTCTGGTAAATCCATAGCAGTGCCCAAAGCACTCGTCGCGTCCTGAAACTCCGTCGGGCTCGATCCCAAAAGAACTTCAGTTCATAAATCCATCGCAGGATTGCAGCACGAGGGGACGTTAGTGTGTGTCGCTGTAGCCTTGGTAGATCTTGTAGACTCTCCACAGAGCAATGTTGGGACAACAGGGACTAAAGGATATTGCAGATTGTTATGAGAATTCCGCTGGCGTTCGTGGATGGTTATGGCCACAATACGTTCCGGAAACGCAGCCAGGGAAAAATGCAGTAGTACGATAAACATGCTGCGTAACAAAGCTTCGAAGTTTCCATAGTTGCATCGTTTAAGTCCACAAATAAGGTTTAGAAAATAATCTGACAGGGGCATATAAAAACAATATAGATGGGCTGCTAGATGTAAAAGAAGTTGAGCCATAACACCTGCCAGAATAAGACAACACACACACGTCCTCTTGTTTTTCCCAAAAATCTTTGAAAAAACACACAATCTGCTTCTCATCCTGTGAATGAGATTGGCTCATTGCTCATCTCTGGTCCGTAAAAAGTTTCTTTAGCACAGAGAAGGATTTCTCACACATGGTGGTAGAGGCCCCAAATGTGACAGCAATTTTAAGTGCAGACAAAACACTGGGCATAGCTGTTCAGAGAGAAGCCTCAAGACCGCCATCTTCTGCGTACTTCCCTCCACCTTAATACTGGAGATATATTGCTTTGCAACGGTGCATTATGTTTCCACAATGGTCCAATTAGTAAAATCCATGATGGGCTTCATAGACTCGACATCAAAAAAAGCCCCACGACCAACATTGAACTACATTCACCAAAACGTGTTTCAATTTCACCCAGAACATGATCCAAAGCACTTATATACTGCCTTCATAGCTACATTTTATCATGTTGGCTCCAGTTGTTTCTTCAACTAAATAGAAACTCAGCAATGTTTTCTCTGTTGAGGTGGCATTTCTTTTATTTAACATTAAGTGATTTAGCAGACGCTTTTATCCAAAGTTACTTACAAATGATGTAAATAATGGAAGCAATTGGAACGACATAAAGACAAAAAAAAGCATTTAAAAAAAAGTGCAATAAAACTGGTCTCTGTGGCCCGCCAAATTTTTTGTTTGTTTTTTGAAAGAGTTAAAAAGAGATAGAAGGCAAAACTGATCGGTCAGGTGTTAACAGAAGAGATGTGTTTTCAGACGATTTTTAAAGATGGCTTTATGTGAATATATACATTATTAAAGCTTTTTGAATTAAGACTAAATATTGTGTTACATTTTCAGACAAACTGCAAATGTTACACCCACGATCATTAAGCCGCCTATTGATTTATGTAGTGACGTAGTGGCAGCGTCTATGTAATTGGCTGACTATGTTAGTGCTGCATTTTGTGCTTGTACATATTTTTTATAAACTTCATTTTCAATCTTTAACCAGTATTCATAGTATATAATTAAATAAATGTGCAAAAATATTATTTCAATGAAGTTTTTTTATTTTGAGTAATAATGGGTCACAATGACGTAAGTGGCCAGGCCTCGCGCCCTGGTGCCTGCTCGTGGCGCCGACACTGCACACCAGCGAAGACACCCTGATCTGTAATTTTTCTAAAAAGTTAGGCAGAAGAGAATATAAGGAATAGTTTAATGTAATTGAATAGGCAATGAGACGATTGAGCAGCACACTAACAGAGCAGGTGCTGCCTACCTTTTGTGAAATAAGAATTGAAACGAGAATGCCTGCTTCCGCGACGGCTGCTGAAGGGACGGTGGTCTCCTCCTCGACATCTTCTTCCGGGGGGGGGGGGGGCGCTAGAGTGGGGGGCGCAAGAGCCAGCGTCAAAGAGGGCCGGGCTGCTGGGAAGCAGAGGCCACACGGGACCTCAACGGCTGTAGGTGGCCGGGTCGCAACGGGCATGATGTACGCAGTTCCTTTATAATCCCGGGTTGATTTTACCCCCCTGGTGCTCTTTCAAAGCCTTGGCCTGGTGGACCAGCAGGATGCCCAGTGTCGAGGTTGACCTCTCCAGGTGGCCGTCATCTGCGGGCATAAGTACACCGCGGATGGCACGCGCCATCTGGGGCACGTCGATTTTGCGCCAAGAAGGGGCCTTTTCTTACTATGCTTCTCAAATGTTTCTTTTGAAGCGGTTCTTTTCAGTGAACCGGTCAATCTGGTTGATTTCTGGCATGTCTGACAGTCCCTCTGACTCGAAATAAACCATTTTATTATTCACTTATTCCAGCTGTACTAAACTGAAGTGGGGTGAAGAGAGAACTAATAATGATACATAGCTGTTCTCGACAGTTGCAGCAGCTTTCAGGGGCCCATTTCATAAGGAGGTTCAACTAACACCAGGTTAAAATGTGAACTCTGAGTTGATTTACACTGAGATGGGAAACTTTGAGTTTTTGGTTTCAGAGCAGACGATTTGAGTTAGTTAAATATTGTAAACTCTGAGTAGGTTTACCTTGAGTTAAGCGCTTGCACCACAACTTCGACAAGCTCCGATATGACAATTCACCATGGCAATCGCAGCAAAAAGCAACATGGTATCAGAAAACGCTTGAGAGCAAGGCACACTTTCCCCTCTGAATACAGTGGATTTACTAATGTGCTGAAAATGACTTAAGTTAATAATAAATAGAAAAATGTAACCGTAAACAAACAAATGAATCAGTTAATGAATGAATAAATGAAACAACGAAATAATAAAAAATTCTCATGTTCATTTACATTTAGCAGACGCTTTTATCCAAAGCGACTTACAGTGCACTTATTACAGGGACAATCCCCCTGGAGCAACATGGAGTAAAGTGTCTTGCTCAAGGACACACTGTTGGTGGCTGCTGGGATCGAACCAGCAACCTTTTGATTTAGCAGTTCAGTGGTTTAACCCACTAGACCACCATCTCTATTATGTTTATGTTTTATGTTCACACGAGTGCTCTAGTCTGGAGTTTGAGACGTCATGGTGTATGGGACACTTGAAAGTCTCTCTGATCGCTGGTTTGAATTTGTCTCGGAGCATTTGAGTTGGAGAGGTCTAATTTAATTGCTTATTACCTTCATCACGTCATTTTGTTCCGTGTTTATTAGTTTCTTTATTTACGCACTTTATTTTTATACATTTTATGAAGTAATTTCTCATCCTCCATAGAAAACTACCATTTGTGAGGGTATTGTGAGGGCAGCCTCTTCATATACAGGATCCTCTTTAAAAGCACATATGACATTATTAATGAAAGAATGAATGAGGTACACCACTTGCACTTTTAAGAAGGGGGGAGGTGGAGAGAAACTGGGTTTACCTAAGAAAAGTTGCTCCCGACCAGGTTAGGTTCACAGAGTAAGTTCCTATGGTTACTGACTCTGAGTATAAGTGACCTTTCTCAGGTTTATTATACCTCACATTCTGAAACGGGCTCTAGATCACCAGAACACACTGAACCGAGAGCTGTTTCTTTCGGACAAGTCCGATTCAGAACCGATGCTGTGCTAAAGCTACGAGAGGACTTAAATATATCTGCCAAAATATAGGTTTATTTAATTAATAAAAAAATGTCCGAAAGAGCGAGTTTGCTAGAAAGATGTCCAAGAATGAAACCTTTAATTTGTGAGAAAATATTTTACAAGCATTAAACTCTCATTGCATAAATTCGAATACTGCTTTACGGATGTGCAAAACTGGTCTGTGAATGAAGTTTTTTGTTTTAGTTGTGTGAATGTGTGAATGTGTTTCGCACAATGTTGACTGCAGCAATTTTAGCAAAAAATGTGAGTGCATGAGTATCTCAGTTTGTGATTTGTAGAATTGTATTTTTGCACTTGCACTAAAGGATTCAAGAAGTTGTAACTGTTGTGTTGTGTTAGCGGGAGAGAAATTTACTGTTACACATGTGTGGCCACACATATCTTGAAAAGTGAAAGTGACCGATTCGTCAGGTGTGGTGACCCATACTTGAAATGTGACCTCTGCTTTTAACCCATCCAGTGATTAGTAAGCACACACACAGCAAGTGCTGAGGATCCAACCGGCAACCTTCTGATCACGAGTCCGACTCTTTAACCATTAGGCCACGATTGCCACTTCAAAATATCCCATCATGCCCATCACTGCATATATGTATTGCCTTTATTATTTTTTGTATTATAATTTTTTATTTGTGTATTTATTGACTGTGTTCAGTTCTCAGTTGTCGAAGGTTGTTTTATTATATGCCTTGTGTCACTCTTTTGTGTTTCTCATAGGTTTGTTGGACTTTGTTATTCTGTGGACAAAAAAAAATGATTTCTGTATTTGGATCCTCTCCCTGTTTTCATGCCTGCCTGTTCGTAACAACTTGTGTCTTGTACTTCATTTTGTGTTGTAGTTATAATACCCCACCTCTGTTCTCCCCTGTGTCTTGTTTCATCTGATTATTGCCTAACTATATATATAACTGTGACGGAACGAACCACACCTGCTCCAGGCTGGCTTTGAACCTGGTCGGTTCTGCATGGGAGTCAGGCGCTCTAACGAGGAGGCTAAAGACCGCGTCTCTAGCGTCTGTCGCTAGAGAGTCCTTAAGGCAGAGGAGTGAGGTTTACATACTTGCACTGCACTTTACTGGCTTGACTCTGTTACATAACAATGAATGTATTGTTCCTTGTCAGTCCTTGTCTATGTCTAGCTAGCCTGCTCCACCTGGGCTCCTGCTCACTTGAAGACCACACCCGGGACTTTTTAGATCTCAGTCCAGACACACACTATCTAGATGAATCAGTTATTGTGTTTTTATCATGCTAGTTTAAATGAGCCACGCCACTCCTGAGCTTCCTGTGTTCTCTGCTATGCTCAAGATACCTGCTCTTGTGCTCGCTGTCCTCCCTGCTTACCTGCTCCACCCTGGTCCCGGACACAATCGGCTCCACCCTGGTCTCCAACCCTGTCCTAGTGCTCTCCCGCTCCACCCTGTTGGTTTTTGCCTCCTACTCCGTCGACTCTGCCCTGGTAGTCTTCGCCTCCTGCTCTGCCACCACCACTAGCCCTCTAACCCTCCCCCTGTTCCCCCTCCCACCTATCTTGTTTGTGTTGGGTGCATTCAGAGCTGCCCATTTTGATGGAGGGTAACTGTCATGTGCTTGTCTGTGTGTCTCCTGGTCCGTACTTCATTTTAGGCTTGTTTGACTTGATGCGGCGCCGCGAGATCCAACAGTCGGATGACTTTAAACTAACTGGAGAGCGTTTCGAAACCAAACTTTGATGCTGAACCTGTTGGATCTTGTGGTGCCGCATCAAGTCCTCTATTTGTTTTGTAGGTATTTTGCCCCACCTTAATTGTTCTCAGCTTTGTCTCAATTCATTTCATTGTTGCCCTTATATACACCCCTGTGTTTCTCTTGTTCCTTGTCTATGTCCGGTTAGCCATGCTCACTGTGTTTGGTTTTTTCTTTTGTTAAATAAACGGTTTGCACCCAACCCCTTGCTTCTAATGACTCTGTATTACTACAAGAAAATCTGATTTAGTTCAAATAGATCATCTGCTAATCAGACGATGTTAGATCTGTTCTATGACTATGTATCGTATATGTTCAATGTTTAAATGGAAGCCAAACTATGTTGCAATATGTGTGTTAAATTGATTTACATCAGTTTTCTGTAATAAATGCCAACTCATGATTTTAAAACATTTTATTAATGCACACCAATTTATTACAATTACTGCTGTGACGCAACACACTATATACAGTTAAGATAGTGCCTTTAGAAAGCATTATAAATGTCTATTTTGTATGGTAATACTTAAACGCGATGATCTTTTCAAATTGAACACATTTATAAATCTAAAACAAAAAAGAATCTTCTTTTACTCTTCTCCACATCGAGAACTAAGAACAGAATACTTTCAGAAGGCACTGAAGACTCTTTTGACACTTGCCCACTAGCAACAGTAAAAGACTGTAAGAGTTATCATGAAACACATCATTACACCGCTGTCAGTAATCCATCTAGAGCATGTATCTTTTGCCTTTATTTAATATCGATGAAAAGCGCTATAAAAGCTACCACAGGCAGAAAACATCAAGTGTAAATCGCTTGAATAACACAATATTACTGAATCATATGGCTATTATTAGAGACAGTTTAAGGAAAGGACTGTAAGGAGAGAGACCGTGTGTGCAATCTTTACCAAATGTTGACATCAAGTCAGAATTCAGCAACACTGTGTCTTAGGGCAGTTTCACAATGGCCTTTAGGTGCGCACTCAAGTTTGTTTCGTTTGGATAATGTGAATGTGTCTCCTGAACTCGGTTGCGCACCTACAAACCGAACCCGAGTCCGCTTAAAAAGGGTGGTCCGGAGTCCGGTTCATGTGAACTATGGTAAGATCCGCTGCTGATATGAACACAATCTTACAAAATTGCGAAAATGAGCCATTATTAATGACGAATAATTTGATAAAAATGTGTTTGTGTTTCAGACGAGATAGACCGATACACACATATCTCATTTTGGCATTCTTAAGAGCATTTGCAGGACAATATGAATGCAGTGGGTTCCGACTAGGCAAACAAACCAAGTGTTAAACCCCCTGAATGTGCTGTAGTGTCTTTCACATCAAATACAAAAATAGATCTGTTGACAATAGCAAAGGTCAGTACATGTTAGTCGCCTGCAAGCAGATTAGTGAAGTATACAAATGTTGTCATTCTTATGGTTACAGTTTATACCTTAACAGTGCAAATGCAGATGTCCTGCCACTTTAAAACAGGGAACAGAATGAATGCTAGTAAATGGAAATCCGTACACGCACACTAGCTTAAAGATGCATTGTGTCACTTTTTGCTCTCCCACGTACCTTCTCTGGATCAGTTCCACATTTGTGGAATGATCTGCCTGCTGCTACAACACCAGCAGATTCTCTGGCCATCTTTAAGAATCGTCTCAAAACACATCTCTTCCATCAGCACCTGAACAATCACTTCTGATCTCTTTTCTACTCCTTCTATTCTTTTAAAAAAACGTATCGTTGTATACTGTGGTAGGCTACATGAGACCATTTTGCACTTTTTGTTGTCCATATGCTGTTCCAATTGCGTCTATTGTTTCCCTCATCTGTAAGTGGCTTTGGAGGAAAGTGTCTGCTAGATGACTAAATGTAAATGTAAACTGAATTGCTAAACTCCGCTCATTTTTCCCTCCCCTGCTGTGCCCATATTCGCTCTACTGGCTGAGCCGAAAGTTGAAACACTGTTCAAACAAAACAGTGAAACATTGCACTGAAGAAGTTAACCTCCAAGTGGCAGATTATAGCTTATAATCGAGTAGTTTAGATCAAGAAAGTATTTTAGCATCCAAAAAATGACACACATCACCTTTAAAAAGAGGAACAAACACCAGCAAATGCAAACACAGAGTAAACAGACTTCTCATCCATAGTTATAGGTGAAATTATACGTGCTGGGTTCTTTTGGTACTGGGGGCGGAGCCTCAGGGATGGTAATGTTTTCTAGATCAAGGAGGCGGAGTTTCATTTCCATGCTCATTAATGTGTCAAGGTCACTTCGTGTCAGGTCACTGCCCAACTCCTTCCCCAAAAGTGCAGAGATTCCGTCCGTCCAGATGCAATACTGTGTAACAAACAAACGACACTTGGGTCTTTAAATATTAAAACAAAGAAAGAAAAAGGTTTTGTTAGACAGTGAAAGTTCATTTCTATATCTCATGAAAGTGTGAAATCTCGTTCTGATGATGAGGTAAATGTGGGAAAAGCGATAATGGTCAACTGTAGCACACATGCACACGTACTAAAGAAAAAAACATGTTTGTATCATTAACCTCATATTTGTTGGGTGCCACAAAGTTGAGAGCTTCATCTGGATCATAGAGAATTGAGAATGCCAACTCCAACACTTCCTACAAACACATCATTACACAGTTGAGTTCAGCCGTTCAATGATTCAGACAAAATTGAAGTCTTATTCATACAAAGAATCTGTGTGCTTGATCGATTTCAGCTAGTGTTGGTTTTACACAAAGGTCTTCACAGTCTTTAGAAACGATTGTTTTAGTTCTAGCTGTGGTCGGCAGTCAGTAGCTTCTTTCACAGCCGCTAGTAACAGGAATAATTGAACCCAACGAGCAAGGAGGGATGTTGTTGGAGAACTAGTCCCTCAGGCCAACTTCCTGGCTTCATTCACACCGACATTAGCACCTCTCAAGTGGTATTGGCCAGCCAACAAGGGCACGCAACATTTCATAAACAAAACCACTGAAACTGAGCTGTGGTTTTGTAGTGTGTTCTGGACTTCTTGACACAATTGAAGCAGGTAAAAAGAAGAAGTGAGAGCCGAAATGTCCTATGTCATTTGAAAGTGATACATATCACAAAAATGGAGAAAAAACACAATGCACGGATGGAGACAACAGGTACATGCTGCTTACATTAGCTTTCTGTAGGTTAATATGTTTAAAATGGCGTTCTGTGGTGTAACAATTTGATCAACATGAAACGTTCCCTTTCTGTTGGTCTCTCGACGTTGTGTTGAATCGACAGATTGGGGTTCCTATGGAAAACACCATGACGCTGTGGCGCGTCACAATCTCTAGCGAAGCGATGGTGACTGGCCTGGGCGTGTCAGACGTGAGCGCTACCGCAAAATTGTAACTTACTAGTGGATAGGTAGGGGGTCCCAGAGCTTTTTGAACAGGTGGGAAGCCGCTGCCTTTGGCCCTCACAGGCGAAGGCCTTGTTTCTCTAACAGCGAGAAGCCACCCGGTTCCTAACCCTAACACACGGGCGATCTTGGGATCGGTACGCTGTCGTGACTACGTCCACAATGCAGTGCACCCTTCTCTTTTTGGAGACAGCCCTCCCCTTCTGCTGTCCTCTGCCTTCTCGTGCCCCTTAGGAACCTGATGATCAGGTCGTGCTACGCTCACCAGGGAACTTAACTCTGTAGCCAGTGTTGGGGCGGTCTCACGTACGTCAACCTGTGGGGTATCATCCCCGCTGAAAATGCCATGTGTCCCAGGAGCCTCTGAAATTGTTTCAGGGGGATCGCTGACTGCTTGAAATGTTCCAGGCAGTTCAACACTGACTGAGCGTGTTTTAGTCAGTCGCTCTGTCATGGAGACACCATTGAGTTCCATACCGAGAAAGAGGATGCTCTGCACAGGGGAGAGCTTGCTCTTTTCTCGGTTGACCTGTAGTCCCAATCAATCTAGGTACCGGAGCACTAGGTCCCCATGTGTACAAATCTCGCAAGTGTGCCAAGATGAGCCAGTCGTTGAGATAGTTTAGTACCTGCACACCTTTCTCCCTGAGAGGGGTGGTTTGATGGCTGGCAGTGTGGATTTTCGCTGTGGGGATGCCGCCGGGGAAGAGATCGGCTATGTTGATTCACCTGCCTGGCAATGATGTTGCACAACGCACCGTCGACTGAGAGTGCTGAAGGCTGCTGATTATCCCTCAACATTGTGTCTCACAGTGGCGCAATGTCGAGTTGCCGAACACCGTCATGTAGAGGGTGAGAACGGCTGTGATAAACACCAAGAGAGAGTGTAAACTCTGGGAAGTGGGCTGTTGGGACAGGGCAGGAACTGTCCCGGAAATTAACCAGCATCGATCCGGGACAGTTCAACCAGCAATGGAATGGCTGGGGCAGGCTCCGGAGGGCGTCGAAGAGGACCAGGGCTGCTAGGTTAGCAGATGGTAAACGGGATCTCGACGGCCGGAGGGCGGCCGAGTCGAGGAGGATATGCTTAGCCTCTGTTTGCTTCTTTACTGTAGAGAACAGTACTTTTCGATGTCCGCTTCTTCCTGACCTCGAGCCCCTGAGGGAGGGAGCTCAGAGGAATCGTCGGAGTCTGATGCCAGAAGTTACCCTCCGATGCTGGAAGGGACATCTCATCATCATCACAGAGCGTTTCCGAATACGTGGTAATCCTCATATCACCCTCGCTGCTCGCCGTAGCCGCTGCTGTCACGGAACAGGAAGCTGCTGGCAGGAGTCGTGATGAGTGGCGATAGCGACAACATACACATTCAGTGTGGAGTATGTAGCGTCCCTGCCTCTGATAGAGGGAGAGATGATGCCCCGAAACTTGGGAGAGTCTCTGGCGAATTGGATAGAGTAACCAAGACGGACCGCCCTCATTAGCCACCGAGACAGTGTGGGCAGCTCCCGAGCTCCCAGGGACTGTGATAGGGGACGGTCTGCTTCATCATTCCCACGTGGGGGTGGTTCGTCGGCTGGCGGAGCTAACCATATGTCACGGGGGGTACCCGGAAGGAAGGTTGGCTCCGTCTTTTTGCCTGCCTGGTGGGACAGCTGCACGGACTGTCGGTTTGAGAGTGGTGGCAGCTGTCGTGTGTGTACGACCCTAAGCCTCGCCAGGGCGTGAGGTCGGGTTGCCAGGCACAGTCCAGTGGAGTGTGCCATCGGCAGCAAGTACAACCGTGGAGAACAGAAAAACTCTGTGAGTAAGTGGGCGCCAAGCCCTGAAAAGGGTCCGGCTTTGGTGACGAGGCAGGAGCCGTCCTGTACCGACTGGTCAGAGCCGTGACTGTGAAGGTCGGGCCCGATGTTGTTCTCCCTGGGGTCTTGCCGTCAGTGTCCCTTCTTGCGAGAAGGTTGCTGACGGGGTGGAGGTTTCCCCCTAGACCTCCGCTTCCGGGGTGCCGCCTGTGGGGGTACAAGAACCGGAGCAGATGTCGAAGGGGTCCTGTGTTGCCGGGAAGCAGTCGCAAGGCCGAGTCGCGGCGCGGAAAAATGTGGCTAATTGGCACTGTCTGTTTCTTCACCGTCAAAAACTGCTAAGCACAGTCCTTGATGGTGTGACCAACAACCCACCCTGCGAGATGGGTGCATCAACAAAGCGGACTTTCTCGGTGTCACTCTTCTGCGCAAGTTACAGCCGGGGGTTGTCTCTCCTGGACCACTACCGTGGACATAGTCCGATCCATTCTCTTGTTTTAAAGGTTGCGATGGGAAGAAACAATGTTGCCAACTGCACTGAGCTTACACTCTGATAGAATGTGAATTTCAGTCACACATGAGCATTTACTAGACACATACGATTCTGTTTTTCTCCACAAATCCAGATTGTTAAGATAAATGCGTAATTGCCCCTCGATACTATCATGTATCGGCGATAGAACGATCTGACTATAGAGAATATCAGACCTGGTGTGTTTTCTCTTACCTTGTTCTGTTTGAGTGCACTCTTCTCCTTCATGTGAGGACAATCTTTCCCTGTCAGTACTGCTTTGATGTCAGACACGGCGACTGTGAGGGAATGAAAGGGAGTTACACCGCAAAGAAATATGCATTGTGATCAATGCTCTTCTATTCACAAACATGTGCTCACTTTTATCCATAAGCATTTCAAGAGGAACTTCACCCTGAGGAGACTCATCCAGATCTCCATAGTGAAGAATCTTGTGATTTAGCGACAGACGGCAGAACCAAAACTTCTCTGTAGAAGCAAGACTTTTGTTAGACTCAAAAACTAAAAGAATTTGTTCTGATGGCTCTCTATCATTGTGAAAGTCGGGATGAGCCGGTATTAAATTGATCCTTTATCGTAATTGTTTGCTTTCACTGTGCGTGTGTGTCTATGTCAATGTGTGTTCGTATGTGTGCATATTGTAGGGCTGCACGATTTGAAGAAAAAATCGAATTGTGATTTTTCTGACCAAAATTGCGATTTGCGATTTAAAATGCGATTTGACTACTATTTAAAAAAAAAGAACTAGGTTTGTTGTGTTGGTTTTAACAACATGCATCAAAAATAGACCAAGCAAAATCACAAACTATTGTAACATTATCCCACTGTTTATTTAAAACCACTTACACTGTGGCCACTTTTTTTAATAAAGTTGTCATGCAAAAATGTCATGACAAATTAAGAGAATAAAAGCAGTATCTTTAATAGTTAAATTTACAAGTATAAACAAAACCTTAAACTTTTTATATCCCAAACACACTGTAAACAATTACAGTTATGTATGGCGTCTGTTATTTTGCCGTAAGTTCTTGAAAATGTGTCGTAGGATGTGCTTATTTCAAACGCGTGATTAATTGAAGTTTGCTTGGATGTCAGTTGTGGTGGTTGTTGCCACGAAGTGGGTTCATCTGTGGACTTTTTGGCCTTGCATTCATCATAGAATAGTCTTTGACACCTCTGCAGGTGTTGATAGAGATTGGTTGTGTTGCCTCGCGAGGTCGACATAGGCTTTCAAAATAATTCCAAACATAAGCGATGCTTTTTCATTTAGGTACCAAGTCATCTGCTGCTGCAGGACTTTGCGCTTCAGCAGACATGACGTTACTTTGTTGCGAATTTGAACTGCTGCTCCCGGTCGCGCTCATCTTTTCCAAATGTCGTTCTTTGCTTATTCAAGAGCATGTACAGTAGAGATGCGCGGATAAGCTAAAATGTCACCCGCTGCTTCAAATAAATTATCCACACGCCCGCACGTATAATTTTCTCTGATATATATTCTCCCTTTTTAAATTTCTCTCGGATCTGGATCTCCATTTCTGCTTAAAGAAATAGACCATCCTCTACCGCCGCCACGCGCACATTTCTTTTAAATTACTGCAAATAAGCGCCTGATTAAAAATGCATTTAAAACATATTCATATTTTTTGAGAAATTGTGTTAATATTGTATATGATAACATCCACCCGCGACCCACCCGCCATTAATCTGAATGTATTTTTTATTACCCGACCCGCAGATCATCCGCAGTGCCCGCGGATTTAACTGCCATCCACGCATCACTAAAGTGTTAAAATGCTGCCTATTGGTTTAACGTAAAATTGCAGAAGCAAACTGTCAAATTATACGCTGCATTTCTATCATATTTAAAGGCCTTTTAATCGAAATAATCGCAGCTTTTGCGATTTGAACATCGCACTCGTTCAAATTGCGATTTCGGTTTAAAAACGATTAATCGTGCAGGCCTGGCATATTGTATTTGTGGAGTGTTTGTATGTGGGTATGTGTTTGTCTGTCTTCTGTGTTTTCACCTTTTTCTTGTTTTACAGGTATATGACTTAAGTTGTTTTACTTGTATTCAATGTGTCTCATGTACAACTGCTTTGTAACAATGAAAATTGTATAAATAAAGTTGAGTTGAGTTAAATGTTTATTACTGTATATACGGTTTTATCATTGTGTTGAATTTCATCAGAAAAACTAGTTGAAAAGATAAGCAAAGTGTTAGAGTCTCGATAACAGGTTTAAGAACTTAATCAAATAACAAACAGTAATACGAATTAAAAAGTATAGCTTCCTGATAAATCGTCAGGTGTAGATAATACTCAGGGGCTAAAAGAAAAAAAATCCTGAGCCTGAACTTTCTTTTTACGGGGTTGCGAGAGTAAACACATACGCGGGGTCATGCGTCAAACCAGAAGAACATTATTTCCCTTGAAACTAACTTTTTGAGCTTCTCAGATAGATGTTTCTTAAACTGTGATGGTATGTAGATTGATCACAGAATGACTCAAAAGAAGTGTGGGCATAGTTATAACCCACAAAACAATGCAATTCTGGTATATAAAAACATAGCTTGACATACGAAATTTATCATAATAAAAATCCTACTTTATAATAAGAAAATAAATAAGACTCAAATTTTTTGGCCTATCACGGGTGGCATTTTGAGAGCAAGAAAAGTCTATAGATCTATGATGAATTTTGTAATCTACTTAACTATTTTGTGTTCTAGTAGTCATGTAATGATTAGTTTCATAGGTATTAATGTCCACAATACATAGTAATGAGATCACAGTTGGTCATAAATGAGCCTTCAAAAAAGCAAAAGTGATCACTTTTTTGAGCAGTTTTTTTTAATAATGATTAGCGCAGGCAGATTTATTTTTTAATTCAATTTTATTTAGTGGTGGGCTGTTATCGGCGTTAACATGCTGCGTTAACGTGAGACTCTTATCTTTTTTCCGTGTTCAAACACCGCAATCCGGAAATCCAGCCAAGGCCGGAAAACTTTAAGCCGTGTAATACTTACAGTGAGGAAAATAAGTATTTGAACACCCTGCTATTTTGCATGTTCTCTCACTTAGAAATCATGGAGGGGTCTGAAATTGTCATCGTAGGTGCATGTCCACTGTGAGAGACATAATCTATGAAAAAAATCCAGAATTCACAATTTATGATTTTTTAACTATTTATTTGTATGATACAGCTGCAAATAAGTATTTGAACACCTCTCTATCAGCTAGAATTCTGACCCTCAAAGACCTGTTAGTCTGACTTTAAAATGTCCACCTCCACTCCATTTTTTATCCTAAATTGGATGCATCTGTTTGAGGTTGTTAGCTGCATAAAGACACCTGTCCACCCCATACAATCAGTAAGAATCCAACTACTAACATGGCCAAGACCAAAGAGCTGTCCAAAGACACTAGAGACAAAATTGTACACCTCCACAAGGCTGGAAAGGGCTACGGGGAAATTGCCAAGCAGCTTGGTGAGAAAAGGTCCACTGTCGGAGCAATCATTAGAAAATGGAAGAAGCTAAACATGACTGTCAATCTCCCTCGGACTGGGGCTCCATGCAAGATCTCACCTCGTGGGGTCTCAATGATCCTAAGAAAGGTGAGAAATCAGCCCAGAACTACACGGGAGGAGCTGGTCAATGACCTGAAAAGAGCTGGAACCACCGTTTCCAAGGTTACTGTCGGTAATACACTAAGACGTCATGGTTTGAAATCATGCATGGCACAGAAGGTTCCCCTGCTTAAACCAGCACATGTCCATGCGCGTCTTAAGTTTGCCAATGACCATTTGGATGATCCAGAGGAGTCATGGGAGAAAGTCAGGTGGTCAGATGAGACCAAAATAGAACTTTTTGGTCATAATTCCACTAAACGTGTTTGGAGGAAGAAGAATGATGAGTACCATCAGTGGAGATGGTGGTCTAGTGGGTTAAACCACTGAACTGGAAATCAAAAGGTTGCTGGTTCGATCCCAGCAGCCACCACCAGTGTGTCCTTGAGCAAGACACTTTACTCCATGTTGCTCCAGGGGGATTGTCCCTGTAAAAGTGCACTGTAAGTCGCTTTGGATAAAAGCGTCTGCCAAATGACTAAATGTAAATGTAAATGTACCATCCCAAGAACACCATCCCTACTGTGAAGCATGGGGGTGGTAGCATCATGCTTTGGAGGTGTTTTTCTGCACATGGGACAGGGCGACTGAACTGTATAAAGGAGAGGATGACCGGGGCCATGTATTGTGAGATTTTGGGGAACAACCTCCTTCCCTCAGTTAGAGCATTGAAGATGGGTCGAGGCTGGGTCTTCCAACATGACAATGACCCGAAGCACACAGCCAGGATAACCAAGGAGTGGCTCTGTAAGAAGCATATCAAGGTTCTGGCGTGGCCTAGCCAGTCTCCAGACCTAAACCCAATAGAGAATCTTTGGAGGGAGCTCAAACTCCGTGTTTCTCAGCGACAGGCTAGAAACCTGACTGATCTAGAGAAGATCTGTGTGGAGGAGTGGGCCAAAATCCCTCCTGCAGTGTGTGCAAACCTGGTGAAAACTACAGGAATCGTTTGACCTCTGTAATTGCAAACAAAGGCTACTGTACCAAATATTAACATAGATTTTCTCAGGTGTTCAAATACTTATTTGCAGCTGTATCATACAAATAAATAGTTAAAAAAATCATACATTGTGATATCTGGATTTTTTCTTAGATTATGTCTCTCACAGTGAACATGCACCTACGATGACAATTTCAGACCCCTCCATGATTTCTAAGTGGGAGAACATGCAAAATAGCAGGGTGTTCAAATACTTATTTTCCTCACTGTATGTCTTCAGCTGTGAGGAATGCAAATGGCAATATGTTATTCAGAAACAGGTTAATATGAGAAGTGTCATGTCATTACTCATATCTCATGTTTAGCTCCTCCTTTCTTCTCCACAAGAGACCGTTGACATTAGAGTGTGCGTGCGGTGCGTATGACGCTTACACAGTATTTAAACACCGTGTTTTTACAACCGCTCAAATGAAAAGATGAGACACATTCTTCTTCAGGCTAATTTGAAGTGCCCGCAATAACACTTTGTGTCTTTTACTACTGTGATGTCCCGTACTACCGACTGCTGGCACATGTCTATGTGATAGATGAGGTGAAGTGACCTTGTCTGCGTCTGTTGCCCAGTTTACGGAAGCAGCTGCCCTCACACAGGCGATTGAGTCGCTGCTGTTTAATCAGTTCCAGAATCTCAGGCTGGATTCTCTCACGAAGCTCTCTGAATCACACAAACACAACATAAACACAAATACCAGTTCAACCAGACTGACTGCTAAATACTAATGAGGAAACACACACATTATGGGAGGAGACTGGAAGTCATCTTGACTCATTCTCTCTGACTGACGCAGACGCAGAATCTCAGCGTAACTCAGACTGCGCAGTTTCACACGCATCTGCTCCAGAGATGACGGCTTCATGGCCAGAGCTCTACTCATCTGCTCTCTCACCACCGTCATCACCTACACACACACACACACTTCCATGCTTAAAGGGGACTTGCCACAGACATAAAGCTTTTTACACTGTACAAACTGTATAGTTTGATTTATAAGCTGTTTTTTTTTTATGGAGACAATTTCTTTTTTCTAAAATGATACTATCTTTGTAGGTTTGTTTGTTCCACACACTGTAGGGTTTAACAGGACAAACATAGACAGACACACACACCTTCTTGAAATCCTCGGTGGTAGCTCTCATCTCTTTCCATGTTTTATTGATCAGCTGCATGCAGATGCAGAAGAATTCCTCCCAAGCACGCTCATGGGTGAAAAACATGGGATGATAGTCATTACATCCTTCATTCGCTGTGAAGAGAAGATGCGAAGTCATCCAACACGGGGTGTGATGTGAAATAGAAGGCTAGCCCTGCGTCACAATTCGCATCGCATCAGTGCTAACTAGCATTCAAAACTAGAATAAGCCCCAAAGCCCAGTGTGTTGAGTCACAGATTCTCTGTTTCAAGTGAATATTCAAAGTGAAGATCAATGCACACTTAAACGACTAGCATTCCCAAGTCTCACTGCAAGAGGTCAGAGTTAAGTGACGCTTCACTTCATCAATTAAATAAGTTAATACATGTAGAAATAATAAATAAATACATACTTACACAGAAGAGCGTATTTTAATTATTGTGACAGTTACCAATGTGCGTGCATACTGTTTTGCTACGCACTGAAATGTAGATACTTCTCTAGAACAAAAGCAGGACATACTTATAGGGTACAGTATAAATAAGCCAGTTGGGACACAGCATTGGTCTTAAAGGGATACTTACATTTACATTTATGCATTTGGCAGACGCTTTTATCCAAAGCGAGCTACATTGCAGTATCCTATACATTTATACATATACAATCCCCTGGGATCAAACACACAACCTTGCCTTGTTAACACAATGCTCTTACCACTGAGCTACAGGAAAGCTAAAAAAAAACACCTGTATGTTTTATGCCCCCTCGTGGCATCCTAACTGAATCTGACTTTCTTCTTGAAGAATAATGCAGTCGGAGTTATACTACCATCTATCCTAGAATACCTTTATCCCACGCACAGGACGGAAGCTAAACATTAATGTTAATAGTGCTGTCAATATGGACATTTCTCTTAAACAAACGCATGGATTGACTTCAGAAGACCTTTGTTAAGACCACAGAGCCGTGTTGAACAGTTCTTTGAGTGATGGATGCAGTTTTTGGAGCCTCAAAAAATCTACGGCTTAGAAGAAAAAGGATAGGAGGAATTATAACTCAGACTGCATCATTCTTCCAGAAGAAAGTGATATTCAATTAGGATGCCTTGAGGGGGCGTAAAACATCCAGCTGTCATTTTGTATCCCTTTAATTCTAAAAATACTTCTAAACATCATGAAGTCTTGGTAAATGCACAGTAGAAAGTCTAAAGAGAGGAAAGACTTACGCAGTTCTCCGACCTGTAGAATCTCACACAACATGCGTGTCAGCTCTATAGCACATCGAGCAAATGGACACTCGTGTTTGTCTTCACGACTGCTGTTCTCTAGGACAAGCTGAACAACACAAGCACCATCAGAAGAGCTCTTTAAAGGTTTACTGTAAATGATTTGTGGTGTCATATGAGAGGATTAAAACGTTCTTTTCCTCATCATCATCATTGTCCCTGCTTCTATTTACAGTCTTATTGCATCAACCCACACACATGCATGTAGAACAGCACTGGTATACTTCATATAGAGTGATATAATACGTGAGCAGATATGAGGTAATGTTCTCACTCTGATGTAAGTGTCCTGATGTAGTTTGGCGAGGTACAGTATGTTATCCAGCGCCAGCATTCCTGGAGGAGTCGGAGTAAAATCCAAGGCAGGATTCCCAGCATTCTGTGTACATTTGCTAGCATTAAACATCTTAAACATCACCAGAGCACTCAACAGCTCTTTACTAGTGTCATGACTCACAGTGAAGCCCAGCATCTTGTAGTCTTTAGCGTAGAAGGCTTTCCTCTTCTCTGTCGCGCTGGGATCATTGTCTCCATCAAATGCTATTCTGCGCAGTTCAAAGATGAAGTCTCTCTGTGCCTGAGGACATAACGATACAACAGCATTAGATAGAACATCTGTGAAACACTTTTGTTCATTTGTGGAGACCTGGATGAAGGTTGCTGTGCATTATGAAACAATGTTAATTAAGTAAGTTTGGGAGTAAGGGTCATTCATCCAATCAGCACGAGAGGAGGTCCATATATAGAGCAGTCCCTCAACTCTGTCCCGTGAAGGTTTTGCAGCATCACTTCACTCTCTGCTGCAACCTATCCTAGCTAAGGAGGGCGAAAGTACTCTGAGCTCAAGCACAAATGTCCCCATTCCCCCACTGGCCGGCACTCACGCAGTACTGTATGGACACTCGTCATGACAATGAAATTGTTTCTATGTAAGCACCACAACTAATAACAATGTGGCAACTACAGTGTAGTTCTGTTTATGTGTAAGGTGCTGGACCGAGAGATTCCACTTATATCGCTCCCACTGCACTTTAATATCAAAAGCCCATCGGTCTGTGCAGAACTGGTTAAAGTCAAACAAAACTAATGCTTGGTCCAGTTCTGGGCGGTAAATCATGGCTGCACATAATCATGCCACGTCCGTCAGAAGGTTATTTATGCCTGCATACACGGGCACGGTTCCAATAGGATAGTTTGACCTAGGCCTATAATTGCATGCTCGGAGCACTCCCCTCGGACAGCACGTCAAATGTGCTTTTGTTATCTCGACGGATGACATGTTCATGCAAACTCTGGAGTTTGTTTAAGCATTCGTTTACATGAGTTACAGCTGGTCTGGGAACAGCATAATCAGAGCTCTGAATAGAACAGAAGCAGTCTATGGTGTCTATGGTTAAAGTGAGATAGACAGATAATGTAATAGTGATTTGACTGGCCTGGTCGTTGGGATCCATTTTGGTCATCATGCGTTCTTCCAGAAGATTGAAGGTTAAGACCTGCAGCACATAGAGTTGATGGGCCATCTCGGCTTTCACTGGCCGATTCCCACGGATGATGTGCTGGACACATCAAAAAGACAAATATTACTTTCCATTTTGCATAATGGGTGTTGAAACTGTTCAGCTAGAATTGTTTATACTTTTATTTTTTTAGTCTGAAAGGTAAAATTTCAAGTAATATCCAAAAGGTGTCTCCTTTCTTTAAAT
Organism: Triplophysa tibetana; assembly: GCA_008369825.1. Classification (NCBI taxonomy): domain Eukaryota; kingdom Metazoa; phylum Chordata; class Actinopteri; order Cypriniformes; family Nemacheilidae; genus Triplophysa; species Triplophysa tibetana. The sequence continues at coordinate 20,446,253 of CM017911.1, read as the reverse complement.
CAGCTATGTAATAATGCTCCTTGTGAGAAACACTTGCTTTAAAACCAATTCTTCTGGAACCCCTTAAACTGTCAGTGTTATCCAGATCAGTCCCCTTCTGTCAAGCGAGCTACGTTCTGCTGGGCATTTCAAGAGTAAGCCGGGATCTAAAAAACTTTTCCATTCCGTCTCATCAGGGTGCGTTTGCGCCGCTTCGGCTGAGCAGCTTGCGTCGTGGGTGATATGGAGACCCCTATGGATGTAGTTCTGCCAGTCCCAGTGGCTTGTTATGTGTGACGCCAAGAAGGTTCACATTCTCGATGCGGCCATCAAGGTAGGCTGTTTAGTGATCCCACGGACTCTTTTTAATTAAACAGCTCAGATAAATAACGTTTTTTGTCAAAGATTCCGCCCAGATTACACTCAGAACAATCATTAAAAACCGAATAAACATATACGTTCTAGGTTCTGGGATTCTGTACTTTTTCCCAAAGGTGTGTAACAGCGCCACCTGTTGTACAACAGTATATACACTGATTGCCGTAATAAGTCGTCTTTGGCCTGAAAAGAGTTAAGATCACACAACTGTTATTAAACGAATTTGTAAAAATGGTATTGATCATCATTTCCTATAAAGGTACAGGGACAGGCCCTAGGCCAGGGGTGGGCAAACCTTTTAGACCAAAGGGCAACATCAAATTTTGCAAACCAAGTGAAGGGCCACATACAAATCCTTGATAATAGAACTTTAATTTGCACTGAAGGTGTGCATGGAACATATTTGACAAACATTTGTCACATTAAACAACAATTCTTATTTACCATCATAAAACTGAGGGAGAACCTTTGTAATTGTATTTCCAAGTCATGGCTATGAAAGTGTTAATCAGAGCAACGAGCCTGGTCACCTATCCTTGTTAGGGTTTCAAAGTCTGGAATGATCTGTGATGTAGAGATCCTCAGGATAGCTGACAATTGGCTGTTTGTTCAATTTGATCTGCGGTGGGATTTGTTGAATTTCATGACTGCGTAGGTTTATTCACACACATGTGGATCCAAATAAAACAAGCATTCTTTGAGCATTCTTTGTTTTTCATCTAGAAAAGCATAAAACTGGTTAACTGGTGCTGTCTGAAACGTCTCCTTCAAGGTACTGTCACACTGGATGTCGATGAGTTCCAGTTGTGTGTCTGGTGGTGCATTCTCACTGTCAAAAGACTGAGGCCTTGAGACAAGTTCAAGCTCAGTCTTGATGTTTGTGCAAAGTGTTGCTGTACCACTCAATGCAAGACTGAATTATTGGTGTGCTTAGTCCACTCAGTGTAGGAAAATGAGCAAAATCTCGGCTAGAAATCTGTCTGGAGAACAATACAAGTTTCGCTTTGAACGCTTTCACATTGCTGTACATTTCATGCACAAACATGTCCTTTCCCTTAAGTTTCAAATTGAGAATTTTCAGATGTCTCAGTGTGTCGACACTGAAGACTAGGTCGGCCAGCAAGTCTGTGTCATGTAAATCGGGAAAGTCGTCACTTTAGCAGCAAATACTCACCTTTTAGTTCCCAGACACGGCCGAGACTTAGTCAGCGCACATTTGAATGGTACAAAAGGTCATGGTGCTCTGCCACCCTTTCCTTAAAGGGAAAGTTCACCCAAAAACTCCAATTTGCTGTTTATTTACCCACCCTCCGGCCATCCGAGAAGTAGGTGACATTTCAACCATAAAGAAGATTGTTTGGTAAATCCGCAACTCGCTTTGCTTCATATAATGGGAGTCTATGGGGTCCACCTGTCTAAGTGTTCCTAAAGCACATCATTCCAAATGAGCGCCTCCTGGCAGCATGTTGAACTGAACGTCATTTTTAATAATATTAGTCGTACTGTGCAGCCGATCGTGATCTTCTTCTTGTAGTATTTAGTGGCCGATGGCATTCCAGCGTCTGGTGCGTTAAGTGCCACCTGCAGAAAGGGAGTGTTGAGCGACAGTCGCTTTTTTGTAATTTTGTGCTTTTATGTGACTCCCATTATATGGGAGTCACATAAATATTCCCATTATAGTCCCATTATATAGTCCCATTATATTTTTTTTCTAGGCAGATAGACACAGTCATACAAATCCACGCCCCTGATCCTTTCCATCATTGATCCATCCAGAGGAGTTCAGCTCAATTCACTTTAATTGTCACATCATCACATGTGGTGAGTGAAAGTCTTGGGTGCGTACTCCATACAAAGTAGAAAGCAGTTGGACTGTATGACAAACAACTGTATGACTTTACAGATATCAGTGAGAGTATGTAGGGCAGACGAACAGTGCAAAGTAAAAAAAAAGAACTGTACAGACAATATACATACATATGCACAGTATATACACAATATACACAAGATATAAGAATTAGACATTGAAAATACACATTAAATATTTATGTGTACACATGAATGTGTATGTATAATGGATCAATATAGTGCACATGGTACACATAGTACAGATATAAGTAGGTAAGTTTGGTGTAGATAGATATTGCAGTAGGCGCAATTCATGATGAACTATAGTCCATGAAACTGTAGTGTATGGTTAAAAGAAGTGTGAGCTTGTGGAGTGGATCAGTTTTTGATGTTGAGCAGTCTAATAGCGTGAGGATAAAAGCTGTCCTTAAGCCGGTTTGTGCGGGACCGGATGCTCCGGTATCGTCTGCCTGAAGGCAGCAAGGAGAGCAGCCAGTGATTGGTTAAATCACTGATGATCTTTCTGACTTTTCTCATAAACTCGTGATGTAGATGTCCTGGAGAGCGGGAAGCTCATCTCCCACAACACAACGGGCAGTTTGCACACTTCTCTGCAGTGCTTTGCGGTTGCCGGGGGTGCTGTTTCGATACCAGGCGGTAGTGCTGTAGTACTCGAGTCTGGTCTAGGACATTTTTTTATGGTCTCGGACTTGTCTTGGACTCGTTGGTATTTGCACCCCGGCCTTGGTCAATGGTCTCAACAAAGTCTTTCACTGTGCGTGCGTGTCTGTCTGTGTGTGTGCGTGTCCTTGTGTGCTTTTCTGTGTGTCCGTCATGTGTGTGTGTGTCTATGTCTATATTGTGTGTATCGAGCGTTTGTATGTGTGTGTCTGTCTTCTGTGTTTTCACCTTCTTCTTGTTTTTACAGGTATATGACTTTAGTTGTTGGGCTTATAGTCAATATAGTCAATATAGTTTCATGTACAGCTGCTTTGTAACAATGAAAATTGTAAAAAGCGCTTTATAAATATAGTTGAGTTGAATCAATCTTTCTTTTGTAATCTGCTTGTGCAACCTTGATGGCTTTCTTAAGGTTGCCTCTGGCTGCACTGTAGAGGACTTTTTCTCTGGTCCTGAATGCAGTATTGTTTTTTTTTAAAGGGTCCTGACCTCTCTGGTCATCCATGGCTGCTGGTTAGAATAAAGCCGGATGCATTTGTCAACAGTGACATTGTTGACACAGTTCTTAACATAGCAGAGTACTGTCAATGTGAACTCCTCCAAATCCTGATTATCTAAGACATCCCAGTTGGTTCTTTCAAGGCGGTCTTGGAGCCGAGAGGAGGCTCCTTCTGGACATTCTTTCACAATCTTGGTAATGGTGGACATTTTCCTTCTTAAAGGGGTACACAGAAAGGTGGTCTGACTGCCTTAAATGAAGCAGTGAAATTTACCTGTAACACTTCTTGACATTTGAGTACACCTTGTCCAAGATGTTTTCCCCTCTTGTTGCACATTTGATGTGCTGGTGGAATTTAGGAAGAACTCCTTTTAAGATTGGAGTTTATAGCGTACAGCAAGTAGCTTTGAGGTTTGCTCTCGTGCTTATAGGATAGATGTTGTGATTACTGATGACGAGTTGGCCGTGTAAATATCTGCGCAAGCTCCTCCCGAACTTTATTAATAAACATTGCTTAATGCTGCGTGTTTAACAGGGGTATAATGGTACACACAGGGGTTAAATCGGGCCGGACCCTTCGGGGCAGAGCCCTGGCACGTATACTGACCGTCTCGCTCTGTTCCCCCATGTGTGTGGCTCTGCTGGTGTTGTAAAGTGGTACTCCGTTGTGTAACGAATTGGACTTATGACATAGTATTTCTGTGCTTGATACACTCCCCCAGTACTCCAACTTGTTTCAGAAAAGTTTTTCTAAGTCTGGATCCCTGTTTCGATACCAGGATCCTATTCCTTTTGTTGGGCAATTCTCCGGAAAAGCAAGGCAAGGCGAAAGAAAAAGATGGCCCACGGTCCAACCGTCAATTGTAGACATGACGAGCAGCGGCGCTTCTCATCCAATATGCACTGTTGTTTTAATGATTCGAGTCATAATGAGCTGTTTGTAAAGAAAGGCTCAACTTTTGGGTTTTTAACCCAACTCAAGTATTTTAAGCAGTTTGTTCAAGGTGTGTGCGGCAGCAACGATGCACAAGTTAATGGCTCATCTCAATCATTGCCAATGTTGTACTGTATAAAGTTTTGAACGAAAAGTATTTGAAATACACAGGTCATACATACAATTCTCTGAACATCAATAACTGAAGATATTTGATATTGACACAAGGAAAGGGCACATGCCTATACAGAATGTTTCATATGTGGAACTTATTTCAAATCGCAGTTCCCACACGATCATATCAAGTGGCAGACTGTTTAGTTTCTGCCTCACAGTTTGAGAATACACACACAGCGTGCTTAGCCTGTGGTTAGTGAACATCATCATGGCCAATGGGAACACCTCTGCTTTTTGTGACACAAGGCATCAGAGGACCATGAAAAAGTGTCTTTTGCTAGAGCAAACAGTTCATCAGTCAAAAGCTCTTTTAGTAGTGAGTGAATCTTTATGACACTTACATTAAGTATGATGGCACGCAGATGTTTCTGTGCAAGTGTACTCGCCATCTCCTGCAACACAGACACAGGCATTCGGTCCGACACAGACACAAAGTGTTTCATCAGCAGGACTGTTTCAAAGTGCAGCTCATTTGATGGCAATTCAGATGATTTTACTGTGGTATATGTATAGATTGAGACAGTGAAGGGTACCTGTCGTCTGTCCTCTGGTGTCTTAAGGAAAAGAGCATTGATCAGAGCGATGGCATATGTCTGAATCTCTTGGTTAGATCTACAGGAATAAGGAAGATAGTTAGAGGTATCTCACTCTTCTCTCAGGTCAAAGTGTTGATCTCAGCTCTATAGAGTTCAGAAGAGGAAATCAATAGCAGCATTTACAACACAACAACTATAACAAGACTCTGCTTTAGAGAAAAAACTGATTACATGTTCAGTTTTAGGTATGGGTTTGGGCCCTGCGGCGGTATAAAGTGAGGCTACGCAGAGTGACATCTTCTTTATACAGCGCAAGCTGGGCATTTCATTCAGGCCAGTCTGATCTCTACAGTATGAGCTTATATCCCCCTTCTCCTTGTTCATATTTGGTTACGCCATTTGGAACCCTCAGCACAGAGCATCTTGCCCTAAAAGAGTCTCTAAAGACTTTTTAGACAGAATTTATTCTCTAACATTATAAATTGCTAATTAAATAACACTCGCACTCTTTTTGCAACTGTAGAGAGACTAACAAATCCCCCTAGTCAAGTTCCCAGGGAAATGCTGTCTGATGACAAATACAATGAGTTTGCAACTTTTTTCCTTCAGAAGATCAATAATATCAGAATGGAAATCGCCAAAGCTCCATGCAGCAGTCAGGTCAGTCTGACTTCAGTACATCAGAAATTAGTTACTTTGTCTGAATTTCAGACGATTGATCTCAAAACCCTGGAGGAAACGCTACAGCATCTTAAGGCGTCAACTTGCAGCCTTGACACACTTCCCACATCCTTTTTCAAAAGAGTGTTTAACTGTTTGGAAGCAGATCTCCTAAAAATAGTTAATACCTCACTGCTCTCAGGAACTTTCCCAGAGTCCCTAAAAAATCAGTTGTCAAACCTCTTCTAAAAAAGGGCAATCTAGACAAAACCTTACTGTCTAACTACAGACCTATCTCAAATCTGCCTTTTATAGGCAAGATCATTGAAAAGGTTGTCTTCAATCAGCTGACCAAATTCTTGAACTCAAATGGCTACATGGACAATTATCAGTCTGGTTTCCGTCAGCATCATAGCACAGAGACAGTGCTCATAAAGATAATTAATGATATTCGATTGAATTCTGATTCAGGCAAAATATCAGTTCTGGTTTTACTAGATCTCAGTGCTGCTTTTGACACAGTAGATCACACCATACTCCTAAATAGGCTGGAAAACTGGGTAGGGCTTTCTGGATTGGTACTTAAATGGTTTGGGTCATACCTTAAAGGGAGAGGTTACTATGTGAACATAGGCAACCATAAATCTGACTGGACACCCATGACTTGTGGTGTTCCACAGGGCTCAATTCTAGCTCCGCTCCTCTTCAACTTGTATATGCTCCCACTTGGCCAAATAATGAAAAAGTACCAAATTGTCTACCACAGCTATGCAGATGACACTCAGATCTACCTAGCCCTCTCACCCAATGACTACAGGCCTATTGACTCTCTTTGCCAATGCATTGATGAAATTAACAGCTGGATGTGTCAAAACTGAAGTACACAAATGAGCTGATCTGGAATTAATTCTACTTCAGACCTCCCTCCACGTCAAATTTCTTTGTCCTCAATTTACTTCTTTACTGAAGTAGAATATTTTAGGCCAGTTCTCACATAACGTTTATTCAAAAGACAAGCGAACAGGATGTCTGTCGAGCACCTCTGCCGGATGAAATGTGTGCATGGGAGCGTGTACACCAGCGTGACGGTGTGTGTGTGTGTGAGTGTATGCGCTCACACTTGCAGGTGTGAGATGAGTTGTCCCACAGTGATCTCCTGAGCCACACGCTGGTACAGACTGTGACTGTTCAGCACCATACTCTCCAGAATGGCCAGCGAGCGCTGGAGAATGGACACATCCACCATGGGCTGATTCACGTAACCTGTAATCTACGACACAGAAGTCAATCATAGCAAACCTTTGGTTTAGTTTCATTGCAAAAGCACCAATAGTCATTACGTTACACGTACTCGTTGGGCAGACCCTTGTACCGAAAAGGGAATTACACATTTGATTCTGGATATGTGTAATCCCTGGGATCCAACCCATGACATTGGCATTACTAGCGCCATGCTCAAACTACAGAGCCACAGGAAAGCTGTCCTGTCTGAAAAGTCCCCTCTCTTTTTCATTTTACAGGGTTTCTTTTACATCTTTCTTTCGATGTGTTACAATTACTGTACAATAAATTTGTAAAATGCTGAAATAATTTTTCGCATTAAAACAGTAAATTTTAGCTGACAGGCAATTGCTAGAAACAATTAGTAACAATTTTAGATTTTTTCATAAGAATCAAATCACTTTATTGACTGTCTTCTCAATCTTTCTGTCAACAGAAGAAGGCTGTATGTGAAGAGAGACAGATATGAATGTGTAACTCGCCTGCTTGATGAAGGAAACAGATACGAGATCCCAGGATACAATGCCATGATCCATCAGCTCGAGAAATGCAGTGAGAGTAAAGGCCAACATCTCTCCAAAACTACACAAACACACACACATATTAATGTAGAATATTTAAAGAAACAAGAAGCTCTGAAATCATATGATCTATAGTGAAGAACTGTACTGTGTGCCGCTCTCCACCAGTCGTGCCAGTGTTCCCAGGCCTTCCATGTTAATGAATTCAGTGGCAAACGTCGGGTCAGCTGAGAGTTTCGCCAGTTCCTTTAAAGCCTCAAGACGGGCATCAATGCCATGAGACTGCATTCTTTCCAGGAGCTGTCGAGCAGCGCGCATCTAAAGCGCAAAAGTGTTTGTGACAACAAAAGACGTACATGTTCATGAACAACATTTGAGCCATTATTGTTTAGATGAGTCTGTACACTAGCTTTACATTTTATGCACTGCTTATCACAAAACAGATCTAAAAACTCCAACAAAAAGAGTCAAATGTGTTTATGTGCTGTCTGACATTTTTATCCGTTTTTATTTTGTTTTATTTGTCGTGTTGGCTGTGTTCATGCAAACATCATACATTTAGAAAAAATATTGAATTGAACATAAATGTCCTTTAACCTACCTAGGTACAAGGTGCATATGGACAAAAATATCCTCATTGAAACCCATTTAAACTACACATTTGCAGGCATTAATCATACAATCATAAAAATCTTTTGATTATGTTGGCAAAAAGGAAATTACGAATATTGAAAACATTACAAGAAAATTCTATGTTCCCTTTCTGTCGGTCTCTCGACGTTGTGTCGAGAACGACAGATGGGGTTCGCCCTTGAGAACCAATCAACTCTGACTACTGTAGAAAAGGCCAATGAAATTTGGCCAATGAAATTTGCATGCCGGGCTCCGCCCCCGGATATCCGGTATAAAAGGAAACCGGCGTGCAGCATTCATTTACCTTTTGTTCTTCAAAGCCATTGTCTCATGATTACAAATACCAGATTCTACAATCTACCTACAACTGCACTGCCGGATCTACAACGTGTTCCAGCGGATCGTCCCTTCCTGCAGCGACCTTCCCCTGGACGTCTCGGCGGTTCCAGTGGTGTCAGAGCTAATTCTAAACAGTCCTTTTCAGGACTTATCTCTACAGCGCGGCATGTCCCGCTGTTCTCTTGGGTGCGGTACCCTCATCGAGGAGGGGGATGGACACGATCGCTGTGTTAGGTGTCTGGGCGTCCAGCACGCTGAAGCAGCGTTTGTTGACGCATCTTTCCCACACTGCGGGCAGATGGTCTTACAGAAGTTGCGGTCACGGTTGGCTGTCTTCCTATGGGAACCAGCCAACATTTCGTCTGCTACCCGGGCTGTGACATCTATGGCTACGGCCCGGATCTTCACCCCAGTTAGCGGCGTCAGTGATTTGGGGACTCCTGCGAGTGTAAACCCGCCAGCCAAGCGCTCACGGGCCTCTCGCACCCCAGTACGCTCTCGTGACCATTCCCCAACCGGCGGTGGCATACCGTCCGGATCCTCCTCCACGCACTCGGAAACGGGGCGTGGTGCGGATTAGATGTCTATCGCAGCATCGGGGGGAGAGCTGCCATCCGATTATGACGAATCCGAGCTGCCCCCCACGGGGGGTAGAGCTCAGGAGGAAGCAGAAGTCGAGATGTCGGTCATGCTAGCCCGGGCTGCCGCGAGCATTGGGCTGGAGTGTACACCACTGCCTCTCCCCCAGCGCTCGCGGTTGGACACTTGGTTCCTGGGGTCGGAACGCGGCACCAAACCGCGCCCACCCCCGGTTCCATTTTTCCCAGAGGTGCATGAGGAGCTGTGTCGGACCTGGAGCGCCCCTCTCACGGCTCGTTCCTCTCATACCAGCTCCGCCTCCCTCACCACCCTCGATGGTGGGGCAGCCAAGGGTTATGTCGACGTCCCTCAGGTGGAGCGTGAGGTTGCGGTGCATCTGTGCCCGCAGACGGCTGCCACCTGGAGGACCCGGTCTCGCCTTCCGTCCAAAGCCTGTAAGACTTCGGCATCCCTGGTGGCGAAGGCTTACAGTGCTGCGGGCCAGGCTGCCTCCTCGCGCACAAGTTCTCGGCAGTGAAGGAGCAGACGGAGGCGATAAGCCACATCCTACCGCGTCGCGACCCTACCGCGCCCCAGGCCTTCGAGTTCCCGCGCACCATCTGCTCCCCGACAGCCCAGGGCCCCTCCGAACTCTGCACTGGTCAAAGTGCACCCCCAGGCTGCACCCCGGAAGAAGAGTCCGAAGGGAAGACCCCCTCCTCGTCAGCAACCTTCCAGGAAGAAGCAGAAGAAGCACGAGAACACCCCGGAGAAAGCAACATCTGGCCCGACCGTCACAGCACCACCTCTGACCGGTCGGTATGGAACGACCCCTGCCTCGTTTCCAAAGCCGGGCGCCCACTTGCTCACAAAGAGAGTTGTTTTCCCCGGGCGTTCACTCCAGCCGCTCGCACACTCCACCGGACTGTGCCCGGTGTGAGGCCGCACACATATGACAGCTGTCACCACTCTCAAACCGACAGTGCGTGCCGTTGTCCCGCCAGGCAGGCAAAAAGGCGTAGCCAACCATCCCTCTGGGGAAACCCCCGCGACATACGGTTGACTCCGTCTGCCAACGAACCACCATTCGTGGGAATGGTGAAGCAGGCCGTCCCCTTGGTCCCCCTGTCACAGTCCCTGGGAGCTTGGCAAAAGTTGCCCACACTGTCTCGGTGGCTGATGCGGACGGTCCGTCTCGGCTACTCAATCCAGTTCGCCAGGACCCATCCCAAGTTTCGGGGCATCATCTCCCCCTCTCTCAGGGGCAGAGACGCCTCCGTGCTTCGGGCAGAGGTCTCCACCCTCCTGGCGAAACAGGCAATCGAGTCCGTCCCACAAGCCGAGATGTACAGTGGGTTTTTACAGCCCGTACTTCATCGTTCCAAAGAAGGACGGAGGGTCGCGCCCCATTCTGGACTTACGTACCCTGAACAGGCACCTTCACAAGCTGCCTTTCAGGATGCTAACCCAGAGGCGCATCCTGACATCTATCAGATGTCAGGATTGGTTCGTGGCAATCGACCTGAAGGACGCTTACTTTCATGTCTCGATTCTTCCTCGACACCGGCCGTTCCTATGGTTCGCTTTCAAGGGTCAGGCAGAGCAGTACAGAGTCCTCCCCTTCGGTCTGTCCCTGTCTCCACGAGTCTTCACGAAGATCGTGGAGGCCGCCCTTTCTCCTCTCCGGGAGAGAGGTGTGCGAATACTCAACTATCTCGACGACTTGCTTATCTTGGCGCACTCGCGAGATCTGTTGTGTACACAGAGGGACCTGGTGCTCCGGCACCTAGATCGATTGGGCCTTCAGGTCAACCGAGAAAAGATCAAACTCTCCCCCGTGCAGAGCATCCTCTTTCTCGGTATGGAACTCAACTCTGTCACCATGACAGCGCAGCTGTCCGCAGCACGCGCCCAGACAGTGTTGAACTGCCTGGAACACTTCAGGCAGTCGGCGGTCCCCCTGAAACAATTTCAGAGGCTCCTGGGACACATGGCATCTTCCGCGGCGGTAACAACCCTCGGATTGATGCACATGAGACCGCTCCAGCACTGGCTAAAGAGTCGAGTTCTGAGGACGGCGTGGCACACCGGCAGCAGGCGTATGGTCGTAACTCCTGTCTGCCGATGCACCCTAACCCCATGGTCTTCCATGACCTTCCTCCGAGCGGGAGTGCCCCTCGGGCAGGCTACGAGGCACGTCGTGGTGACGACGGACGCCTCGCTGCAGGGATGGGGTGCAGTGTGCAACGGGCACGCAGTAGCGGGGCGCTGGACATATCAACTGCCTAGAGTTGTGGGCTGTGCTGCTTGCGCTCAGGAGGCTCCGGCCTCTAGTGCAAGACCAGCACGTACTGGTCCGCCTAGACAGTACAGCAGCCGTAGCATACATCAATGGCCAGGGTGGCGTACGCTCACGGCAGCTAACACAACTTGCCCGACGCCTCCTCCTGTGGAGTCAGCAGGTGATCCGCTCCCTGCGGGCCACGCACATCCCAGGCGTACTGAACCAGACAACCGACGCGCTCTCTCGCCAGTACACACCCTGCGGAGAGTGGCGACACCACCCCCATGCAGTCCAGCTTATTTGGGTGCGGTTCGGACAGGCACAGATAGACCTCTTTGCCTCCCGCGACACCACCCATTGTCCGCTTTGGTACGCCCTGACCGAGGCCCCCCTCGGCATGGATGCCCTGGCGCACAGCTGGCCACGGGACAAGCGGAAGTATGCCTTCCCCCCAGTGAGCCTCCTTGCACAGACACTGTGCAAGGTCAGGGAAGAGGAGCAACAAGTGTTACTGGTTGCACCGTACTGGCCCAACCGCACTTGGTTCTCGGAGCTGATGCTCTTGACAACAACTCCCCCCTGGCCCATTCCCCTTACAGAGGACCTGCTCTCTCAGGGGATGGGCACGTTCTGGCATCCCAGACCAGACCTCTGGAGCCTTCATGTCTGGTCTCTGGACGGGACGAGGAAATCCTGAGCAGGTTACACCCCGCTGTGTCTGAAACCATTGCACAGGCCAGGGCGCCATCCACTAGACGGTTATACGCCTACAAATGGCGCCTCTTCTCTTCCTGGTGTCTCCCACAAAGAGAAGACCCACGGAAATGCTCGGTCGGGATCGTGTTGTCCTTCCTACAAGAGAAGCTGGAGTCTAACATCTCCTCTTCCACACTGAAAGTGTATGTAGCCGCAATTGCCTCTCATCACGACTCAGTGGATGGAAAGTCTCTGGGGCAGCACGACCTGGTCACCAGGTTCCTAAAGGGCGCGAGAAGGCGGAACCCGCCTCGTCTCCGCTCCGTACCCTCTTGGGACCTTAACGTGGTACTGGCGGGCCTATCCGGGCCCCCCTTCGAGCCCCTTGAAGCTTCCGATCTTCTTCACCTAACGAGTAAGACGGCTCTTATGGTGGCGCTCGCCTCCTTCAAGAGGGTAGGGGACCTCCAAGCATTCTCCGTGTCCCTGGATTGCCTTGAATTCGGCCCTGGCAACTCTCACGTTTACCTGAGACCCAGGCCCGGATACGTGCCCAAAGTTCCCACTATTCCCTTTCGGGACCAAGTGGAGAACTTGCAGGCACTCTCCATCGGGGAGGAAGACCCAACCCGGTCCGTGTTGTGTCCAGTACGCGCACTGCGCCTCTACTTAGACCGCACACAGAGCTTCCGCAGCTCTGATCAGCTCTTCGTCTGTTTTGGAGGACAGCAGAAGGGGAAGGCTGTCTCCATACAGAGATTAGCGCACGGGATCGTAGATGTCGTTACGACGGCATACCGGTCACAGAATCTCCCATGTCCATTGGCGGTTACGGCTCACTCCACACGGGGTATAGCCACCTCATGGGCACTGGCCAGAGGCACGTCTCTAGCAGACATTTGTAGAGCAGCGGGTTGGGCTACGCCTACCACCTTCACAAGGTTTTACAACCTTCGCGTAAACCCGGTGTCAGCCCACGTCCTACGTGGCGACATGTAGTATTGGCATCCGGGAGGGCGTATGCCTGCGAAAGCACCTTCCCACCCTCCAGAGGTTGGGTCAGTGTGCTATCTACCTTTTCTTCTTACCCTACACACGGCTAAGAAAATTGGTACCTCACCAACCTTCCTTCTTACCCAAACACTGGTTAAGAACAGGCATTCCATCCATCACTAAGCAAGCACCTCCTGGGGGTTGGCTGGGCAGAGCAGCCTTCCCCCTTAGGCCGGGATACCTTATCACCTATCACACATAGTTCTAACCGGACCTGGTGACATCAGACGCAGCAACACCCCCACCGTGGGCTGTTCCGTCTGCTATACCCTCATGACAATGGTTCCCACACTGGGTAACCCATGAGCTTCCCCAGGTGGACCTCCACCTCGCGGTTAACTACCCAGTCCGCACGTTCCATGCGTTCTCCTCCAAGGATGAGACCATATATTTCCACCATATTCCTCCCCACGGGTAGGAGGTGGCCTCTGCAGCGCTTCTCTGATTAAGACTCGCGCTCACCCGGTGTAAACCCGAGCCGCACGGCCTCTCACCTGTAGAGAGCTAAGGCCCCCTCCGTGAAAGGTTACCGGTCAGGGCTGTACCCATCTTTCCCAGAAAGCTCTGGAACCTCCCAACCACCACACTGGAAGGTTACAAATTTCAAGAAAGCTTCGAGCTGACACGCCCAGGCTTGTTACCGTCGCTTCGCTGAGATTGTGACGCGATACAGCGTTTGTGGCGTTTTCCATAGGCAACCCCATCTGTCGTTCTCGACACAACGTCACGTTGTAACCTCGGTTCCCTGATGGAGGGAACGAGACGTTGTGTCCCTTATGCCACAAACACGTATCATATTCTGCTGCAGTTGTGAGAGGCTCTCAGGCTCTTCAGAACAAGAGGTAAATGAATGCTGCACGCCGGCTTCCTTTTATACCGGATATCCGGGGGTGGAGCCCGGCATGCAAATTTCATTCGCCAAATTTTATTGGCCTTTTCTATAGTAGTCAGAGTTAATTGGTTCTCAAGGGCGAACCCCATCTGTCGTTCTCGACACAACGTCGAGAGACCGACAGAAAGGGAACCGAGGTTACAACGTAACCAAGATGTTTTCTGAGTTTGTACTATTCACTTTTTGCTTACGTGATCTTCTCCATTTAAGTCTTTTGAGCATTTCAGTTTTGCTGTTTCAGCACTGCAGGCAAACTTAACCAAAGATGCATCTATAACTGTGTGTATGTGATAGTGCAGATATCAAAGCGTGGTTTATATGTATCTACTGAAAAGAAAAATGGACATTGACATTTTTGAGTCTGCCACTGCTCCAGACATTATTGCAATAAAATTCAAGTTGTGTTTAATTCTTAACATATCTAAGACTGTAATAATAAAACAATCTGCTTCCCATGTAGTAGGCTATATACAAATATTTAGAACTATTCATTTTTGTCTTGAAAAAACACAGGTGCCATGTAAAAAATCTAGGATTTAAAGTGTTAAAATTATGAAAATGAAGATTGTTTGGTTGGTTGATAAGAACTGATTTGGTGAAAAAAATTAAGTCATTGAACGTGTGAAAAAATATGTATATAGAATATTTTTATGACCGTGTTTGGACAGTGACATTTTTGTCCATTTTCAGATTACGTGAATTTTTTTAATTGATCCCGAGGGTTAAACAGAGCTGAGTGTACAACAATGACTGTGGAGTTCTTATGTCATCCATACACATTAGAGTCTGTGAAGCATTTCAGAAGGTTGACATTGAACTCTTTCCTCGCCAGCCTTTATAAAAAAAGTTGCCAGCCAGCACCAGCGTTTTTTTACATTTTCACAAAATTTTGATGGCTCACAGCACATTTTCTGTAATTAATTTAGGGACAAACAATGTCCTTTCATCAAATGAAAGAAGAGAGTCTCTGCTTTTAAACAAAAGAAACCAAAGAAACACAATTCTTCTATCTTATCTGTTCATCTGTTTTTATCACCCCTTAGATGTGGGTAGGTTTTTTTTTTAAAAATGCATCACTTTGATAAACAGGCGATATAATTTCACATTTTTGGTCAAAGATTCTGCCCAGATTACACTCAGAACAATAATTAAAAACAGATTAAATATATATGTTCAAGATTTAGAAATTCTGTACTTTTCCAAAGGTGTTTAACAGCGCCACCTGCTGTACAACAGTACAAAGACCGATTGCCGTAATAACCTGTCTTGGCGGGGAATGTTTTTTTAAATGACGAGATAACTCGTCAATGGCGGGGAAAGAGTTAGTGTCTGTCATGCACTTCATGTGATGTGTAAAATCTATTTGACTCATGATGCTGAAGAACTTACAGGAGAGATGGCTAATCGAAGTATGGTCCCATTTTTTATTTCACCACGACTCTGAAAAGTACAACAAATCAAAATGACTGTATAATAAACAGACAAATGAGGCGGAAGGTAAAGTTCATGATCAGAGTTCATTCTAACCATTCTCAAACTTTTCAGATCAAGTACCACCTTTAATAAAATGAGTTGTTACTAGTCTCACCTCGCCAGAGAAAATCACATGAATAAAGACTCAAATAAATAGTAGAGCTGTGAATCTTTCTCTTTACACCTCGCCTCCATTTCTTATGTATTATTAATAATACAAACACATACAGTGAGGAAAATAAGTATTTGAACACCCTGCTATTTTGCATGTTCTCCCACTTAGAAATCATGGAGGGGTCTGAAATTGTCATCATAGGTGCATGTCCACTGTGAGAGACATAATCTAAAAAAAAATCCAGATATCACAATGTATGATTTTTTAACTATTTATTTGTATGATACAGCTGCAAATAAGTTTTTGAACACCTCTCTATCAGCTAGAATTCTGACCCTCAAAGACCTGTTAGTCTGCCTTTAAAATGTCCACCTCCACTCCATTTATTATCCTAAATTAGATGCATCTGTTTGAGGTCGTTAGCTGCATAAAGACACCTGTCCACCCCATACAATCAGTAAGAATCCAACTACTAACATGGCCAAGACCAAAGAGCTGTCCAAAGACACTAGAGACAAAATTGTACACCTCCACAAGGCTGGAAAGGGCTACGGGGAAATTGCCAAGCAGCTTGGTGAGAAAAGGTCCACTGTTGGAGCAATCATTAGAAAATGGAAGAAGCTAAACATGACTGTCAATCTCCCTCGGACTGGGGCTCCATGCAAGATCTCACCTCGTGGGGTCTCAGTGATCCTAAGAAAGGTAAGAAATCAGCCCAGAACTACACGGGAGGAGCTGGTCAATGACCTGAAAAGAGCTGGGACCACCGTTTCCAAGGTTACTGTTGGTAATACACTAAGACGTCATAGTTTGAAATCATGCATGGCACGGAAGGTTCCCCTGCTTAAACCAGCACATGTCCAGGGCCGTCTTAAGTTTGCCAATGACCATTTGGATGATCCAGAGGAGTCATGGGAGAAAGTCATGTGGTCAGATGAGACCAAAATAGAACTTTTTGGTCATAATTCCACTAAACGTGTTTGGAGGAAGAAGAATGATGATTACCATCCCAAGAACACCATCCCTACTGTGAAGCATGGGGGTGGTAGCATCATGCTTTGGGGGTGTTTTTCTGCACATTGGACAGGGCGACTGCACTGTATTAAGGAGAGGATGACCGGGGCCATGTATTGCGCGATTTTGGGGAACAACCTCCTTCCCTCAGTTAGAGCATTGAAGATGGTTCGAGGCTGGGTCTTCCAACATCACAATGACCCGAAGCACACAGCCAGGATAACCAAGGAGTGGCTCTGTAAGAAGCATATCAAGGTTCTGGCGTGGCCTAGCCAGTCTCCAGACCTAAACCCAATAGAGAATCTTTGGAGGGAGCTCAAACTCCGTGTTTCTCAGCGACAGGCTAGAAACCTGACTGATCTAGAGAAGATCTGTGTGGAGGAGTGGGCCAAAATCCCTCCTGCAGTGTGTGCAAACCTGGTGAAAACTACAGGAATCGTTTGACCTCTGTAATTGCAAACAAAGGCTACTGTACCAAATATTAACATTGATTTTCTCAGGTGTTCAAATACTTATTTGCAGCTGTATCATACAAATAAATAGTTAAAAAAATCATACATTGTGATATCTGGATTTTTTTTTAGATTATGTCTCTCACAGTGGACATGCACCTATGATGACAATTTCAGACCCCTCCATGATTTCTAAGTGGGAGAACATGCAAAATAGCAGGGTGTTCAAATACTTATTTTCCTCACTGTATATATGTACCAGCTATTTTCAAACTAATGAACATGTTTGTTCTCATGTTTTTCAAGTTAGTCAGCAGTAATAGTGAACACAAACACTTTTCTGTAGTGCACTGTTAACAGGGCTCTGTAAATGACTCTTATGGGGGATTTATTCACTTTGTGGAGACTTGCAAAAGACTACAAACATGTATTAAACTCAAAAATGTGGAAAGAATACTTCGGTATCCGTATAATTAATCATCAATAGAACAGCTGAATAAAACAGAGATAAACACTTTGCTGCAGCGGCTTGCGTCAAAGTGGCGCATCAAAACTAAATCACAACACGTGCTTCATTGATTTAAGCTTGAGTAGATGCAGACGCGTGTTGAATTAGTGCTTTACAGCAATAACAACAGCTTTAAACAGCAGATCAAGTGCAGAAATACAAAAGAAACTTAATTTACACGCAGCTCGTCATAAGAGAGAGAAAGTGAGAGAGGCACAAGCATCCGTCTGCTCCCGCTCTGTGTTTGAGCCCGCTCATTGTGTTTTGAGTTACGTCGCCCAATGATAAATAATAAAGCATAACTATATTAAAACTGCCCATAGGCTGAGATGTATTCAGTATCAGTGATGGGAGTTATGCCTTAGAAAAGTAATGTATTACAGTAACTTATTACTTCTTGCTGTAACGCAGTAGTGTAAGGCATTACTAATCAATTTTCAGTAATATTTTACTCTGTACATGTTCAGTAACGCTTGCATTACAACAAACTTTTCGCCCGTGAGACATTAACATTTCCTGTTGGCGAATAGACACAAGTGGTGTCATTCATCTCCCTCTGGCTGACATGATTTCAGTGTCTGAGCTAAAGGTCAGAGGCTATTGGCCCCGCCCGGTGCGCTGTAAACCTAGCGCCAGTGTTTCCAGGATGGTGGCTTTCCCCCACAATTGGGCTGTTTTGAAAATGCAGTTGCGGGTTGCAGGTCTTTGGGCTACTTTCTTAATGTACTGCGTCCGCCAAAATGTTTATTTATATTCTAAGGATAAATGTTAATTGATGAGATTCTTAATGCTCATTTATACTCATCGTATTCATATGAATACCTGACAACTCCAGGACCGGCCCGTTCTCAGAAGTGTGGGGAATGAGTGTCTGACAGACAGGCTACAGTACAGGGAGGGATGCAGGAGCTCAGCTCAACCAAAGAGGAAAATTTTAGCTGCGGTATTAGACAATGCATCCGAATTATACTTTTACCAATGTTTCGTAAGAAGCATGTCACGTTGCACAACTAAAGAAATCACTCGTGAGTGTTCAACAGTTGTTTTCTTCCGGTTGCCAAATATCACGTTTGAGCAGCGCTATACGCAGTCTAGAACAACTAAAACATTGACGTGCTTGTTCACATTAAACATATGCAATACATTTAACCAGGCTTATTTCTTAAGAAAGTTAACCGTTTCAACTGAAAATTCTTTGGCATCATTGACTACCACAGCAGAGACGATTATATTGCTAGTCAAAGGTTACCCAGAAGTTTTTGCTTTCCTAAATCCTCCAAAACATCTTTTGAGTTCAACAGAACAAAAAAAAATACACTAACTAGGCTCTGTGAGCATTTGAATCGTTCTTGCGGTACTTTAATGCAATATGCCAAACAATCTGCGCAGCCCTGCATTTAGTTGAGCGCGTCTGTTCCTGAAGTCACTGATTATCCTCTTCAGGTGTTTTATCGGAGTAGAGTTGGGACTAAACTCGGCAGGAAAATGGATTCTCTGGCCAGAGTTGAGAGCCACTGGTTTAAACTGTTGCAGCCATTAAAATAGTTTGTTTTGTTTTCAATGGTAAATTAGATATATTTTGTTTCCTTTCTTACGTTAGTTTAGAAAAATGTTTTGAGTATTTACTGTTTGTTGCTCAGGCACAGAACGCAGTTTGATTGCCAACTGCGCCAGCGACGCGGATATAAACGCATGACGGGCATGAGACTGTTTAAATTCCTCATTCTGTCAACATAAGAAAAAAGAGTGGATACGTGCGAGATAGTGACATGCAACCTGTCCTCCTTACCGGGTCCCAAACTTCTCATTTATGGGCGATTCATATTCAAGTGCGAATCGCTTCGCAGGGTGTGTTCAAAAATTAACATTTTTGACTCTCAAAATCAAAAATCGAATGCCAACCCACCAAACGAATACTCGAATATTCTGGTACAGCCTAGAAGTGTGTGTAGGAAAGACATCTGAATGGGCACGGCAAGCGTTGAGAACAAGTGACTCATTCATTTCAGCATCTGTAAACAGTGTGTGTGGTAATTGTTATTGATGCTCACCTGTTCTGTGATATAAAGCTGCTGACCGTCAGCGTTACGCAGAGCAAACTGCTCTGAGCCCGACAGAGACCACCTACACAAACATCACAAACACATCAGTTCAAAGGCTTTCATTTCAAGAACTCAAAGCAGAGCACAACTTGTCTGATATGAATTCTGCAGTGTTCGATATATGAAGGAGTCACTTGTGTTGGTGCGTATCTACTACAGGTTTACATACCCATCACACACTTCTCTAATGATGGATGGCAATGGCTTTTTCTGCAACAAGAGACATACAAAAACTCAAAATGAGTTTCAAGAAAATAAATCAGTCAGCTTTCACCGAGAAGAATCCCATTTGAAAATAAAACATCTGGTCATTTATAGACGCTTCTCCTCAGTACAGATATTTTACATGTAGGGCTGAACTATTCATTGTATTTCAAATTATCTTAAAATGAATTACGCATAATCATGCCTTTATCAGTGTGTTAATAGCAAGCACAAAACATCATCATGACAGGGTCACAGAAGTTTAACAGTGGCAGATTATAACACATAAAGTGTACTAAACATGCCAAGTGAAATGATAAAAACTGACAGAACAATCGTGATTAAAACTTCGAGTAATTGGTGGTGATTATTACTGAATGATATCAACATGTTTGTAACAGGACGGCATACTTGCAGAAAAAAGTTTTTGTTATTATTTGCATCACCAGTAGGGCTGCACGTTATATTGAAAAATGATCGTTATCTCGATAATAGAATATGCGATATCCATATTGCAGAGAGTTGCAATAAATTAAATTTGTTTCATGTGTCAATCATTTGTGTGTTGCATGCTTAGATTGTCCAATCAGATGGGGCATTAGTATCTTTATACCAGGCAAGTAGGTGCTATTATAGTATTGGCTAGGCCGCAATCCAAAGGTGAACCTAGTGGAGATCAAAGTAAAGTGCGGAAAATAAATATGGCCGGAGTAGAGACGAGCGAGGAAAATGACAGCGACGAACTTGTTCCTAAAAAGAATGGTATGTCTGAAATATGGCAACATTTTGCAGGGCTCGACATTAACGCGTGTCCGCTTGTCCGGGACAAGTAAATGTTGTATGGGCAAGTGAGAGAGAATTTTACTTGCCTGACCGGATAAGTAACTTGAATTATTTTTAATAATGATAATTAGCAACAGTGCTGTGCACACTTCAACATTCAACACAAGTGATTGTCGAGGATTTATCTGCGTGTGCATTGTATGAGGATATGAACACATGAACATCATCTCCATGATTGCTCTGAGAGTTTATTTTATGAGCGCTACTGTTTGAGGGAAGCTATCGGCAAACACACAAAAACTTGAGTCTTCCCCGTCAAAATAAAAGCCCTGTTAAATTGAACACTCAGACAAAAACACGGTGGTGTACTAAAGTATTGGCTATTGAAAATTGTAGACCCCAAATCGATAAACACTGTGTACTTAAGTGAAGTTAAAAAACACTATAGTATCTAAGAAGTTTACTGCAGTTTACTTGTGAACGGTGAATACTAGTGAATACTATAGTATACTACAGTAATACATGTGGACAAATATATCACTATTGTATAGTAAAAAAAGAAAAACTTCTGAAAGTTTAAGGCCAATTCTACCAAAACCGCTAAGAAAAGGACAAGCACAATTTGTACAGACAACCATTGATCAAAGATTTACAAATGCAACACCTTATGAAAAAACGTTAGGAATTAACACAAGGAATTAACAGATGCTATCATATGCTTTTTAGTTAAAGCTTTAGCTTTTTTAGCTATTTGTTTTTTATTAAAAAACAGGTAGGGCATGAAATTATTTTGTTTTTAAATTGAATAAAAAGTAATGTCTGAGTAATGCTTTTTGTGTTAGCAGGTCTATTTTCACAGCAAACCAGAAATCAGAATATCTGCTGAGTTTTTAGTCATTCATAGAGTTTTAAACTAAGTCTAAATGTTTGCCTCTTCCTTGATAGTTTGTCTTAACCTGAATTAGATTCATAGAAATTACATCAGAAGAATATGTATTACCTGTTTATTTCAGTATGATAATTACATGTATAAAGTTTTTTTTAATAGCCAGTAAAAATGTCATTTCTCTTGGAGATGTTATATGGCAAGAAATATCGTTATCGCATTATTCAATAACAAAATCACATGCCGCATATTTTCTCAATATCGTTCCCCCGTAATCACCAGTAGTAGTATAAAAGTAATATTATCAATAGCATTCCTGTGGCTCACTGGTAAGAGCATGGAGTTGACAACGCCAAGGTCGTGGGGGTTCGAATGTTTAAGACAGTGGTCACCAACCCTGCTCCTGGAGATCTACCGTCCGGAAGATTTTGGCTCTAACCCCAATCAAACACAGCTGAGCTATCTAATCAAGGCGTTCAGGTTTGCTTGATAATTACCGACTGGTGTGCTGAAGCATGGTTGGAGCTACAGACTGCAGGACGGTAGATCTCCAGGAACAGGGTTGGTGACCACTGGTATAAAATAATGCATTGTAAGTTGCTTTGGATAAAAGCATCTGCCAAATGCATATCAAATAAAAAAAAGTATTCTGAATAATAACATTAGTAATAACAATCAAGCACTGATAATATACCATTGAAGAATATAAGAAGAACAGACCTGGTCAATTTCAATGAGTTGAGCATTGGCACCGGGCCACTCGATGGCCACTTTCACAATGTCTTCTGGAGGAGGCATGACTGGCATTTCACCCCGATGACTAAAACACAAACACACACCTAATAAACCACGTGTCAACTACTGTTGTCCTACACATGACAGCAACAACATACAAGACACACACTGAAGAAAAATGATGAGATTTTATTGTCTGTCAAAACATGAGATCTCATCAACATCTCAGTCACAGATAGAAGCTGTAAGATGTTTCTCCTCAAGTCAAGATGTCCATATGAAACAGTCTGATCTGTCCACATTCATTTCATATCTCTACACTGACATCATCATCATAGCTCAGGAGAATTGGTTCATTTAAGTATCAACTCAGTGTCACGTGTTTCTGATCAGAAGTACAAACCCAGATAGCACAATCCATCTGGCTTACGTCTATTTGACGTCTGCATTTACATCTTACAGACATCTGCAATACGTAATTTGCTCATCTGCAATACGTCTCGGAGACGTTTGAATGTCTGTTATACGTCTGCTAAAGATCTTGAGATTTGCTGCGTAAAAACATCTGCTAAACATCTTAGAAAGAGCAGATTTACATCCATTCTAAATCATAAACATCTTACAGACGCCTTCAACATGTCTATATAACGTCTGACAGCAGACATCTCCGAGACGTATTGCAGATGAGCAAACTATGTATTGTAGATGTCTGTAAGATGTAAATGCAGACGTCAAATAGACGTAAGCCAGATGTATGTGTGCTATCAGGGAACAGACACAAATGAGAGCATGAAGAGTTTGGAGGGTTTAAATGAATGTAGAGTGCAGAGGTGGATTTGAGTTGATATTGAGATCTTCAATAATATTGACTTTTAATTGCAGACTTGACAAATCTGAGCTCAGTTTGAAACATCTCTCCACTCGATCTCATACATGTGTAAGAGAGACGTGACGTCATGAGTGGTCGTCTTTCTGGAGGTGATGCTGTGGTCTAATCGAACATCTCATCACTGACACACATATATATGATTTGATGTCATGGCAGTAATATGAATCGATCCTTGAACAGTTAAATGTGAATGAAATGTGTCATGACAAGACTCTGGAATATGAACCCGCTGACAGCAGCGTGTTTTAATGCTTCATATCTGCAGTAACCACAATTAAACGACAGTTTTCAAAATGTGCTCTTTACAGAAGCGCCATTAGTGAAATGAAAACCTGCATTGACACTAAACGACATGTATAATGCTTCTTCCTTATGAAGATTATGAGTGAAATGTTTGTCGGTCATGTGAATGAAAAGCCTGCGCACATACACGAGTGTCTAGAGAGCGGCAGACATGCACATGTCGTGAATGCGGTTTTCCACACGCTGTATATTACTGTAGGGTGTTTTTTATATGTGATGTGGGTTTACCTCAGAATTATGTTTCAAACGCGATGTTTTGGTTTCCTCGACTCTCAAGCAGATCAGACGGAGGATGATGATGATGGGCGGAGTTTACGGCGTCTCGTCTTCATCACAACACTCGTGCTGCATCCTTCACATCTGACACTGTATTCACATGATATGTAAAAACAGTGCGTGAGGTCCATTTATTTCATGTTTATTTCAGCGTTAGTGAACAACTTGCATTGCGCTCCATCACATCCAACCCCATAGGACAGATCAGCCAATGAGAACACGATCTCTAGTTGACTGACGTGATGAAACCCCGCCCTGTGATTCACTGCATCATCATCACCCTCCTCTTCATGATGAGTCCGGTCTTTACTCTCTGTATGTGATCACACACACAAACATTACACTTATAATCTTTAACAGATTCACCTGATTGTAAAGGGCATCTGTACACGCTGCGCTATATGCTGGTGTTTGCTACAATAAAAATACATTTCATACAATTCTGAACCGTCCAACTTCCTACAGTAAATATTTAGGCATGATATACAGTGAGAGAAATAATGATTTGATCCGCTTCTGATTATGTAAATTCGCCGGTTTATAGAGAAATGAAGGGTCTATAATTTTATGGTAGGCTTATTTTAACTGATAGAGACAGATTATAAAAAAATCTGGGAAAAAATGTTTTATGAAGGTTATAAATTGATTTGTATTTCAGTCAGTGAAATAAGTTATTAATCACCGAGAAAACAATAATGTGTACTTGATGGACAAACCCTTGTTGGCTATGGACGCATATTGGTAGTTATTTCCAATTTGAAATGCAATTCAAAACATGGCCATGCATTATGTATTATTAATGTGCAACATTAAGTGCAAAATGAAATTAAAAATGTAATTAAATCAATCACATTTGTCAGTTCCTAGATTTAATATGTTATTTAAAAGGATATTTTTAACTCTCTTTAAGTTGCAAAATTTAAATGACTATCCAGTTACTTCAGTTATCAAGTTACACTGCATCTGTACAACACAAACTCGATCAATCCACGTGAAAAACACTCGTTTGAAATATGTTTCTTTCGTGCTGGAGGCAGTGTAAGGTTAGAGATTATGCACAAATATACACAAACATTGCCAAAGTGGAGATCTGCCCTAACGACAATTAACTTTGGTTTCTAATTCATCCAGATGCTGCAGTTTGGGCTGTGACAGATCCACTGTTACTCGATTCCTGAAGTTACGGAAACGTTGCGCAGGATAGGATCAAATTTCAGGACACCGGACCATATCTTAATACCATATTCATCGTAACAACGTACCAAATAATGTTTTTGGTACAATACAAGTACTTCCCGACTACGCGGCAGGACCGAGAGCTCCGCTCAGGGGGGTGGGGCCAAACACGCTGGACATCACCACCATCACTGCTTCGGCGCTCTCTGCACATCCTGCACTTGCTCCAAGGGACCCAGACCATTTCATGGATAGGTGTTCGGTGATGGAGGTGGACACAATGAACCAGGTCTTGGACGCCCTACAGGCTGCCCCTGATCAGGCTAGCTGGTTCAATATACCTGTGAGTATAAAGGGGGGTACATACCATGCTTTGGTGGACTCAGGTTCACCCCTTCCTGGTCGAACGAACCTCATCCAGCACCATATTAAGACTGAGCCAGGGATAGTGGTGCGCAGCCGGCCATATCGTTTACCTGAACACAGGAAAAAAGTAGTTCAGACAGAATTAGAGGCGATTCTCCAAATTGGGGTAATAGAAGTATCCACCAGAGGTAGGGCGAGCCTGATAGTTTTGGTCCCCTAAACGGACGGCTTGGTCCAGTTTGGTGTGGATTATGACAAGGTGAACGCGGTGTCGAAATTCGACGTCTATCCAAGACCACGGGTCAACAAATTGCTTGAGTGGCACAACAGCCTTCACAACGCCCGTTCAGATTACACCAATTTGTAACGCTTCCGTTCGGCTTGTTCGGGGCGCCGGCCACCTTCCAGCAACTCATGCACCATGTCCTCTGGCCAAATATGGCATATGGCAGCGGCATATCCAGAATTTGAGGTCGGTCCTGGGTGCATTGAGGGCGGATGGCCTCACGGCCAACCCATAGAAGTGTGCGGTTGGGCGTGTGGAGGTCCAGTACCCAGGCTTCCACTTGGGTCAAGGACAGGTGCGTACCCAAATTGATAAGACTGAACCTCTCTCACTTCCTACCTATCGATGTCGTTACAATAAAGTTGACTTAACTTAATATTAAGCAGCATCTGGCGAATTAGCTCCTCTTGGTCACGCTTGACACCATCTGAACCAAAGAAGTTTATCTTGGTCTCATCAGACCACAGGACAAGGTTCCAGTAATCCATGTCCTAAGTCCGCTTGTCTTCAACCAACTGTTTGCGGACGTTCTTCTGCATCATCTTAAGAAGAGGCTTCCTTCTGAGACCAAAACCATGGAGACCAATTTGATGCAGTGTGCGGCGTATAGTCTGAGCACTGACAGGCTGACCCCTCCCCTTTAACCTCTGCAGCAATGCTGGCAGCACTTATACGTCTATTTTCCAAAGACAACCTCTGGATATGAAGCTGAGCACGTGCACTCAACTTCTTTGGTCGACCATGGCGAGGTCTGATCTGAGTGGAACCTATCCTGTTAAACCGCTGTATGGTCTTGGCTACGGTGCTTCATCTCAGCTTCAGGGTCTTGGCAATCTTCTCATAGCCTAGGTCATCTTTATGTAGAGCAACAATTCTTGTTTTCAGATCCTCAGGGAGTTCTTTGCCATGAGGAGCCATGTTAAACTTCCAGTGACCAGTATGAGAGAGTGAGAGCCTTCACACCTGAAATGGCATTCACACCTGAGACCTTGTAACACTAACGAATCACATGACACCAGGGAGGGGAAATGGATCATTGGGGCCAATTTCACGTACTTTCAGTGTTGTTACATGAAAAGATATAATAAAATATTTACAAAAATGTGAGGTGTTAACTTACTTCTGTGAGATACTGTATAGAGACAGTCTTGATGCTTTCTGTGTGGAACTAGGCACAGCTAGACAGACCTTATTCTCAAACCTAATAAACACTCAATTAAACAAGACTCAGACTCTTTTTGCTACTGTTGAGATACTAACAAACCCTCCTTGTCAGATTTGACATCGGTGATTTGCCAATCAAGTAATTTCATTTTGAAATGCGCTATTTGGCTCTGAGGCAGCCAAGGATTTAGTGAGAGACATTAGAAAACGGCACTCTAGTCTGTTGCCAAGAGTAATGCCCGCCCACCGCCCATCTGATTGGTTGGGAGTCACAAGTTCGACCAATCAACGCTGGAGGCTGAAGGCACTGAAGGATTGGACTTACTCACACTGAAAGTATTTGTTAGTTCGAGCTGCTTCAGTGTGATCATGCATAAATTAACGGAATAGGCATTTGCCGATTATTTAAGTCATGCCAATAACAAATACAAACTATTTTAAAGCAACAAGTACTTGCACGATCTTAAAAGACAATCTTCATTCGGTGGATTCAGGCAAAGCACGCGCACATAAAACCAGGAGCGCTCCTCTGGTCCATAGCCTCCACAAGATGCAGAATAGGTCTCCTTGCTCGTCGGGAGTCAAGAATCCGGTGGACTGTGTGTGCTGGCTGACCCTTGATCAGGGCTCTAGAGTGCGACCAATTTAGTCACACATGCGACCTTATTTTTCAATGGTGCGACTTAAAATTATCCGAGGTCGCACCGGGGTGACCAGCCGTTCGAAGAGAAAAAAGTCTCCGCAACTCTGAAAGTCTTCCTGTGATTCGATAACAGACACACATTAGGCACATATCGTGGTCTAAACCAATAAATGATAGTGAAGGGGGGACCCCCCCTCTGATTGGCCGTGGTCCAGACATTCCTGCACGTGTGTGTACCAGAGGTCCCGTTAACTGAAAATTCTCGAAAAATCTGAAGGCCGTCCGTCATTTTGTCGGATCTAAATGGGGGCAATTTGTAAATCCCCGTTTCCCTTCAGCGTGATTTGCTCGCTAAGCGACCTGCGTGTTTTCACCCGTCATTGTTACTGACTAGACATGTGATGCGATCTGGGAAAACCCGTCGGATGTCGCGCTGGGACGAGGGAAAGACAGTTGACCTATCAAAGTAAACCACATAACATGAAGAATGAAGGAGTATCAATGCACATTTCCCACCAGTCCTGTGTAAACTATGTCACGCAAAGTTTTTTATACAATGTTTTCGTGAGTTGACAGAGCTCCCAGTCTGCAGCACCGGGAGTTATCGCCCCTCGGCTGCTCACGCGAGCCGGACCGCGATCGCAAAACATACAAGAGATGATCAAAAGAGATGATCAAAAAGATTTTTTACGAGCATGTCAGTCAAAATGACGGACAAAAAAAACTAGCGCAACCTCTGGTGTGTACGTTTGAAAATGTGTTTGCTGCAGTGAGACAGAGAGGTGAGTAGACTCATAAGCAATGCTATGAAATAGAGCTTTCAAGCCCAGGTCCATTTATCTTGAGATCTTTTAAGTTTAAATTTCACTTCACTGAGGCACTTTAAGCACCAACACTTTTTCAGTAAGTTACCTTTTTTGTAGATTTGTGCTTCTAATAAAGAACTTACTGTTAAACAGTGTGTAAGATAAACATTTACAAGTACATGTTGCCTATATGGACATTAAAAAAAAGTGAACTGGTAAAAGCCGGTAAATGTTAAATGCGTTAAATGCGATGCGGTCTAAAATTTGGGTACACCTAACTGTTGTGCTGGTGCACCTAAGAAAAAAAGATAGGCGCACCAGTGCAACCAGTGCAAAAAGTTAGTCTAGAGCCTTGCCCTTGATGATACGAGGTGGAGGGGGTGGTCTGACTGCAGGACAAAAGGGTAACACACAACAGCTTTTAAAAAGGACACATTGAAAGTTGGATTAATTCTTAGAGACCTGGGTAAAAATA
Source organism: Triplophysa tibetana (assembly GCA_008369825.1). Lineage (NCBI taxonomy): Eukaryota > Metazoa > Chordata > Actinopteri > Cypriniformes > Nemacheilidae > Triplophysa > Triplophysa tibetana. Next base: position 20,417,627 of record CM017911.1, on the reverse strand, counting down.
AACAAAAAGACAGGGTTTACTTTCCTTGCAATGTGAAATGGGGCAATGTAACGATGGGCCAGCTTGCGGGATGTCACATGCAAAGGCAAGTTTCTTGTTGAGAGCCTAACCCTTTGGTCAGGACGAAAAGCAGTTGCTGGTTGACAATGCTTATTGGCCTGTCTTTGATACTGCTGAGAGGCCTGGAGAAGCCTGCGCAGAGCCTTGCTCCAGGTCAAGCGCCAGCATAGTATAAAGGGAACCCCAACTTCCCTTTCTTGATCTGGGAACAGACAAGGTGCAAATCCAAACTGGCACTCAAATGGGGACATTCCAATGCATGAAGAATGCAGTGTGTTATGGGGGTATTCTCCCCACATGTTGAATGATGCCCAGGAGGTTGGATTGTTTGCTGCCATACACCTCAGAGTGGACTCTGGGTCCTGGTTTAGTCTCTCTGTTTGGCCATTGGACTCTGGGTAGAATCTAGAGGACAGGCACCATGTTGTCCCAAACAGTTGACAAAAAGCATGTCAGAAATTGGAGGAAAACTGCAGTCCCCTATCCGTGACAATGTCCTGTGGAATTCCAAAGACTCGAAATGCATAGTTAATAATCATCTCAGCCGTCTCTTTAACATAAGGTAACACGTTATGGGAATAAACCTAAATAACCTACAAGAATCTCAGAAAAGGCATTTTCCGTCTCAGAGGTCCATGGGAATTTCTTATCCATTCCCTTAGTGAGAACCGTAAGTCTAGCTGCTATGGCACTGAAATTGCAAACAAATCTGCGGTAAACGTTTGAAAATCCTAGGAACCGTTGAACATCCTTGACTGTGGCAGGGATGGGCCAGACGGTGACAGCTTAACTGTCTTTGGATCCATTAGGATGTTACCCGGGCTATAAGGAATCCTAGAAACTGTACTTGGGATACATGAAATTCATATTTCTCAGGTTTAATGAAAAAATGGTTATCCAGGAGGAAAAGAAGAACCCTTTGGACAAGCCCAGTGTGCTCCTGCAGGGACCCTGAGGAGATCAAAATATCGTCTATGTAGACAAATACAAACTTTTTAAGCATGTCCCAGAGGACGTCAGTGATCAAGGCCTGAAACACAGCTGGCGCGTTGGTGAGGCCACAAGGCATGACAAGGTATTCATAATGCTCTCTGGGACTATTGAATGCTGTTTTTCCATTCATCCCCTTCCCCTATGCGCACTAGATGGTATGCATTGCGCAGGTCAAGCTTGGTAAAGATTAGGGCTCCTTGGACCAAATCAAAAGCTGTGGCCATTAGAGGTAATGGGTATCGGTATCTGACGGTTATCTTGATAAGGCCTTTTGAAATCTATACATGGCCATCATATTTTTAGGCCACAAAAAAGAACCGTGCACTACCAGGGGAAGTGGTAGGCTGGATGAATCCTGCTGCAATGGATTTCTTGATGTAGCATTCAATGGTCAGTCGCTCTGGAGGGGACAGAGAGAAAAAACGGCCTCTAGGGAGAATGGTACCAGGGAGCAGGTTTATGGCGCACTCATAAGAACGGTGAGGTGGTAATGTGGTAGCTCTTCATTTACTAAAAACTTCCTGAAAGTCAGGATACACATGGGGAACTCGAGAAAGGTCAATCGGTTCTTGAGACTCGGGAGTGTACCAAGGGAAGATTGAAAAATACAAGTGGTGTGGCAGGCAGGTCCCCATTCTAGGACTATGTTAGTGGACAAATTGAAGTGGTGATAATACTGAAGGAGCCAAGGGTGACCTAAAATTAAAGGAAAGTCAGGGGACTGGATCAGGTGGAAAACTCCTCCTGTTGGTTGGAAAATGGAAAGGCGCAGAGGGGATGTTTGATAGGTTACCTTTCTTTGGCCTGAAGGACGTCCATCCAGGGCCCTAATGGACCAGGGAGAAGGAAGAGACTCACAAGGAACATTGAGCTTGGCGGAACTAAGGAACTGTCCATAAAATGTCCGGCTGATCCTGAATCCACCCAGGCCTTCAAGCTGTGGTGCTTATTGCCAAAAGAAAGCTTGATGGGAAGAAATAATCCTGACCTGGTAAGGAGAGAGGCTAAGGTGGCTACCGACACAGCTCTCCCCTCCGTGCACGGGATGGACCTTTTCCCGAAGGTTCAGGGCCGGTAGCACTCTCTTTCACTTAGTCGGTTACCTAGACGGATTGCCATCTTTATGAGTGCCTCAAGGCCATCTGGGGGTTTCGGGTAGCAAGCTCATTCTGAGAGGCCTTTCGGGAAGCATACATGGTCGGGAAGTAAAACACTGCGAAAATCACTAATCATCTAAATAATAGTAATTTTGCTTTACATCCTATGCAATTTGGCTTCATAGCAAACTACTCAACTGAGATGGCAAATTGCAACTGCACTGAAAAAGTCAAGTCTCTATCAGATAAAGGAGGGGTCGTCGGGGCTGTGTTTCTTGACCTCAGGAAGGCCTTTGACACTCTAAACCATAGAATTATTTTGTCTAAATTACAAAGTTTCAATTTCTCTCCACATACTTTAAGATGGATCGAATCATACTTGTCAGGTCACACAGCATGTTAGTATACAGAATCACAATTCAGCTCCCCTAAGTATATCCACTGGTGTTCCACAAATATCTATTCTGGGTCCTTTACTTTTTATGTTGTACATCAATGATCTTCCATCCGTATATAAATGACACTGTCATTTATATACACGGAACTAGTGTGTCACAAGTTGCAAATGAACTTACAGAAACCTTGGCTCATGTTGCAGTTTGGCTAGAACAATGTTGCTTACAGTTAAACACCTCTAAAACAGTCTGTATGTTTATCACCAAAACTAAGAATTTCAGTGTAGTGCCAGATGAAACTGTATCAGGGAAAAGATTACAAGTTTTATCTGAATATAAGTACCTTGGTGTTCTGATTGATTCCAAACTTTCATTTAAGGCGCAAGTTAAAAAGGTCTGTAAACGGGTTGGATTTAGTTTATCAAATTTTAGATTTATTCGTGATTATATGTCGTCTGACGCCGCTCTGATGTATATGCATTCCATGATTATTTCTCATATTACATACTGTTTAACTACATGGTCACACGCCAGTATTACAACTTTGAAACCACTTGAGTCGTTGTATAAACAATCACTAAAAACTCTTGATAAGAAATCAGCTCAGTTTCATCATTGCTCAATTTTAAAGAAATACAATTTGCTAAGCTGGGATAACTTGATCAAATATGTACATATTTGTCTGCTGTTTAAGACTATGCAAAGACTATGCTTGTCCTCACCACTAAAACAGTTTGTAAATATTAGAAAAACTGCTCACAGATCTGCTCTGTCTTTGTTTTTAGGGTGACATAGGTGTAGCCAAAACATATGATGTTCTTTAAAACTCTAAATAAAGAAAATATTATAAAGAATCTCTAGTTTGAATGATGTTACAATGCTTTAACCAAGATTCGAACCTTGGCCACAGCACATCAGTCGGGAACACTAATCACTCCCCCGCACACTTTATCAAGCTCACTCAAAAACAAACAGATTGTAATGCGTCAGCAATTGTCTAAGCCGTTGTTGTAAGTGTCTTAGGGCAACACATGCAAAGGACCACTAGGTGTCATAACGGAGACGGGTGACTGAATGTTTCGAAGCCTCGACACAATACAGCACATTTGATTTGACTGTTTCATTGTTTCACGAAGCCTCGCTCTGCCCATCACTAGCTCCAAGTCATCCCCACTCAACATAACACAGTAGAATGACAAAAGGGCAGTGGAAAAAACAAAATTCAAAAAACTATGTCTGAAGGGTTCTTAGAAAAAGAAAACTGAAATGCTTACAAAGACAATCCTCCTGGTAGAAAACTTTGTTGCACAAAGAGAAATACTTTTCCACTGACAAATACTGAGCAGAGATTAGAGAAATAGAGCCACTTAAGTACACATGAAGAAAACAAGGCACAGGGGAAAACCATAACTAATCACAAAGGCGAGAAGAAAAATGAACAAATACTCAATGGTGGCCTCTAGTGGCCAACACCTATAATCCCGCCAGGAGAAAATTAAACATGATTCTCAAAAGTGGCCACTAGTGGCCGACACAAGTCCATAATCCTGACAAAGTGTGGTTCTAAATAAACAAATTTATTTAGAAACTTAATTATTTATTGCATTTGTGTTCATTTTATACAGTTTTTGTTGCGGTTACATACAGGTCATATATGAAAACATGCACACAAATATTGCATCCAGTATATACCTATTCATGATATTTAATTAAAAGGGAATATCGTCTTTTTAAGTGTATTTAATATTACCTAATATGTTTATTGAAATTGCTGTTGATTTACTCAACCCCAGTACTTCCAAGATGTTGGAGGTCATGTTTTTTTTTTCAAGAACATATTTATTAAGATATTGAATAAATGAAAAAAAGTGTAAAAACGCTAATACATTCAGCACAAAAGGAATCCCTGCCCCTTGAAGTGAAACTGGCGTCTTATAAAGCAAATAAATTGGTCTGTGCAAGAAACTGAACGCTATTATCAAATCTTCGGGTGAATTCCAATCGCATTCATGTCCCCCTCGCATTTATAAGGGCAGATCATTTGAAGTGTAAATACCGGATGGAGATCAACAGCTTTTTTAGTAAATAAAGCTGTTTAAATCATACATAATGAATGCAGTAATAAAAACAAAATAGTTTATTCCTGATCTGAGACAACAGTACACATGGTGTAGTACTCTTCCTGCAGTTACTTTCAAGGGCACAAGACGAGTTTTGGAATGTGACCATCGCGTTGTTGAATATAACATTGCGTTTTTTGGACATACCGATCAAATCACTTCATAAGACGTCAATCGTAATGAGGCGCGGGAATTACATTCCAATTGAATGTAACAGCGTTTTAGATTTCAAAGGCGTCTCAGAATGCGCATTGTTTAAAGCAAACCGTTCTTAAAGTCTCTCCACTTATTTATTGATTGTGAATGAACACACAGGCCCCTCTCCTTAACAGAGTGGCTCGTTTGGTTCGCTCTAATGATGGTTAAGTTGTCCCGGCTAACATCTTCATCTGAAATGGAGTTGTTCAGCCATGTCCCAAACAGCGAGGGCCATAATGCAGACGTCTGCAGCTCCAAGCCCAGTCAAACCCAGCCGAAGCAGCTGATCCAGGTGTTCACATTAAGGTGTGTGCTAACGGTGTTAGAGATACCTGCACTAGAGCATCATCGTACTCTTATTTCTAACACACAAACATGCTTCAAGCGCTCATAACTGATAGAAAAATCACAAGTAAGAGTCAAGTGTCATTGAATAGACTTTATTATAGCATTTATCAGAAGAAGGTGTCACTCATTACAACACGTGTGGTGCTCTGGCTTCACCACAGAAGATGGTACAGTCTGTACGTCCAGATGTCTCATCAAATAATACACATCCGGGACACAGAGCATGTCCATGGTATATAGTAATGCCAATATTAAATATCATATAGAGTCTAAGCCCATCAAGGGTGTATTTTACAATAAAAATACAGCAAACAACCCAAGAGTATAGTAATATAGGGAATAAAAAAGGAAGTACTCTGTGCCACATGAGCTTTCCATGCTTTGTTCTTGATTTAAATCATGTTTTTTATGAGGGGAAGGACTGTGACAGAAACAAAATAAGCCCACCAAAGTAAAAAAAACGGATCTAAAAATAAAAACGACTCAATACCTCATGCTTATGAACGTCTGCTGGTATACTGTGAACAGTGTTAATAAATGAATGGGTTTCCATCAAAAACATGTTTATGAACTCAAGAGGAAAAGCAGGTGAACATCCACTCAAACTCTGAGCACACTGAAGACCACGTCCAGAGACACAACAAACACACTTCACAAGAGTTACACAAGCATTACACGGCGAACGTGTTGTTCGTCTACCAGCCGCTGTTATCCCAGGTCTCTTCAGCAGGTTTGGAGGGATTCTTGGTGCTCTTGTCCCAGTCGTTGTCCCAGCTCTCCCAACCGTCTGCACTACTGTTCTTCTGCTCAGAGGCGCTGCTGAGAGCAGAGTTACTGCCGAAAGTCTCCCAGAAATCCTGCTTACGACCTCCGGCATCCTGACTACTGCAGGAATCTTTGCTCTGATAACCTTCCTGATATGCAGAACTATAACAAAAACATTGTTTCTTTTAGATCGATAGCATGAAACATCTAATGCAGCAGGTACAGAGAAGAGGTCGAGGAGACTGAACTACAGGAATGTTGGAGTGAAACAGTGAAAACCAGTTTTGTACAGGACAGGAGAGGGCGATAAAGCCGTCACAGACAATGAAAGGTTGTGGTGTTTTCTTTACTCAAATGAATGATGCTCAACAGGAGCAAAGCAGAATGTGAATGTATGTATTTACCCATCATCGGCGGCATCTGGTTTTCCACTGAAGAATGACGACACGTCATTCCAGCCCTTCGCGCCGGCACCCTGAACCTGATCCAAAAAAGACACACGGCCACTTTACTTACTGCGCACATTGACATCAACACAGCCGCCGCCGTGTATTACTGTATCTGATTACTTCTGCATCTTGACTTTACTCACCACCGTAATCACAACGGCAGCACAAACAAAAGAAACAGAAAACAGTGAAGCGAATTCATGTGTAGAAGGGTGAGAGTTCTGAAAGCGTCTGCTGCGAGTCAATCGCAGACGCTTTGAGAACCACACACCGACTCGTACCTTTGTGGCCAGACCTGTGATGTTGACGGCCATTTCATCAAATAACTTTCCTTCCTTCACCTGAATGTGATGAGTCACAGCATCAGTAATGGCAGCATCATGGACGTTACGTTCAGACACAAACAAACACCAGATGAATCAGATTGAGGGACGTTTTACTCTTAGCAAGATATTTTGAATGAAAGCTTTACGATTTTACAGTAAAGGAATCATAAGTCCTGTCATAAAAGAACACAGCAGCTCAGGTCTATTTCTATTTTCCATCTGCAGATGTCATCGCTGTGTTGAACTTCATCATTTACTCGACTTGTCCTCTCAAATGTGCATCAATTCAGTTCTTCAGCCAAACACAAAGCTACTCTTCTTTGAAGATCAATCGTTGTGATTTAATGATGGATGTTTGTGCTATGAGCAGCTTATACCCATATCAATCTGTTTGTATGGCATGAAATTGAGTAAATGATCAGAGAATTCTCATATTATGTAAACTGCCCCTTTCATCCAAAATGTAATGAGTGTGTTTTTCCTCTGGGTGTGTCTCAATCAGGTCTCTTGTTCAGTAGTCAGGGCACTCTCATTTACTAAATGCTTCCAGTGCTCTAAAAGGTCCATTTCCCTTTAAAAAAGTGAAATGCAAAAACCAGGGAGCATCTGTTCCTTAACTGTAAATCTCAAGAGACTTCTCAATGAACATCAGAAACTTTTGAAAAGAGAACCGTTTATTTTATTTTACATATAACACACATTGCAGGGTGTAGCGAGGAAGACGGGCCGAGAGCCGTCAGACAAAGGGGCGGGGCCGGTGGCGTGAGTGATGATGGCTATTAGCTGTGCGCACACCGGCTCCGCATTTCTGACGGTGGAGATCGGAAGCATAAAAGAACGAGCTGACAGAAGGTACGATGAGAGAGGACCGGGCCCGAACATGTTTGTATATGTATTTATGTTTTACTGTGTTGTTGTTCGCCGGCGGTCATCCGTGAGGGGCCGTTATATTACTTTAATAAATGTTTTAAAATGTCTTCCGGTTCCCGATTCCTTCCTTCCCTACTTTGAATCTTTCTACATTGGTGCCGAAACCTTGGAGGAAGGAGAGACATGCTGTCGAATAGCTGAGGAATTCGGGCAGCGAGGACGAGCTGGCAGTGGTGCTGGAACAAGTATTCGGATGGGACGGACGGCTCGCTGACGTGCTCCTGGGTCAATGTGGGGTGGCTGCCATCCAGGAGGGAGCGAATGAGACGTTGCCTTCGGCCAGAGCCTGCTGCCGTCCCCCGGGAACGGGAGCAGCAGGAAACGGGAGACTCACTGCTGGCAGCCCTCAGCTGGAGGAGCCATCGCCAGCCGCCAGGGGGCGGAGGAGGATCGAGGCGTCCACCGAGCGTCCAGTACCACCGCATGGCACCGCGAGGAAGAGCCTTTCGGCTGGCTGAGGACCGAGCGGCAGCATGTCTGGGAACCGGACCAGATTTTTTTTTGTTTGTTTGTTTTTCCTCCCTCCCCTATCTCGTCCCTGTCGCTCATGGTGCTTCCGTCATTGTTCTCTTGTCTCGTTGGTGCATACCCCCAGGGGCTGCGAACGCCGAGACTGGCTCCCCGGGGGGGGAGTAAGCACAGTCTCGGTGGTACCCCCCGGCCTGTGAAGGGCGATGGGGGTATGTAGCGAGGAAGGCAGGGCGAGAGCCGTCAGACAAAGGGCCGGCTGTTATATTACTTTAATAAATGTTTTAAAATGTCTTCCGGTTCCCGACTCCTTCCTTCCCTACTTTGAATCTTTCTACACAGGGATTGACTGTTTGACCACATTTATTCGTTGACATGTAACAGAATAAATAATGTACATAATGTTCTTTAACTAGTATTATGAAATCAAGTCAGTTGTTCAGTAACACGTAGATTGAAGCAGTTATGTCTCAATATGTAGTGACATAGGGTCCTCACCAAGTGCCTGAACCCACACGCACAGTATATGAGCTAGAGAGCTGATTGAGACACGCTTTGGACAGAGGCACGTTTTGTGTGATTTTACAGTTGAATATTGAATAATGAATATTGTCTTAAAGTGCACACTCTCAGCTTTATTTAGAGTATATCACACACAAACTGGCTGAAGGCTGAACAGCTCTTTAAATATGGAGTTGACCCCTTTTTCAAGGGACCAAAAGTAATCGGAGAATATATATTTACATTTTACATTTAGTCATTTGGCAGACGCTTTTATCCAAAGCGACTTACAGTGCACTTATTACAGGGACAGTCCCCCTGGAGCAACATGGAGTAAAGTGTCTTGCTCAAGGACACACTGGTGGTGGCTGCTGGGATCGAACCAGCAACCTTTTGTTTTACCAGTTCAGTGGTTTAACCCACTAGACCACCATCTCACACATCTCTCATATATATATTATATAGGTAGTGGTCAGGTACTGGTCTAGCTTTAGTTGAAACCAGTAACTTTGTATTGGCACCTAAGGTATTAGGGCTCCTGTATGACATATCGCTTGTTGCTCCCTAACTCTTTGTAAGTCGCTTTGGATAAAAGCGTCTGCTAAATGACTAAATGTAAATGTATATAACATGTGCTCTGGAAAACTCGATTCTTAATTGGTCAGCCAGAAGTACTGCCTTTGGTGAAGTCTGCTTTGGTACAAATCACCCAAAAAAATATTTCTTATCAATATTTTGTGTAAGATATGTATGTGATAAGTAATCATGTAATAAGTGGGATAATGTCCAGCCAGGCCTGTAGGCTGAATTAGGGTTTATATTTACAGTCATGAAAAACACTGAGAGATCACTCCAAAATTTGTTTAGTTTTTTCTGAATTAACTATTAACTGAGTGCCATGAGCACTCAGTGCACGAGAAGCTGAAGAAATGTGTTATTCACCGGTAGGTACGACCCAGGGCTTATGTAGAAGCTGCACAACAGCACTGACCTCATCCTTTGTGCAACGAAAGTGGCAGGACACACACTGGGTCGCACATTGTGGACACAGACAAATTACACTTTGTACCCATCTCACAAGGTGGCCCCTTTCAGTGACAACGTCGACGATAGTGCCCAGTGACGATCCAAATTGCCAGAATTCCACATTACCTTGCTTTTTCTTCACCTCAGTTCAAGATAAGATTTCTGCCGTTCTTCAGGGGACGGTTGTACTAGAGCCGTCCTGCGAGTTCTACAGCCGGAACCTTTAGATCTGTACACCTTGAACAAGGCCCTGCTCAGGATGCCATTCAGGATGTTGATGCAGATGCACATGCTGACATGCATATGATATTGAGATTGGTCAGTGGCAACAGACCTTTCAGGTATCGATCCTGCTCAGGTTTGCCTTTTCAAGGGGGGGCGTGTACCAGTCCCTTTCGAATTTCTCCTGTTTTTACCAAGTTGGCAAAAGGCTGTCCTAGCTCCCCTTATGGAGCAGGGTGCACACATTGTCAACTTTTTCAACAACTGAGAAGGATTTTGTGTAGGTCCAAAAGGTACTCCAGGGTTGGGCGATGTGGCAAAGATAAAAAAAATCTATTTTGATCAATAACTATATTTACAACCATATATAGTTGTCTGCCAGCTTTGAGAGTATCCCATCAATGATCGAAGCCGAAAGAAACAAGTGGGTTCATTAATTATTTTTAAAATACAATGTATCTAAAAAAACAGACTAATAAACAAAAATGTTCAAAACAGAGTTAAATTAAACATGCACTATAGCAACACGGAGGATGTTAGACCATGAAACGACAAAAGGTTCATTGCATCTCATTGCAACTCAATTGACTCCGGCTCCGCATTTCTGACGGTGGAGATCAGAAGCATAAAAGAACGAGCTGACAGAAGGTACGATGAGAGAGGACCGGGCCCGAACATGTTTGTATATGTATTTATGTTTTACTGTGTTGTTGTTCGCCGGCGGTCATCCGTGAGGGGCCGTTATATTACTTTAATAAATGTTTTAAAATGTCTTCCGGTTCCCGACTCCTTCCTTCCCTACTTTGAATCTTTCTACATTGGTGCCGAAACCTTGGAGGAAGGAGAGACATGCTGTCTCCGTTTTCATTCATTAAGTTATCGTTAACTCATGTTTTTTTTCTCCTTGTGTTGAGTTTTCTCTGTCAAGTGCAGTTAGAAATGGACGCTGAAAGCACCTCGACTGACTGGCTGATGTTGCATTTATTTTTGCTGTCATATTTCTGCTGAAGATTAATCCATATTGAGTTTAAATTAAGGCTGCAACGACACGTTGACATAATCGATGTGGTCGACTACGAAATTACGTTGATTTGCCATGAATGCGTCGCACTCAGTCCTACTGTGGCCCCCATAAGAGGCTGACATTTTTTCGGGAATCCCACGGGAAGGGAAACAACACCACTAATAATCATGTGACTGGCATGGGACAGGATAATATATCAGCAGAAGTGGGCGGGACAAGGGAATTGAATACACAAATATACCTTTTATATAAATCAAGTACATATTTTTTAAGTCAATTCTAGTGGCTCTCCTGTTTGCTTTGGTGTGGGCGCTTAAGGGAAAGACACTCTCCACATCAGTAACTGTTGGTGGCAGTAATGCACCAAGTCTAGATCCAGACCTTGGCTTTGTTCGATCCGGACAGTGAGAGGTAATGAACCATTCAAAACATCGGACTATTTCTTTAGTTTCAATTGAGCAGCGCGTCTACATAGCCAAGCTGTACAAATCACACGCACTCAGGGATATTTAAGTTTGATGATCATGCTCCCATAGCCTCTAATATCTTTATTTAGCACCAGATGCACTCCAATTTAACCCTTCCCACACTGCGTGTGCTGCTGCTCCCACCAAAGTCGTGTAACATAAAGACCAGCAAATATCAAGAGCAGGTAAATAGTAAACAAAACACAGGAATGGGAGAGAATGGGAGTCATTCTTCTTGGATTTGGACGGGACAGGATTCTCGGGGAAGGTTTGAAAATCCACTCCCGTGTCACCCTCTAGCCCAAAGGTAATTGACATAAATCTGTAAATGTGTCAACCAAATGGCTTAAGCAATCAAATAATCAATACACAAGATGGAACTTCTATTATGTCCATTGGAAGTTCTTCGTTAGGAGTTCTGGTCACATAAGGTGAAAGGTAAAAGGTTGGCATGAGAGCGTTGCAACAGGAGAACCAAGCATCACAACCACCTTCAAGACATTCTTCTCTTCACAAGCACTTTGTCCTGCTTTCTTCATTTATGTACTTGCAAGATCTGTTGTGTAGGCAAAGTGACCTGGTGCTCCGGCACCTAGACCATTTGAGACCAATGATCAACTGGGAAAAGAACAAGCTTTCCCTCATGTTGTTTCCATGGCTGCCTGCCTTACCAATGAACACCCCAAGCTGGTGCTGACCAGTCGTAAACATTTCAGAGAGAAGCTAGCAGTCTGTTTGAAGCTTTTCAGAAGCCCCTGGGACACATGGCATCCTCTGCGGTGGTAATTCCCCTCAGCACATGAGGCAACTTCAGAACTGGCTGCAGTTCTGAGGAGAGCAGGGCACAGCAACACAGCAATATCATCATGCCAGTGGACCGACACACTCTCAGGCCCAGTCCAGACCAGACTTTCATCATAGTGGGTGTAATTGTTATGCTTTAACTGGACTGAGTGCCGTGTGCAACTGGGATGCAGTGTTTGGTCAATGGACGGGTTCCTGCCTGCAATGGCATATAAACTGCCTAAAAATGCCGGATGCCTGGCTGGCGCGGAGATGGTTTCAACACTGAAACAAGCATGTGCTTAGCCCGTTGGACAACACAACCGCCGTGGTGTACGTCATCCATGAGCGTCACAGCTAATGTTGCATCTCAACTGTCGCCTTTTCCAGCGGAGACAGCATGTGGTCAAATCACAAAGATTCTGCAGCACTCCTGCAGATAGTAAGATGCTTCCCAGTAATTTCTTAAGGTACCAGGTGCCATTTCTAGAGCTCTTTAAGAAAAGATCCACCAACTGAGCTACCTGGGTTAAGAGCCCACTCCACCCAAATAGGACTAGAGGGCATCTTGCTCCATACACCGGACGATTATGATGTTGCATGATGTTGCTGTCTCTACTCAACGTCATGATGGGGCTCTGTGCTCATGTTTAATCACCACAATGCAAATGTTTTTACATGTATTTTAGGATCAGTTCAAAAATGAATATATGACGGAATAAGGCAAATTTTGTATAACTTTCATGCGTCCCTGCATTCTCTTAGTATATCACATTGCTGTTGATTGACTTCAAGTTGTTCCTGAAGTTGGTTTCGGTTTAAATGTTTGGATTGACACAATGGAGTGATCTCTTAATGTTTTCTGTGTATGTATATGATGTATAACGCAGAGCAAATTATATCTCTGAGAGATATCAGGGTCACATTTGATCTTTACCTTCTCCTGTGTGGGTTTGATAACAGATTCATTTATTGTTTGACCCAATTCTGCAGCCTAACAGAGAGAAAGAAAGACAGAGAGAATGAATGAATATCAACATTACACATCATGAAAACATGTCAACAACCAACATAAACACATGCATCTCTTACTGTTGACATAAGGCAGAAAAACACACATTTACACACTCCAGTCGTTCATGACCGGTTCATGACCAATTGGGATATTATGCACTGTATTGAAAAAGCATCGCACTAGTAGCCATTCTTTTATGTCCTTTTTTATTTTTTTATGAGAAGGGAAAATGCACTTAAAGAGTAAGTAGCATTAGATCATGAAGAGTACATTTCATCCAGTGTGTTACGTTGCCGTGTTTGAAAGTAAGCAGTCTGCCAAGTTGTAAGTCCTAAGGTGAATAAATAAAGTTATTTGGCGGTAAAAAAAGGGAGTCGACTCTGAATAACACAAACGAGACGTTTCTCTAACCGCCGCGTATCTACGTCACTAGACATGGTCACCGCCTGCGTGACTATGACCGGGCCCGGACAGGTTTTATGGTTGTATGTATGTTTTACTTTTGTGTTTTTGTTTTGTTCGCCGGCGGTCTGCCGTGAGGGGCTGCCGGCTGTTATTATTTTTATTAAACCTTTATTTATATGTCTTCCAGTTCCCGTCTCCTTTCTTCCTTGCATTACGAACTTCGTTACAGTGACTATTTATTTTTGTCTGAACTTCAAGAAAATTTCTGTACCTTATGTCTGTGTTTAGCTAATGCATATAACGCTAATGTTAACATGTACCGTTATTTCTGGGGTGTTACAGTTTGTTTATCTATCTATGAACCCGACTTATTTAATCAATCTATTATCGTCTATTATCTACTATCGTCTTCGGATGTTTCTTTGTCACACTCGGGCTCAAACTGGTAAAGTGAAATCCCCGCCATCTCTATCTATACACTGTATATAATATATAACCTGTAAACCGCAATCCAGCAATGATGGTAGGCGTTCCATTTGCGACACATGATGAACGCTGTAACATATTCAAGGAATGGGAAGAAGGAGGCGGGAACTGGCGAACGTTCAACAACTTTTACTAAAAAATAAACAAACCACAAAACGAAAGTAAAATGCCGGCATCTCCCGCACAGTCGACTGCCGGCCACACAAACATAAAACATAAGATAAAATCGAGGCCTGGTCCTCTCTCCGGTCGCTCGTCCTGTTATGCTTCCGATCTCCTCCAAAGAGATGTGATTCCCATGCAACGCGCAGCTGACACTCATTATCATCACTTGCTTTCGTCCCGCCTTGCTCGTTACAAACACATTTGACCAATCACAGCAGACTACACCACCTGACCAATCACTTTACACTAGGCTAGTGGATAGAAGGGTATTAGACGGATGAATCGCAGAACAAATCATTTGAGAGTAAGTCAAGAAGTGAGTTAAGAATAATTACCTATTATTACGACATAATGGTGTTTTTACACCTTCTATGAACATAAACTTGATTTTACATAAACGATTTTAAGGTGAAGTCCCAGCATAGGCTGTGCGACTTTGTGCAAGTGTTTAAGGTGAGAAGGGGCGTGAGTCCGGCATAACGGACACTTGTTGGACGCAGCATTAAAGTTACTGTGTGGCGTTGTTTTGCTTGTCTGCGGTTCGACAGCTGTGCCACACCGGGGGATCTAGGCCTGTGTTCTGATGTTTTGTGCTACCAATAGAATGTGCTACCCCCACTCACTGACCTAAGGTTTAGGTTGGGATTGTGTTGCTTTTGGTGCTAATAAATAAACGTTTGGTTGAGAATTGGCCGCATCTGATCCCCCTCTTTTGTTGGTGGTTAGGTGGCGTTCCTAGAAAGGACTGTAAACAACACAATAGGAACGCATCAGAATCTAAATCGCGGCTGGCTTGACCACAGTTTTTGACGTATCTTGAGAGTTGGCTGAAACCATGGCAGGACACAAAGTTCAAACGAGATGCACTAGCAACTTGATTTTATTATTTGTAAATCTCCTGTATTTTATTAATTAGGCATATACTTATATTTAATACATGTGTGTTGTTTAAAAAAAATAATGCACACCCTTAGAATGTTTGTCAGAATGAAGCATTTTAACAGCTTATTGGTATAATAGCCTATAAGCTTAGTTTTTCCATACTTTGTGCTTGTTATAAGGTGCCACATTCAAGTGTTTGTCTGAAATATCACCTTCAATTGTCAGTGCTCCTACATTTTTTACTGTGCTCCTAAATAGATAAAAAAGTTAGCATAGAACACCTGATACTTGAGTAAAAGTAAAGATAGCTTACAGCAAAAATGACTTAAAAGTCACAAATTCCAAAACAACTTGAGTAAAAGTATCTGATTTTAACAGTCCTTGAGTGTTTTACTCTTACTGAACGTAGGCTCAAAGAAGCACTAGTCCTCAACACTTAAGACAACATGTCAGTTAAAGAAACGGTTGATTCAATGACATTTGATTTAAAACAATTCCATTTATTTTAAGATATCATAATAAAACTCAAAATTATGAAAAATCAAGGTCGACACCATTGCATGCCTCTATAACAAACACCCAAATCTCAGTTAAGTTCAAGTAAACCAGTATCCTTTAAAAGGTCTCTTCAGTATTACGGATAAATAAAATAATGTTCAGTCAAATTAAAAAGTCAAAGCTTTTTGCACTGGACACGCTGGTTTTGGCCTCATCTTACATATAAACCGCCAGCAAAAACTACCTGATACAACACTCCCAATCACATAAAGAATCCAAGTTTCAGTAAGTGCATGCTAAATGCAGAAGATATAGTAGCTTTTATGTTCTGCAATTGGCAATATTGTTTCTTCTATAGCAGAAATAAACTGCAGCTGATAAAGCTTCTGACGATTTTCAGTTTTAGGGCCTTGGCAATTATGACGATTAATTTACTGTTTTAGGGCCTTGGCAATTATGACAATTAATTTACTGTTTTAGGGCCTTGGCGATTGTGACACTGAATTGTCAGTTTTAGGGCCTTGGCGATTGTGACACTGAATTGTCAGTTTTAGGGCCTTGGCGATTGTGACGATTAATTGTCTGTTTTAGAGCCTTGACGATCATGACAATTAATTGTCTGCTTTATGGTCTTGACGATTGTGACGATTAAATGTCTGTTTTGGGGCCTTTGCTGTAATGACGATTAATTGTCTGTTTTGGAGCCTTGGCTATTGTGCCGATTAATTGTCTGTTTTTGGAGCCTTGGCTATTGTGCCGATTAATTGTCTGTTTTTGGAGCCTTGGCGATTATGGCGATTAATTGTCTGTTTTGGAGCCTTGTCGATTATGGCGATTAATAGTCTGTTTTAGAACCTTGGTGAGTAGGGACCTTTTATCAGTTTTAGGGCTTTGACATTTAAATCTCTAACATTTTTGATTAAGCTTTGAAACGCCCATATTTTCTGAATATAAGAATAAGACATTATTAAATACCCGCCAGATCCCTACGCTCTGCAAACGAACGGCGTCTTGTGGTGTCCATCCCATAAAGGTAGAAAATCTCTCTCGCGCACCTTCTCCGGATCTGTTCCACCTATGTGGAATGATCTGCCTGCTGCTACAAGATCTGCAGATTCTTTAGCCATCTTTAAGAAACGCCTGAAAACCCATCTCTTCCGTCAACATCTTACTGTTCTGTTCTGACTCAAGTTTCTTCTCTACTCTTTTCTTCTCTACTCGTTTCTTCTCTACTCTAAAAAACAAAAATACAAAAAAAATGTATGAATGAATGTTTCTGTATACTGTGTTAGGCTATATGGAACCAGTCTTCTTTTTGATTGCACTTATGCTCTTGTTGTACTTATGCTGTCCTAATTGCTTCCATTACCTACCCCACTTGTAAGTCGCTTTGGATAAAAGCGTCTGCTAAATGACTAAATGTAATGTAAAATGTAAATAAGACATGTTATTTGGGGGAATTACATTGGGAAAAAAATGGGTTTAGGCGTTAACCTGTCAATAATACAACCGCCAAATACTTATAATTAATTGAACGTGAACGCGGGACGACTAAAATAGCCATTTCAGAAGATCTCAAATATCTGGAGGATGAAAGAGGAGTAAGAAGATCTGTAAGATAAGATGGGGCCTGACAATTGAGAGCTTTAAAAACAAACAGCAAGAATTTGAATTGAATTCGATAACAGACAGGGAGCCAATGTATGGTGGCCAGGATAGGTGTTATGTGATCAGTTCTCTCTATGTGCAATAATTGCAATGAAACCATCGCGATGATACGATTATTTCATAATCGTGACAGACCTACATTTACTCCAATTTTTAAAACACAACTCCCTCTTCTAGGCTTATGACATATAAGACACACAGTGGACAGAAATGATGAGAAACTAGTTAAGAACCCATAATAGAATGGTTGGCAAAATGAACACACAATGAACACACACATTAGAGAGAGAGAAATCAAGCATGTAGGAGTATTACCGGCTCAGGGGGAGGCTTATAACCACGTAACTATCATCCGCAGCAGTGAGAGGAGAGGAAAGCAGCATATATAACACACACACTTCAACCATCAGCATTATCATCTCCATTCATGTTAAACATCACACGTACCTTCAGAGTGGCTTGGCCGGCCAGTTTTGATGTCTGTTTAAGGAAGAGAAGGACAAAAGTGAGTTCTCGTTTATAAAAAAAGCTCTTGGACCTCAACACAACGATCTTCATTTGGTCTGACGGGTGTTGATCGATCATTTCTGTTAGAATTGTCATGTTTTGGTGAACTTTAAAGACATGCAATGGAGCATCATGAATGTACTCACACTGTCTTTAGCAACCGATGCAAATTTAGTGGCTCCAACAGTGAAACTGCTCCAACCCTTCATGACAAAAAAACGGAGTAAATAAAACCCAAAGACCCAGACGTGACAGTGTATATACACAGGGGATCATGACACGAACATTCTCCCCTCAAGTATGCTCAAGAAAACACTGTTATTTAACATATTGTATTCATGTCCCATTCCCACAAACCTATTTATCAGAAATCCCCTAAAAGAGGAAAAAGTAACGGGCAAGAACCAAATGGCTGTGATCATTACCGAGTAGATAGAGGACATGGCGTTATTGATGAAGTCCTCATCTTTCTTGGGTGGGTTTGGAGTGTTACCGAAGCCCACGTATCGATTCTCCTGCGGCCCACAACCTCCAGCACTGAAATCACACACACAGCCCTTCACATGGAGTCCTGTGTCTCTCACCAGGTTTCACTGCGCAATGGAGTCAAGACAAAGACAGATGAACTCACTTTTGATAAGAGTTGACATCATCTGTTAGCCAGTCCTCAAAGGCGTTATCAGAGGAGCGAGCGCTATTCTGAGCCACCCCGCCGCTGGACCTGCAACAACACAACACACATCACTCATAATGGAGACACATCACTACACGCACTGACGGTGTCTGCTGTACCGGTGGGCGGAGCTCAGGCCTGTCTTTGCTTGAGGAGGCGTCCAATCACGAGCAGGGGAAGTCTCCATAGACCATTCATTTCCTTCAGCGAGAGTGGCCACCTTCAACACATACAGAACAGAACAACCCATTGATTCATATGTTCGTCTTCATGTGGCTCTATTTTCAACCGGCACAGTCGCCACGTCACACTGAAGTATTTAGCTTTAGGCCCGATTCACATTTCGTGTTCACCCCGTATTTCAGCGCCTGTCAAGCCTCTATATTTAAAATAAAAAATATGCGTGCGAAAAAGACGCGAAATGTGAATCAGGCTTTAAAGTACCTCAGAGCATTTCCACAGCGGCTGCAGAAGGCTGTGATAATTGGCCAGACTCACTGATGATGTGATTATTCAAACATCCTTATTAATCTGTGGTTTAAACTCTGTTCATATAATGGTAACGTGGTATATTGTGTTATTGGTATTTTAATAGAATAGGGCTTCTGTTTACTTTTATTTTTGGGCACACAGTCGTAAGCAGCACATGATGTATTCCGGGTTTTTCTTGGCTCAAAATGAGTTGGAGCCATCCTGATCTACCTTACCTAAAGTGAAGTGACTTTGACCTATTAATAGCTCTAATAAAATAAGATAAAAATGACAATTATTACGTTATGTAAAACATTACTTTTTTTCAACCAAACAGAAATGTTTTTTATCAAACATTTTAAAACGAACTTTTCAGCCCACAATAGCCAACTGAAGGAACCAGTCTTAAAAAATGATCAAAGCTCATTCTCATCTTGCGTTCTCTGTGGTTCACTTTGAATGATAAAATGATCTCTTATATTCGCTAGTGACTGGAAAGTTCAATTCTGTTTAATTCAAGCAGCATTTCTTGTGAAGACTCACAACATAATTTTGCCCAGAGTCTCAGATAGCACGACATTTGACGGATACGGCCGCCTCCAATTTCTCTATGCAGAAAAACCCTGGACAAATTCAAAATAAATAGTTTCAAGCTTCTAGTTTTTTACCAACAATATTTGTTTGTTGGATTATCTAATCCACATCTTTCATGACACACAGCACGTGTCCCTTTTCCTCAGCATTGCCCATACAATGCATTTACTTGGGCGGTCCGTCCAGGTATATTTATGACTGCCCAAGTAGATTTTGCCTTAAAAAAAATTAATCCATCCGTGCTAATGACAGTATCTGTGATCAAACAACTAGTGGATAAACAGCGCTTGCGCATCTCCTCTCCATCCTGACTTGTTCGGTGTGAGTGGACCGTGGCCCTGTGCGGGTCCTTCTCTTCCGTGTTTGCATAAGACACTCTCTCTTCCGATGAGCTCCATGTGTGTGCACGAGCCCTCGGCCTCTCGTATTTAACTGTCACTTGCATTTCAAATCAAAGAAGCGTTTGTAATCCAGCAACACCTTGTGGAGAAAGGGCAAACAGCATATAGCCGCTCTTTAATTATTTCCCCGCCACCCTAGTTGCCAGCCTACGCCAGCGTTTTTTTAACATTTTCAATACATTTTTTATGGCACACCGTAAAGAATCTATGGACAAACAACTGTCAAATGAAAGAACAGAGTCTCAGCTTTTAAACAAAATAAACTGTATTCTTCTATCTTCATTTGTTCTTTTTTTATCACTCCTTAGATGTGGGTAGGTTTCTTCAAAAATGCATCACTTTGATTAAACAGCTGAGATAATTAAAGTTTTTATCAAAGATTTCGCCCAGATTACACTCAGAACAATCATTAAAAACAGATAAAACATATACGTTCTAGGTTCTGGGGTTCTGTACTTTTTCCCAAAGGTGTGTAACAGCGCCACCTGCTGTACAACAGTACAAACACTGATTGCCGTAATAACTCGTCTTTGGCGGGGAACCGTTTTTTTTTTAAATGACGAGATAACTCGTCAATGGCGGTGAAAGAGTTAATGTAGATGTACTGTATTGTGATTTTGTCCAATGATTTTGCGTTTATAAATCAGGATTTCAGCAACGGTTAAAGTGACTTTTGGTGGTATCCTGTTGTAAAATACAGCCATGTTCAGACTTGAACGCCCGTTGGAGGATAGTTTTGTATTAATGTAAGTCTAATTTTTACTTTCAACTACTTCTGATTGCAATTCTTTGTAGCTTTCCTGTAGCTCAGTGGTAAGAGCAACACAAGGTCATGAGTTTGATCCCAGGGGATTGCACATGCCTAGGTATAAATGTATAGAATAATGCAATGTAAGTCGCTTTGGATAAAAGCGTCTGCCAAATGCTTTTCTATTGAGAAATGAGTATTGTAGTTTTTAAATATGTGGTTAGTTACTGCAAAGACACTCTCCGATTATAATTCAACTAGACTTCAGTTACGCTCCCCTATGTTTCTCTGGACTGCCTCCGTGCGCAAAGTCTTGGAGTTCGGCTGCTATTGTAACCAAACTCTGCAAACGCTTTTTTACTAAAAAAAACTCTTTTGTCAACTTTTTCTTGTCAAAAATAGTGCTTACACCAACACGACGTGATGATGTCATGAATATGCCAATTAGTTTGTAATGTTACCAGCGCCACAAGTCTGTCAAAATCCTATGGGTAACACTGTCCCTCGACTGCAAATCAAGACCACCTGTGATTTGCCAGATGATGTCAGACACACCTATTCGTGATTCGTTCATCTGTGTTTAACATCAGTATTCATAATTGGTGTTTATGTGCTTACCTTGTCTTTGAAAAGAGCAGCAGTTTTGCTGTTGTATTTTTCCTGTAAATTCCAACTGGGATCATAGTCGTCTTGCAGCTCGAGAAACAAACGAAACTTTCTGTTTCCTCCAGCTTTCATCTTCTCCAGCTCAACGTCCTTCCACTTGTCCATTGAGACCGATCGTACAAAGCTATAGAGAACATGAATAAACCAAGAGAAAGACTTCACAACCAGCTCGCTTCTATCATACAGCTGACAGTGTTCTTCGATAACTGTGTGTTAAATGATATGGAGCACAGACCATATAATCTTCTTTTCATATAAAACCTGTTGTTCTCATATTTTCTCTTTCAATGTTTGCGTATTACGGAAGAGCATTAGAGAAATGATACTAAAGATTTCAGACCGGTCTAGGGGCCTGAGACAAATCTGATCTATTTTCTCCCAAATTCTGTTTATAGCGTTTTCAATTTTCTGGATTCTGTGTTTACAGTTTTTTACTGTACAATACTAATATATTTGCCCTCATGAACAAAATACTTTGGTATAATTTAGTATTCACTTAAAGGGACAGTTTACCAAAAACAAAATTCTGTTTCCATTTACTCATCCTCAGCTTGTTCCAAACCTGTTTTTTTTGTTCCGCTAAAAACAGAGGAAGATATTTGGAAGAATGTCAGGAGGGATGGACTGAAATGAAAATTCTTTGCAGAAGCCGAATAAAATTGAAACACCGAACATGGCTTTTCGCCTTTCATCAATTTATTTATCAATTTTTTATTCATTATTGCATAAACTGAAGGGTCAAAATGTGCTTTTTATATTTCGTCTTTCTTTCAATATAAAACATTATCACTTAAAATAAAATTGGGCAAAACAAGTGGGCTAAATTAAAACAGAAAATTGAGCCCTCTCCCTTCTTGAATAGCCTATTTCAGGCCTTTGACTGACTGCTGAAAGACTGTACTCTCTACCCATACAATAAAACTCTTTATTGAAAGTGTCATTCAACATTATAAGCTAAAAATATGAATAAACGAATACTGTTGTAATATTATAGGCTTCACTGTAAAATGACTTGAAGAAAAAAATTCAAGCAAGCAATTCTAACTGTAAATGGACAGCCTCGTAAAAAATCTGACATAAAATAAAATAATTTGACCCGTCACTATGGTGCAATGTGATATTAAGCGCCAAATTAGCATGTTTGTGATGTCATCAAGACGTACATGTGTTCTTTGAACTTATTGTATTTTAATACAAAATAAAGCCGAAGTCATTTACATATTTAATGTTTCTATTGTCAGACATATAATACTATTTACATACAAAATGTTCATACGTGCAGTGGATAACAATCACAGGTGCTTGTACACGCTGTTTTGTAATCATTCACACACTTTCAAGTAACTTTAAGCTGCTGTTAGGTCATGAACGGAGAAGACGCAGAGAGAAATTTCCACTCACTGAAAGTTAAGGTTTATTCAAAATGACGTTAGTGGCTATTGCTCTCTGAAGGACGAGAGAGGTCCTCTGAAGTCTGTAAACACTGCACCAGTGGTTTGTGCGCGGCAGTGTGTGAGAGCACACGATGAGAGGCAGAGGAATGAGAGAGGGATGCTTTCCAGAAACAGCACCACAAACAACGTATGAGATCACAGTGTTCTTATAAAAAGTGTCAACAGATTTTCAGTTTGTTTTAAAACTATGGCGAAACAAATTACGGTGGTGGGCCGTCATAGTCGTTTGATTATACACAGTGTTGTAATGTAACGGAGTACAAATACTTCGTTACTGTACTTAAGTAGAAATTTCACTCATCTGTACTTTACTTCGCTAGTTAAATTTATGTCAACTTTCACTTTTACTCCACTACATTTCCTAGATAAAATGTATACTTTTACTCCGATATATTTCCTAGATAAAATGTATACTTTTACTCCGATATATTTCCACTAAGCATCTTCGTTACTCGTTACTTCTAAAAAAAATAATCAGAAGAAGAAATGTGTGCGACTGCAATAAGGGAGGTTTGGCGAATCACTTCTGCTAGATTGCATTACGCACGCTCCGCACACTCTATTGTTGCCAAAGGCGGAGGAAGCAAAACTGAAACCGCCGGCGCCATTGAAGCACCTACTGGAGGACCTCCTGTTATCTATGACGACAAGCCCGATGATAGTGGTGAACTCGGTGAACAGGGTGAAGATAACGTTATACATCCGTGGCCGTATTTGCAAGAAATGTTTCTGTACATTGGAGTGAAAGATTCTTCCTACCGGATGAAGTGCCTCTTATGCCTACCGAAAGTCACTGAAATTTTGGCATTCAAAAACTCCCCGTTCAACCTGAAGAAGCACATCGAGGCAGGTTAAATAAATAGTTATTCAGTAAAGCCACAATGTCAATGTGATTCAACATTAGTTATCATAAGCTGTATCAGATATCTGGCTAACGTGATGGCCTGGCTAACGTCTACTTGTTAACATTGCTAAGTAACTGACATGGCGCACATGTTAGAACCCCCTTAGCTGTTCTAAATCCACTGTAAAACACAGCTTCAAGGGGCTTTTTGCTTTTATAAAACGGTTACTCCATTAAAATATTCATTTTGATATTTATTTTATTCATAAAATAAACATCAGCAACAAAAAAATATAACGCTGTAACACATGTATTCCTCCGCCAAGCAATGTAGTTCCAAAGAGGTTACCAAGCAACAAAACGCAAACAACCATCATCACAAATGGCAGTTGCGCGGTCACAGCTGTATGTTTGTTGAGTAATTTACAACGTCGTCGAACGTGGCTCAACCAATCAGAATCAAGGACTTGAACTATCCGTTTTATAAATTGTGAATGTACGCTTGCATTGTTGATCAAAGTCACAGTGCTTTTATTTCCACACAACGAGTTGGCTGATTTTTTCTTAGTAGAGCAGCTAACTAACTTAAGGTACATGCAGTGGGAGATCAACGATAACACAAGTACAGTAACGTTACAGGCAAAACACAAACAACAGCAGTTTGTACCAGTTAATAGTGTTATTGTCTAGGTGTTAAGGGTGGCAGTCTGAGTGTTGTTTATAATTCTATGTTATTGAATCAAGATAATATGGTGACATTTAAGTTAACACGTTTTTAAAAATGAAACTATATTCCCATCAGTGATGCACATTAGAACTAGTTTCTAGTAATTTGCATCACTGATGGAAATATAGTTTCATAAACATTTACTTTTACTTCAAATACTTAAGTACAATAAATATCAAAAAATTACTTTTGATACTTAAGTACAGTATATATCAGATACTTAAAATAAGTCTCCGCTGATCCCGCGTGGATTTTCCTGAGGTGTTTATGAGTGATGAATGGGAAATGTATGTTTGTGGCTACGATCACGTTCTGAAGAAGGAAATCATTGGATGCTACCAACTCGACAAAAAGGGGAATTACAAACTGGCCTCATTGTAATCCATAGGCCTGCAGATTTTTCAGTCACTGGTATAAAAAAATCTGTCAATGACAGAGAATTTTCGTTTACCGCGACCTCTGTATCACACGTCATTTCACTTATTCGGCCGAACATGCTTTTTTGGTTTTGCTATTATTAGACAAACATTTTCGGTTGCTGAACATTTGGTGCATTTCTCCATGTCAGTAACCAAACAGATCTCATCACCCATAGATCTGTTTGGTTACTAACATTCTTCTTGATCACTGAAATGAAATGCTACTTTCAGGAATATTAAAACATACTGTACATATTAATGTCACAGTTACATTCTGTTGTGTTTTGTTTAGATTCAGTTTCTGTTCTCCTCATTTCTAACTTCGATTCAATACCTTAAAAAATATTTAGATATTTGATTCCATTTTCGATACCACAGGGAAAAACTGCCATAAAAAGAAGGCCCTACATTTTTACATTTTATTAAAAGTTAAATTGAAAAAGTAGAGGTATTTTTACATTATTTAATAATTGTCTTTTGTATCGAAGATATTGGAGAAGTTTGTGTATAAACATCTTAATGAATCTTTGTTGAAGAACAACATTTCAGATAGATTGCAGGCAGGGTTTACGTGAAGCTGATTCTGGAAGTTGTGTTGTTCTGTTACTTTTGGATCTTTACACAGCATTAGACACACTTGACCAAAAGATTGTCATTGACAGCCTTAGAGATCAGGTTTGCATTCAGGGTTTAGCTTTGGAATAGTTTCCCTCATATTTAAGAGATCGCACATTTTCAGTAAGTCTAGGGAATTTCTCTTCATTTGTTGCCCCTCTCATGTGTGGGGTGAGCTTTTTCTATCTAAGATCTATATCCAAGTTGAAGTCTGTCCTTTCTTTTTAGGACTTGGAGAAAGTTGTGCATGCCTTTGTGCCATCTCTCTCTCTCTCTCTCTCTCTCTCTCTCTCTCTCTGCTGGGAGCGTTTGAGTGTGGTGTATCACGAGGGCTTTTCTGACTTACTTTTCTAAACTTATTTATTTTTTCTGTTGTTATTTTTTTGGGTTTTTGAGTTTAAATAATTCAGATTTTGTAGTGAGAGTGAAGGAGGAGTTAGGAGTGAGACCGGGATGGCGTCCCTTACACAACGGACAGCTTCACCTGTGTCCCTCCGTCATGGCGTCAGGTGTGTGCCCGTGAATGGGGCCACTGTTGAGGAAATATTGGTAGCTGTAGGAGAGGAGCTCGGCTATGAGAATATCACATCAGCTTCGCGAATGAACAAAGCGGTTGTTATCTTTGTAAAGGAAGAGAATCAAGTGAGTCGTTTAATAACCAACGGAATTGTGGTGAGTGGAGATTTTATTACAGTCTTGCCGCTGGTTGCTCCTACAATTAAAGTAACTGTTTCTAATGTCCCTCCGTTCATTCAGAATACCGAGATAGAAAGAGCGCTTTCACGTTATGGAAAGTTAGCTAGTGCTATCAACACGGTCTCTCTTGGTTGTAAGAACGAAGCATTAAAACATGTAATGTCGTTTAGAAAACACGTCTTTATGTTCTTAAATGAACCGGAGTTAGATGTGTCTTTTGAAGTTTGGTATGAAGGAAGACATCATATGATTTATGCGAATACCGGAAGCATGAAATGTTTTGAATGTGGCGATATTGGTCACAAACGATTAGCATGTTCACACAAGTCTCGGCCTGCTAATGAAGCTGTAAATGTGGTTGAAAACACGGGAGAAAATGTTGCGGGCGTATGGAATATGGACGACATTGTTGAACAGAATGTTGACAGAGAGGTGAGTGAATCCGGAAGCGTCGGGGCCGATGCTGCTGGACCGAGCGTTTCGTAAAGTGGTAAATGTGATTGAAAACATAAGACAGAATGTGAAGGCAACTGTGAACATCGATGACAAAATTGAACAGAGTGTTGAAACAGATGTGAGTGATTCTGGGAGCGCGCGGGCCGCAGATAAAGTGCAGTCCGCTGATAAACCTGTAGTGGATAATGATCAGAATGAGATCAATTTGACTTTGACTGAGGAAAAGACAGAATCCCCCGAGAAGGTTGTTAGGAACGAAAGTGTAGAAGATGGAATGGATGAACATGACGAGAGTTGTGATGTAGAGATGGAAGATGATGACACGTCTTCTGAGTTTTCTGATTTTGGGTCACAGATATTGGACGACATTTACTCTGTGGATGAAATTAATGAATTTCTCGATAATACGTTTGGCAAAACTGTCGAAGTGGAGAATTTTTTCCCTGATGTTGAGAAATTTATAGCATCAGTTATATTGTTGAATAGAACCGTGAGCCTTGAAGTACTAGATTATAATAACAATGAATATTAACATTATAAAAGTTGAAGAATTGGTAAAAGGTAGATTGTTATTAGTGCAAATTGAATGGGAAGGGTTGGAATTTATATTTGTTAATGTTTATGCCCCTAATAATGGTTCAGAACGGATTACTTTTTTTACAAAATTAAGGGATGTTATTGGAAAATATGATGATGGTGTGTGTCTTATATTTGGAGGGGACTGGAATTGTGAAATTGATTTTACTGTTGACAGAAATGGTGATGAACCACATAATCAGTCAAGTGTTTTGTTATCAAAAGTTATTAAGGAATTTCAATTTACGGATGTATGGAGAATAAGAAATGAAGGAGTGAGGCAGTATACATGGATGAAAGTGTCTGATAATAGGGTTAGTGGAGCAAGGTTAGATTTTATTTGAAAAAGTCATGGAATAACAAGGTGATGAATACTTTTATTGAACCCAATGGTTTCTCAGATCATCATATGATAATTTTAGAGGTTAATTTAAAAACAACTGTTAAATCAAATTATTATTGGATTTTTAATACTAAATTATTACAGGACATTTCTTTTTGTGAAGATTTTAAATTGTTTTGGAATAACTGGAAATTAAAGAAGAGTTCTTTCGAGAACCTGAGTCAATGGTGGGATGTTGGCAAAGCTAATATAAAAATGCTTTGTCAAAACTATACAAGTTACTCATCAACTAGATTAAAGAGAACAGTGGATGTCTTGCAAAAAGAAATGGAACTCTTGG
This sequence comes from Triplophysa tibetana, assembly GCA_008369825.1. Taxonomy (NCBI): domain Eukaryota; kingdom Metazoa; phylum Chordata; class Actinopteri; order Cypriniformes; family Nemacheilidae; genus Triplophysa; species Triplophysa tibetana. The sequence continues at coordinate 20,389,806 of CM017911.1, read as the reverse complement.
AAAAGCAAATCTTTTACAACAATGAAGCAACACAGTGTCATGGTTTGAAAAAGAAAAGACAAGAACTGAATTTGATTTTACAAGAGCAAGTTAAAGGAGCGCTGATAAGGTCAAGATACTGCTCTATTAAAGATATGGACGCTCCTAGTACTTTCTTTTTCAATTTAGAGAGAAAGAGTATCCACCATAAGACAATGTGCCATCTTCGTCGTTCAGATGGATCCATCACATTCAATCCTACAGAGATAAGGATGATGGCTGGGGATTTTTATAAACATTTGTATAGTGCTGAAGACTGTGATACTGATTGTGCTGAAGATTTGCTCAAAGAACTGCCTCAGCTTGGAAATGAACAGAAAAAGGCATTGGACAGTGAAATTACTTTTCATGAACTTACAGAAGCTATGAGCCAGTTGGCTAAAGGTAGATCCCCTGGGATTGATGGTCTACCAGTGGATTTTTATCAACAATTTTGGAACTTACTGGGACCCGATTTGTATGAAGTGTTATTAGAATGTATCAAAGTTAATTTACTTCCAATAAGTTGTCGCAGAGCTGTTCTGTCTTTGCTTCCGAAAAAAGGGGATCTTGGACTGTTGAAAAACTGGAGACCCGTTTCATTGTTGTGCTCTGATTATAAAATATTGTCAAAGTGTTTAGCAAATAGGCTCAACCACTGTTTGAATGCCTTGATACAAAATGACCATACATATTGTATTCCTAAGAGGTCAATTATAGATAATCTCTTTTTGTTGAGAGACACAATTGATTTTAGCCAGATGAACAAGTATGATCTTGGAATACTGTCATTGGATCAAGAAAAAGCATTCGATCGTGTCGACCATGGATACCTTTTTGATGTGTTGAAGTATTTTGGATTTGGTGATGGTTTTATTTCATATATTCAATTGTTGTACTCCAATGTTTATGTGATGGTTAAAGCAGGAGGTGGTTTAAGTGCACCAATGTCTGTATCAAGGGGAATAAGACAAGGTTGTCCACTTTCTGGACAGCTATATTCTCTAGTAATTGAACCTTTATTATATAAATTGAGAAAAAATTTAAATGGATTTTTGATCCCTAATCGTAATTCAAAAATGTTTTTATCAGCTTATGCAGATGATGTTACACTTTTTATTACAGGACAAGATGACATTGTAAATTTAACCAAAAATATCGGATTATACGAAAAAGCCTCTTCTGCTAAGGTTAATTGGTCAAAGAGCGAAGGTTTTATCATGGGCAAATGGGAGAAGGTTAAATTTCCACAACTCCCACAGGGATTACAGTGGAGAAAAGATGGAATCAAAATTTTGGGAGTTTTTTTTGGGAATGAGCAATTTGAAAAGAAAAACTGTGAGGGACTGCTGGAAAAGGTGTCTGGCCGATTGTCGAAATGGAATTGGCTATTACCACAATTGTCTTATAGAGGAAGGGTTCTGGTAGTAAACAATTTGGCTGCCTCAACGTTGTGGCATAGGACTATTGTAATGGAACCACCTGAGGAGTTGATCAAAATTATACAAAGGACGATAGTTAACTTTTTTTGGAGTGGACAACATTGGATTCGGGCAGCAGTTTTATATTTGCCAGTACAAGAGGCTGGTCAAGGTCTGGTAAATGTGAGCGATCGAATCCGTGCATTCAGGTTACAATCCGCACAAAGATTTTTGTATGATGAAGATGTAGTATGGGAGAAAACCGCAAAAGTAATTTTGAAGAGAGTTGGTGGTTTTGGACTTGATAAGCATCTATTCTTAATGAAGCTTGAGCAGGTGAGCCTATCAGAGCTTACTTCCTTTTATAGACCCATGTTGCAAGTATGGAAGGCTGTTTTCAGAACGGAACGAGACGTGGACAATACAGGACAGTGGGTTTCTGAAGAACCCCTATTTTTCAACCAGTTGATTCAGACAAGATTGCTGTCTTTCATAAGCGTACAAAGGAGTTTATTGAAGACTGGAGCAGTGAAACTGGGCCATTTACTAAATGAGGACGGCTGGAAACCAGTGGATCAACTTCAAGAAGTGACTGGCCTGAGATCTTTACGTCTTGTCTTAAAACTAAAAGAGGAAATTCAAGAAGCATTACCAAGTGTTTATCGAACATGCATTGCACAGAGACCTGATAACATCCAGGATAGCAGGAGTATGGACTTTCCCGATCTAAGAATTTCTCCAGCTATAAAGGAAGAAGAAATTGAAGTGGTAGATACAGTTTTATCTTTTAAGACTCCCCAATTGAACTCTTTCAGAGAAATTTCTAAAAAAGCAACGTATCAAATTATTGTAAAAGTCATGAATCAAGACTCACTAAAAGGACAAAAAACTTCAAGGTGGCCTGATTTGTTGAGCCCAGACTTCCTCACAAGAGACAGGTGGAGAGCCCTATATAAACCTCCCATAGAGAAGCGTACTGCTGATCTGCAGTGGAGGATTATTCATGGGGCGATAGCAACAGACGGATATGTGTCACACCTGAGTACAGCAGTGAATGGGGATTGTCGTTTTTGTGGGGCAAAAGAAGATTTAGTGCATTTGTTTTTGAAATGTAATAGACTTCAAAATTTGTTTGAGATGCTTAAAAGTTTGTTTAGGAAGTTTGATGAAGATTTTTCAGCAGAGATATTTATTTGAGGTGTGAAATATAGTTCTTCAGATAGGAGAAATATGTGTCTATTAAACTTTTTGATTACTGGAAACTGAGGAAACTGGCAGTGAGGAAAACAAGAAAGAATAAAGGTTTAAATCTTTCTACATTAGATTCAGAGGTAATGTTAAAGTGGATAGTGATTGGTAGGCTAAAGGTTGAATTTGCCTATTATATGTTGACAAACAATTTGTTGGTTTTTATTGACACATGGTGTGTTAATGAGGTTTTATGTACTGTGCATGAAGATCAGATTATTTTTAATTTTTAATTTTTTTTGGTTGTTTTAACATTATTTTTGTTGGTTTAATTTTATAACTTTGAGAAATTGTTATTGGAAAGTCCAAAAAATAAAGCCATTATAAACCTCTCTCTCTCTCTCTCTCTCTCTCTCTCTGTCTCTGTCTCTCTCTGTCTCTCTCTCGCCTGCAGTTTGTTCAGAATTCAGCTGCTAGGCTTCTGATGGGTACCAAAAGAGGACATTACTCATGTGCTTATCGAACTACACTGGCTTCCTGTATGTTACAGGATTAATTACAAAGAGTTCTTACATGTTTCAGCACCAGGTATATTTCTGTTCTAATCTGTTTGCAGGAATCCAATAGGTCTTTGCGTTCAATTGATCAATTACATCTGGATGAAATCATTGATGAGCGTACATAAAGACAGAATTGTGTACATTAAACATGAGAACTGTAGCAGAGACTCTGTACTGGCCATCTTTCTAATATAAACAACGTTTAACCAGGGCAAATGAAACTAGTGGATGAACTAATTGATCAGCGCACATACATAGAGCGCTATGGTAAACAAGGGAAATGTAGACAAGCGTTCGCCAAGCGGCAGATTCGTTACTGAGACTCTGCACTGGCCATCTTTTCTAACATTAACACTATTCAGAATCAGAAAGAGCTTTATTGAAAAGTATGTTTGCACATAAAAGGAATTTGTTTAGGTGACAGGAGCATCCAGTACACAGAATCAGCAAAAACAGTACACAGAGACCATAACACAACAGAATAAAGTACACAGATGATTTAAATAAGGGCATTTCAGTATAAAAAATTAAGAAATACAATACAATAACACAAGATAAAGATAAAGAGAGTTAAGTTATGAGTGTATGTAAATATGTCAAGTAAAAAATAAGAATAGACTATTGTGGTACAAGGTATGCGTTATATACAGCAGAATGAAATCTAATTTACAGAAAAAGTTGTATAAAAATAGATAGTGTATTATCTGGAAGATATAATTAATATTACATAGAGTTATTAATTGCACGGTGGGTAAAAACATTGAACTATTCAATAGGTAGATGGCCTGAGGGAAGAAGCTGTTTTGTGTCTGGTTGTTTTGGTACTCAGTGCTCTGCAGTGTATTGTGAAGAGATGATGATTTTCTGAGACCTTTTCCTCACTCTGGATGTATAAAGTTCTTAGAGGGTGGGTAGGGGAGCACCAATGATCTTCTCAGCAGACCGAACCGTCTTCTGTAGTCTTCTGATGTTTGACTGTGTGGCTGAGCCAAATCAGACAGTGATGGATGTGCAGAGAACAGACTCTATGACTGCTGAGTAAAACTGTTTTAATAGAGTTTGTGGTAGGTTGATCTTCTTCAGCTGATGTAAGAAGTACAATCTCTGCTGGGCTTTTTGCAATGGAGCCAATGTGATTGTCCCACTTCAGGTCCTAAGAGATGGTGGTGCCCAGGAACCTGAATGACTCCACTGCTGCCACAGTGCTGTTCATGATGGTGAGAGGGGGGAGTGCAGGGGGTTTCTCCTGAAATCCACAATCGTCTCCACTGTTTTAAGCGTGTTAGGGTCCAAGTTGTTATGACTGCACCAGACAAACAGCTGCTCAACCTCCTGTCTGTTAGCAGACTCATCACCATCCTGGATGAGGCCAATGAGTGTGGTGTCGTCTGCGAACTACAGAAGTCTGACAGAATGGTCCTGGGCAATGTAGTCATTGGTGTACAGGGAGAAGAGTAGTGGGGAGAGAACGCACCTCTGGGGGGCGCCAGTGCTGATTGTGCGGGTGCTGGATGTTAGGTTCCCCATTCTCACTAACTGTTGCCTGTCTGTCAGAAAGCTGGTGATCCACTGACATATCGAGTCAGGAACAGATAGCAGGTTTTATAGCTTTGTCTGGAGCAGTGATGGGAGGGTGGTGTTGAAAGCGGAGCTGAAGTCCACAAACAGGATCCTCAAATAGGTACCTGGTCTATCCAGATGTTTCAGGACAAAATGCAGCCCCATGTTAACTTGATCCTCGACAGACCTGTTTGCTCTGTAGGCAAACTGCAGGGATCCAGGAAAGGTTCACTGATGTCCTTCAGATTGGCTACTACCAGTCTCTCGAATGACTTCATGACCACAGAAGTGAGAGCGACAGTTCTGTAGTCATTCAGTCCTGTGATTTTGGGTTTTAGTGGGATAGATTATGGTGGAGCACTTGAAACAGGAAGGAACTGTGCACAGATCCAGTGATCTGTTGAAGATCTTTGACATGATGAAGGCCAGTTGAATAGCACAGCTTTTAAGACAGGCTAGGGGGATATCATCTGGGCTGGTTGCTTTTCTTGTCTCTTGTTTCCTAAAGACTTGGCACACATTCTCTTCACTGATAGTTACTGATGTCTTCCAAGGACTTTCCACACAGATTCAGGGTCGTTGCCTGAAAGCCGTTTTTCCAACTTTTTAGAGCAGTTTCTCTAAGCCACTCTGATCTCCTGTGTACATTTTTGTTCCTAGCCTGCCTGTACAAAACTTTGTCCCCTTTTCTGTAGGCATCCTCCTTGGCTTGGCGAATCTGTATGAGTTTTGCTGAGAACCATGGTTTATCATTGTTGTATTTTAAGAAAGTCCTAGAAGTAATGCACAAATCCTTGTTTCCTTGGTCCATCCTTTAACAGTCCTTCCCATAGTTTGGGCAGAAATTAGCTTCTGCCTTTAGGCTGGGATAAGGTAAACCAGGCAGTGATCAGACAGTCCTAAAGCTGCACTAGGGACAGAGCAATATGCATTCTTAATTGTAGTGTAGCAATGGTCCAAAATATGTTTGTCTCTGGTAGGGCATTTAACTGCCACAAACATGTCAAGTCTGTTAGAGGAGGCGGGGCTCTGTTGTCACTGTGTTCACATGCAGTGTTTTTCAACTCACTGTCGGAAAAAGAGAGAGAGCGTTAACGTGCAGCTGATTTCTCACGTGGGACATGCGTATTGGAGCAGTTTCAGATTTTTCAGTATCGATACGTATGAAAATATAGATTTTTTGACAAGACTAGTTCCCATCTTCACTGATTAGTTTGCATCTGTTTCCTTAAGTGTTTTGCTAAGTGTTTGCCTGTGTTCATTGTCCAGTTTTATTGGAATGTTGCGTTTGATTGTGAAAGCTCCTGGTATTTCTCCCTTTTGATCCATTAAAAGACTTTGGGAATTCTACGCTTTCGTCGTGCGCTTCATATTTTGCCCTGATATTTAAATACACGCCAAACTGTGACAGAATACTGGACCTAAACAGTACTTTATTTCGCATCGTTCTTTTGTCATCTCCCTTTATGGCCATGCTGCTGTTCGGCTCCTCTGCCTGGAAGGGCACTGGAAGACAATACCAAGGACTTTTTAGATTTTAGGGATGGTAATCGGATACATTTTGCCGCATTTGTGGAGAAGGTGAATAATGGACTTGGTTACTCCTGTCTCTGTCAGTCGGCCCCCCTCTCCCATTTCCACCATGGCTCCTCCCTAGTGACTCCACCCGTCTTGGCTGGGCTCTGGGTCTACATCCAGCTCCTGCTGCTACAGGCTCCTTCCTATGAACTCCTTTCCGTCACCTGCCCCTTTCCTGCTCCACTCCCGCCTCCTGAACCCCCACCCTCCCTCCTCAGTTTGACTTGACGGCACGATCACGCCAGGCCAGGGTTGGCACATCAGCAAATGTCAAAATGTTAAATGATCATAACGCAACGAAAGCATAGCATATGTTTATGCTCTGTTTTTAGCATCTTTAGCTACTGGATTTGAGTGCATGATTAATACATGAAGTATTTAAAACACTTTTGGACTGTTCTCTGGGTCTGTGTTAATTTAAGACTAGTCAACAAGTTGGTTTCAAAACGTTAGTTTAAACAAATCAAATTAGTAGGAGTGCACAACGCACATAGCCATGTATAAACTGCCTCGGATAAGTAAGAGACTGAAAGGTTATTATTTTCCAATATTTGTTCAATTGCTTTCCCGATTTTACCTGCATAACCAATAAGGAGCCGCAGAGATAACATATTTTTGAAGGGCCTAAATGAAGTTAGCTGCACTGGTTCCCTTGACTGAACGCCTACTGTATGCATTTTGTTACTTTTGAAGCCGTAATACAATCATCAGAAGTAAAAAGCTTACACGTTGGTATAAACAGACTACACTTAAGGTCGCTCAATATCAACTTCACCACCACCAAGCCTCTGACAACTTTTTAAAACTTTCTTAAAAATGTGTTTCCTGGTGAGTAATGACTGCGTGAATGAAACCGCATCTACGTTATTAGAGATTTGTGCCCATGTTACAATAATTCTGAGATTTATATGTGCGGTGATGTCTAGGACTGCACCGTTAATCACGAATCATGAATAAATCTATGTGGCTATCACGATTGTGCAATCACAAATGTTTTACGCGCAGCTTGTTTGACAAGCACAGCTCTGTGATCTGTTGGAAATGTTGCTCAGTGAGAAAGCACTGCGCGTTTGAGTCGTTTAAAATGGGCATTTAACAAAGCGATAACCTTCAAACATCATCATTATAAATATACTGTTATTATCATGAAAATACTTGAGGAGGCTTGAAAAACAGTGATAGAAAGATGCCAGATATGTATGGCTCTCACTAAATTCTTGGCGTTTCGAGTCAGATCTGTGGTCGTGGCTTGCTGGTTTTGACTAAATCCTTGGAGTTTCAAGTGTTAGGAAACCTTCACCCTAACCCTAACCTTACTCTAACCACATCAACTACCTATGATTGTTAAACTTGCCAAAAAAAATGGTTGCGTGATGATGTCAGACTCGAAACACCAAGGTTTTAGTGAGAGCCATGCAAGATAGGAAGACAGCTTTTCCTGGTTATAGGTGTGCTTCTTCTTCTATGGAGCATTGGAGTCTCTGCATGAGAGCGCCCTCTGGCTTTCGGATGCAGCTGCATTTAACCGTATTTTAATGAAAATCTGCAGATAAAACATCGCAGCCAACCGCCAAATCACCTACGGTTTCTTTTCGGTTAATCGTGCAGCCCTAATGACATGTTGTCCCCGCCAAAGGAAGTAGTCGCTTTCAGATCTAAGAGAACTGAATATTAGGCCTTCTGTTTCAGCTTTGTTAGGTTCGTAATTATCCACAGTTAAAATTCTCCAAGAAACCTTTCAGATAATTTCACTTAGGTTTGAAAATTATTTAAAAGGATCAAGTCTAGAACGACTTCGACAAAATTGAACTGTACCACTTGCTAGACTGCTTTTCATATTTCATACAATTATATTGCCCACAACATCCAAAACTTGAAGCAGAAAATAAAAAATCATCACAATAACGAGCAGAAACTAACTGGAACTGCATGTTCAATATGATACTTGTTGCAATATGATATTTTTCTTCTGTTGTATGGCAGACATGATTCTTTCTTACCTGAGGTGGACGCCGAGGCCTCTGTGTTTGCCCGAACATTCCAGACAGATCCAGATACCATACGTCACACTCACCCACTGCGGGTTAAATGCGCCACACTCGAAACACACCTGTCCACCAAATCACATAAACAAACATGCCATCAGCTAGGAAAACACGGCACAAACACTCTCCCTTAATGCATCTGCAAGATAACTACGTCAAATCAAAGTGGCATAATAATAATTTCACTGGAGCCATGCATAACCATACTGTATTGAGTTCTTATTGCTGCGATGTGGAAAACGGGGACGGAAACGCGGAAGCAGGCATAAAGCGAAAAAGTAGATGACGATCTAAAGCTACATACAGTTATGTTAACAATTACTTTTTAATAAATATTAACCAGTTTAATATTTGAAATGCATGAAAGACGGATTGACGTTATTTGATGTGTTTTAGGACGAGTACTTTTGTCTTATTGTCTGTAACCTTAATATTTATAGTTCTCAGGCTAGGTAAAGTGAGTCAAGTGCAACCGAAATTATAAATATTTCAAATAATCACAATCTTAACCCAACCGCGAGCCTTTCTCATGCTTGACCGACAGTAAACTCAATCATGGACTTCCCTGGACAAGTTCATCCTTCAAAAGTACATGCGCATAAACATTCCTGTTTCACTCATCCTTCCACAGGTAGACACACCCAGACATTTTCATTATCTCGCAACCAGTACATTATTAAGAAATTAGATTAATGTTCATTACAAAAAAAGCACATGAATAAACGTGATTGCTTAGTACTGTTATCTGTGTGCTCTTGCAGCGTTTGCGCAGATTCCTCAGACAGAGTTATTGTTCACAAACATTGAGCCGACTTTCATCAGAACATAATGCTGTGATTAACATCATAATCACATGCGGACTCGAGTGTTTAGCTTCTGTATGTTCCATAAATGAGCTAATATGGGCAGTCTGCTTTATTAGCGGCTTGTTCATTCGCTCCGTACGAGATCAAATGTGTTCTGTAGCTTGTTCGGTACTTTTCGTCCATTGGTTTCTTTTCGCTTTTTTGTAGTTTTGCTTTATAAATAATAAAAACATGATATAATGTAGGCTATCTTGTTTGTTTATAGGCTATAGGCCTGCCCTCATTATAACTTGTACTAAAATTGCGACAAAATCAAAATGTAGAATTTTTCATTTAACATTATTTAAATAAACAAATAATGAAACTAAGATTTTTATTAATTGTTTTTCAATATTTTAAGTTTCATGGTTTCAGTTTAATAGACACACCTCGAATTAAATACAATTTGATTAAAACAATTTAATTGAACATTTAGAGTCTGAAAAACAGACTTAAAGTAGAAAATCAAAAGGATTTTGTCAAGGCTACATATTTGAAGCCCAGACAGAGACCAGCCAAAGCAAACAAATGCTCATTGTGTCACTTCTTGTAGCCACTAATACGATCACGTCAGGGTTGGCACATCTGTTAATGCAGAAATAATACTGATCATAACGTATGGAACGTGGAACACGTGTGCCTCTTTTAACTACATTAAATATTGGATATGAACAGTTTGATTAATAGCCTACGTTCTTTAGTCTTTAAAATGTATTCCTTGGCACTATTCAAAGATTCTGGTCCATCTTCTGGGCCATTTTTTGGACTATTGGACCTCACAGTTACAAAACATTCGTTTAAACATCTGTCAAATAAGTCGTAGCGCACATCCGTAGCTAAAACTACAAAAAATGCACTTACAACTACACATTTACTGTAGGCAAACTAGGTGCGCTAAATGGCCGCCGCGCCAGCGAATCATCACCTAGTGGCTGTTACCAAAAAAGCATCAGAGTTTCGCCTCTTTTGTCGATGATAGGTTGAGTGAGTGAACTTGAATAATTAAAACCTGAATTTCATAACCCACATTTTTTGGATGGTGAATTCATACAAAAAGATTTTCAAGTTATTGAAATTAAGGACAGTAAAATACGAGATATTTTTAAATTCAAGTCCTGGTGATACAAATCTGACGCCATAATGCCGCTTGTAATTTCAGGAGTGTGAGCCTGTTCAATAATAAAAATGTTATACCAAATCCTCAAAGAAGTGGATGCATTACAGCGAGTTCCCTAAGCTCTGTGACGCTGTGATAGAAACATATGTTAGCGTATGATTTCTATCTTCACACAACGCTCTACTGGTGCTTTACAACAAACTTAATGAAGACGAGAAGCATATTAGCGCTAACACCACAGATGCTGTTTTCCCTTTATTTCAAGGTGAAAGTTCAAAGATACATATATACTGTATACTGGAACAAAAGAGTGAATTTACAGTATAGAGTGTATTAGTTTTGAGGACGTGTCAAATGAGGACCGAATCCTGTCCGGCTGCAATAAAAGTATTTAATATAATTCCTTGATAAAGAGTGCCCTTTTAATGTTTAATCTAAACCTGCTAACAAACTAATGTCATTCATGTTTGCTAGAATATTTTATGCTATCAATTTAAGTATAATGCAGGATTAAGCTGAACTGTTAAATGGTATTTTAATTACCCAAAATATTCCAAGAGTTTGAACTTTGCACTAGGAAAATATCGGATCGGGACTCGGATCAGCAGATACTCAAAATTGAATGAGTCGGATCAGAATCGGGGCACAAAAAATGTGATCTGGACATCCGATCCCTAATTTGATATTCCTCAGTACACATGAAGAGAATAATCCAGGGTCTGTTAAAAGTGTCTATAGGGTTCACAACCACAGTTACACAACATCTTACAGTCACAGCTCTAAATACCAACTAACAACTGTCAAACTTGCATTGCATAGCCGCTGGATGGCTGTAACCCTAGTATGGACGTTTAAAAAAAATTATTTTGAATTAGCACGAATCAAAAGTAAATCTGTTGCATTACCAGTGCTTGCATTTTTCAGTCTGCAATTCAATATGGTTGTAAAGTCAAGATGTTAATATTTCAAATTGAAACATTTCAATTTCACTGTTTAAAAATTAAACTTACTAAATTACTACATTTCGTTACACTGTACTTGTATATGTGTAATGACAATAAAGTTGAATCTAATCTAAATAATCAAAATACAATCTTTTATATTTGTGCCTCACAGGAACATGCAATTATGACTACACGTCAAGTGCTTGAGTTGCTGTCTCATCATGAAAAGCAAAAACTACTCTATTAACCTTATTATGTCTTGTAAAGTTTGCCGTGAGATTTGATTTAATTTGTGTCTTTTCAGGTCAATTTGGTAAAAGCACGTTCATTTTAATCACACTAACCAGAGACCCGAGGCCATATCGGACTTGCCCCGTGCCCCAGTCGATGGCTGATATGTTTGGCCGATTTACTTTTTTCCACCTTCATCTCATCAAGGTGGACCAACTAATAGACCAAGATGGCGGCGCGTGAACATCGCGAGGCTCAGCGTCTCTCCAGTTTTAGCAATTATATAGTGTTTTTCTTGCTCATCTCGGGCCTGTTCGTACAGAACAGTTGTGCCTTCACATCGTACACCCGGCAGGAGCTTTTGGATATCGGTTTGCGCATTCCCGGAAGTTATATCAGCAACATTCAACTCGTCCCTGAGATCATCAAAACATCCGATGCTACGCACCCCACACGGCCGGGCGGAAGTGCTCGTCGGCGGCGTCGAGATCGTAAACAAAGGCGGGGAACGCGCGGAGGGCTAAGAGCTAAGCTAAAGCTAACACCACACCGGCTCTCTTTACCCAGCATTTTCCTTGCTAATGTACGATCATTAGTGAACAAAATGGATGAGATTCGACTCCGCATCATCAACAACAAAAGACTTTTAAACTGCAATGTCATAATCTTCACGGAAACATGGCTACACAGCGGCATACCGGACAACGCTATTGAGTTAGCGGGCTACAACACACACCGGGCGGATAGAACGGCAGAGGAATCCGGTAAGACAAGAGGAGGTGGACTGTGCATTTATGTCAATAAAGCTTGGTGCACGAACTCTGTTATTGTCGGGAGACACTGCTCGGCTAACCTTGAGTTTCTCATGGTTAAATGTAGACCGTTTTATCTGCCACGGGAATTCACTTCCACCATTATAACGGCAGCTTATATTCCACCGGATGCTGATGCCAAGCTTGCTATGAAAGAACTTCATGCAGCCATCAGTAAACAACAGACTGCTCACCCGGAGGCTGCATTTATTGTTGCGGGAGATTTTAATCACTCTAACTTAAAGACAGTGCTCCCTAAATTTCATCAGCATGTTTCCTGCCACACAAGAGGGAACAAAACTTTGGATCATGTCTACACAAACATGGCTGAAGCTTACGCCGCGACACCCCTCCCCCACCTGGGTCAATCTGATCACCTTTCTTTGTTCCTCACCCCCAAGTACTCACCTCTCATTAATCGTGTGAAGCCATCAGTGAAGACCATCAAGGTGTGGCCTGCGGGGGCAGACTTCACACTCCAGGAAAGGTTTCTACGCACAGACTGGAGTATGTTTGCTTCTCAGGCCACCAGTGGCTCTCACACGGACATAGACAGCTACACCTCTTCTGTATTGGACTACATCAATACCACCATTGATAGTGTCACAACTCAGAAGCAGATCACCATATACCCTAATCAGAAGCCATGGATGAACAAGGAAGTGCGCCTCCTGTTGAAAGCACGCAACACCGCCTTCAGATCAGGTGATGCACAGGCCTATAGTACTTCCAGGGCAAATCTGAAGAGGGGCATCAGAAAGGCCAAGCACTGCTACAAGTTGAAGCTAGAGGAACATTTTACCAACTCTGACCCTCGACGCATGTGGCAGGGCATCCAGGCCATAAGTGACTACAAACCCAACCACTCCATCCCCATAGCCACAGATGCTGCCTTTCTGAACGAGCTTAATGACTTTTATGCACGCTTTGAGAGAGACAATAAGGAACCCGCCACCAGGCTCACACCTTTTACTGACCACCAAATCATCACACTTAACTCCACAGATGTTTACACTGCACTAAGCCGGATAAACGCACGTAAGGCTGCTGGCCCTGATGGCATCCCTGGTCGCGTACTCCGGGCATGTGCGGAGCAGCTCGCTGGGGTCTTCACGGATATCTTCAACCTGTCCCTCGCCCAAGCAGTTGTTCCAGCATGTTTCAAATCCACCTCCATTGTTCCCATTCCAAAACATTCCAGCCCGACATGCCTGAACGACTACCGCCCTGTAGCACTCACACCCATTGTTATGAAGTGCTTCGAGCGGCTGGTCTTGTCACACCTAAAAGACTCTCTACCATCCACACTGGACCCATACCAATTTTCCTACCGCAGCAATAGGAGCGTAGATGATGCAGTGTCAATGGCGCTGCACTCCGTGCTCACACATCTGGATAATAAGGACACTTATGCACGCATGCTGTTTGTAGACTTCAGCTCTGCATTCAATACCGTCATCCCTTCCAAGCTAATCAGCAAACTTGGAAACCTAGGCATTAACAACTCAACCTGCAACTGGATTATGGATTTCTTGACGAACAGGCCTCAGCTTGTTAGGTTAGGCCACATCTGCTCCACCACCATCACCCTCAACACTGGTGTACCACAGGGCTGCGTACTGAGCCCCTTTCTCTACTCCCTTTTCACACTCGACTGCAGGCCTGTGAATGGATCTAACTCCTTCATCAAGTTCGCAGACGATACAACAGTGATTGGTCTCATCAGCAACAACGATGAGACTGCTTACAGGGAGGAGGTACGGCACCTGGCCACATGGTGCTCAGACAACAACCTGCTCCTTAACACCTCCAAGACAAAGGAGATCATCGTGGACTTCAGGAAGGCGAAAGGAGGCACACACGACCCCATCCACATTAACGGGATGGCTGTTGAACGTGTTTCCAGTTTTAAGTTCCTGGGGACCCATATTTCGGAGGACCTGTCCTGGACCACCAACACCTCATGCCTGGTCAAGAAGGCTCACCAGCGTCTCTTCTTTCTGAGGACACTGAAGAAGAACCAACTGTCTTCAACTATCCTGGTGAACTTCTATCGCTGCACGATAGAGAGCATCCTGACCAACTGTGTCACAGTCTGGTACGGGAACTGTTCTGTTGCTGAGCGCAAGGCACTGCAGCGGGTGGTGAAAACAGCCCAGCGCATCACAGGGACTACACTCCCTTCCATTGAGGACATCCAGAGGAAACGCTGTCTGCGTCGAGCTCGCAGCATTCTCAAGGACTCCTCTCACCCCGCTCATAGACTGTTTACTCTCCTGCCTTCCGGTAGGCGCTTCAGGTGCCTCCGGACAAGAACCAGCAGACTAGGAAACAGCTTTTTTCCCAGAGCTGTTTCATTATTGAACTCTGCTCCCCACTGATTCCACTAACCCTCATAACTTTAACTTTAATGCTGCTACTACATTGTTTACATTGCATAACAGGGCTGCATCCATGACTGAACTGTACACACCAGTACTTCATGTTATCTGCTCTACCGGACTGTTTACACACACATAGCATCATTTCCACTCTATACTGCTCACTTGCACACCAGGAATATTACACTGAATGCTCATTTGCACTAATAAACTACTTCCATAACTGCATTAACTCATCTACTGCACTGTAACTCATCTATTTCATTTATTGCATAACTAACTGCATCTACTCATCTATTGCACTGTAACTTCAATAACTGCATTAACTCATCTACTGCACTGTAACCTTAATAACCGCATTAACGCATATACTGCACTGTAACTTCAATAACTGCACTAACTCATCTAATACACTGTAACTGTATTATCTGCATCTACTCATGTATTGCACTATAACTTCAACAACTGCATTAACTCATGTACTGCACTGTACCTTTAATAACCGCATTAACTCATCTACTGCACTGTAACTTTAATAGCTAATGTCTGTAACTATTGCACACTTAAGTCACTTGCACTATTGTATTGTCTATATTGTTATCTGTTCATAACCACCTGTACATTAATGTTCACAGTATATAGCCTTCTGTATATATTGTTCATAGTACATACCGACTGTCATATTTTCATACAACATTTGTATAGTATTTTCCTAATATTGTATTCTGTATTTATTCACACTGTATATCTGCACTTGCTAATTGCACTTCTGGTTAGACCTAAACTACATTTCGTTACACTGTACTTGTATATGTGTAATGACAATAAAGTTGAATCTAATCTAATCTAATCAAATCTAATTTAGTTACAAGAAGTGATACAGAATATTGCTTAAATGTAACATTTATTGAAGAAATGTCTATTCAAATCAGTGAGAACGATTGAGTAAGTGTTTATTCAAGGGTACAAGATAGCAGTTTAATTTAATAGCAATAAAACATTAAGGCACCTTCACTGCCTGGGGCCAGTTTCAGAAAGCAGGGTAAGTGCAAACTCAGAGTAAGTCAACCCCAGAAAACGGAATACTCAGGGTTTTTGGTTTCAGAAAGCGAGGTATGTCAAACCCGCAACCACGGGGTAAGTCAAGCCCATTTCAGAAATTTGATTCATGTTCCTAATCGCGCTCAATTTAGTCACACAGACCTTAAAATGGATGTCCGTTTTAAGCAAGTCAAGCAAGAACATTCCCCATCACTGAATGATCACTGACTTCTGTTTAATTTCACTAACACTCCTGTTATAATGAATGAATCTAATTACACTGCACAATGAACTTCACATCATATATGCTGTTGTTTATGAGGTACGCACAGTGTTTCGCTAACACCTGCAGCATGAATTGGGGTGTTTGAGATGGACGGATTTATTTCTGAAGAGGGAGCTTTGGAAGATGGAGCTTTCAGTCATTACTGATGGTCAACAGGTTCAAATCTAGCTTATTGCAAGCAAATAATAGCTGTTTGTTAACAACAAAAGATCAGACCACAAAAACTCACGTTATAAGAAATTCAAAGCAAGCGTGCAGTGCGCCTAAAATTCCTATACACAGTATTTTGCTTGCTATATAGCATGCTTCTCTGTTACAAACTAAAGCCGTAATGTGAGTGAAGAGTGGTGCTGCTTCCAGCCAATCGAAAAATACTGCAATTATGGTGTTATTTTTTATTTTGTGGGCAAGACAGACGTTAAGGTGGGCTCAGCCCACCCCTGCCCATGCTTGAAGCAGGCCCTGCATGTAACGAAAGTTTATGCGCATCAGTGAGAACCCAGATTAGATTGCAGAAAGTAAGTGATAAAAACGATTACAAGCATTAATGCATCACACACATTTCATTTTAGCTTAAAGATCCACATTATCAGGAAGATTAAATCTGCAGAATCTAAATATTGCTATGACGCTGTCTCATGAGCGCATGAGGAGGAGATGATCCGACTGAATGGATTACAGGAAATAGCACAAGTGCAGAGCACAATGTAAATAAATAACTAAATGTATTTTCCTTCAATAGTGCATGATCATCAAATGTCAACGTCTCTCTCCCAATCACCTTTCTTTAAGTCCTCATGATCAGTCCTAACTATGTTCATAACCAAACCAATGAATGAAGAAACATTCGTCTTTTACAATTATGTCTTCACATTTGATCTCAGATGAAGTACACCGCTAATGAATGATGTCATTTCAATGAGGTGTTAATGACCAGTCTAAATGCTGTAAATATTTAAATGCTGCAGAGACCTTGTGCTTTAATATCATTACAATGACATTTGTTCAAGTCAGTGAATCTCATGTGTGGCCTTTTGTACACTTTCAGTAAGGATCTTATGCACAGTTTAATAAATGAGAGCCCTGGACACGAACAATAGTTACTGCTGGCCTTAGATCTATAGCAAACATGGGGAGTGAGAACACAGCAGGGGGCACAGCAGACACTTATAAGCAAACTTGACCAATCAGGATCTGAAAGAATTATATTGACGCTTCAAATGAAATACCATTTTTATCTTGGGACAAGTAATGACAAATGTCCTCAGGACAACCACATGACATCAGTGAATGTCAAGCCCTGCGTGTGCGTGGAGACCATTCACTCAACATCATGTGGCTTTAGAGGGATGTATGATAACACACTCTGATATGGACCATTGACTCACATTATTCTCCTCTTCTGTGCGCACCTCCTTCAGCACACGTCTTGTTCTGGGACTGGCCATTGCTGTCAAACACACAACTCAACATATTAAACCACATTATTCATGACTAAATGACACACATGTTGACAGGGGCTTTGTGTCGTGATACACTGACATTGCCGTATACATACACATATATATATATATATATATACGGTAAGAATCGACATTATTAGATGACGTTACAACGATAGCGAGTGTATTGAGAGTAAGTACATGTGTCTGTCAATCATAACATCACATGAGTGGATGATAAGGACAAGTGATCTTATGTGATGAATGCACGTGTATATGAAGGTGAACTGATGTAACGTTAAGTCTCTTACCTCGCGTGCGTGTGTTTGATCAGTTAACGTTATAATAATAATAATAATGAAGATTACGATGAGGATGATCTCTAGCCGGATTTCATTGACGTGACACACACAGACTGATGACGTAAAAAGAGTCACTCCGCGTGTCTAATGTGTAACTAACTCATCGGTAATCGATCAGTCTCGTTAACTCTTCATTTCTTTCTCAATAATGTAATGTTACTGCTGATCATTGATCACTGCTGCGCTGGCACACAGCGGCATTCTGGGACATCCGCATACGTCACTGCCGTAGCGTCAGCTCTACGTCACGAGTTGTAAGGCGGAGACCCCACCCACTCAAGCGGTTGTGAATGTATGGAAAGCTGTAAGGACCAAAAATGCCGCTAAAGTCTGAGGCTGTTTTGATATTGTGGAAAAAAGAAACATTATGTAAACAAGTTTCACTTTATGCTTAACATTTAACACAAAACAATAATAGCCTACAGTTAGGCCATTTGAAGTTTGATACAAACCATCCTGAAGTTACTTTTTTGATATTTCCAGATTTTCTGAAAGTCATTATGACGGAGACATTCAAATATATTTCAAAGCAATGCCAAGACTGAGGACAGGGTGGTATGATTTTCCCACTTAATGCAACTGAGTGGCTTGAGAACTGCTTTAACAGTTTCTAGTCTTGTCTAGTCTTTCGGGATCAGATACCATTTTTCCTGTCTTCAGCCAGCACGGCACACAGAACCTGCTGCTGCTCCAAGGAAAGTTTCATCATTTCTTATGAAGAATTCCAGCCAGTGGATTCATCATGTATCAGTTTATGGTCTCGACAGGACAAATCTTTCTGTTTTTTGGTGAGCTGGCGTGAAAGTTTTGGATATCTGTTGAAGGCAGAAATGCAAGTGGGAGGCACATATGCAAACTGTTGTAATTCCTACACCATTCACCTGATTTGGATGTAAATACCCTCAAATTAAATCTGACAGTCTGCAGTTAAAGCACATCTTGTTCGTTTCATTTGAAATCCATTGTGGTGGTGTATAGAGCCAAACATGTTTGAATTGTGTCGATGTCCCAATATTTATGGATCTGACTGTAGATTGAGTGTATATAGAGGTGCAGGTCACATAATTAGAATATTATCAAAAAGTTGATTTATTTCACTAATACGATTAAAAAAGTGAGTCTTGTATAATGTATACATTCATTCCACACTGATATAATGACTGTGTTTACTTTCTTTTAATTTTGATGACTATAACTGACAACTAATGAAAACCCCAAATTCAGTATCTCAGAAAATTAGAACATTACTTAAGACCAATACAAAGAAAGGATTTTTAGAAATCTTGGCCAAATGAAAAGTATGAGCATGTACAGCGCTCAATACTTATTTTGGGCTCCTTTTGCCTGAATTACTGCAGCAATGCGGCGTGGCATGGAGTGGATCAGACTGTGGCACTGCTCAGGTGTTATGAGAGCCCAGGTTGCTCTGATAGTGGCCTTCAGCTCTTCTGCATTTTTGGGTCTGGCATATCGCATCTTCCTCTTCACAATACCTCATAGATTTCCTATGGGGTTAAGGTCAGGCCAGTTTGCTGGCCAATTAAGAACAGGGATACCATGGTCCTTAAAGCAGGTACTGGTAGCTTTGGCACTGTGTGCAGGTGCCAAGTCCTGTTGGAAAATGAAATCTGCAACTTCCTGGTATACGGCTGTGTTGACCTTGGACTTCAGAAAACATAGTGGACCAACACCGGCAGATGACATGCCACCCCAAACCATCACTGACTGTGGAAACTTTACACTGGACCTCAAGCGTACGTGGATTCTTTGCCTCTCCTCCTTCCTCCAGACTCTGGGACCCTGATTTCCAAAGAAAGTGCAAAATTTACATTCATCAGAGAACATAACTCTGGACCACTCAGCAGCCTTTTTGTCTTAAGTCCAGACGAGACGCTTCTGACGCTGTCTGTTGTTCAAGAGTGGCTTGCGACAGCTCAAACTCATGTCTTGAATACGTCTGGGCGTAGTGGTTCTTGAAGCACTGACTCCTCTATCTGTGCTTGGACACAGAGGTCTTTTGCAATGACCTTTTGTGTCTTTCTTCCTTGTGCAAGGTGTCAATGATCATCTTTTGAACAACTGTCAAGTCAGCAGTCTTTCCCATGAGTGTGTAGCCTACACAACTAGACTGAGAGAGCATTTAAAGGCCTTTGCACGTGTTTTGAGTTTATCAGTTGATTCAAGTGTGGCACCAGGTGTCTTCAATATTGAACCTTTCCATAATATTCACATTTTCTGAGATGCTGAATTTGGGGTTTTCATTAGTTGTCAGTTACAGTCATCAAAATTAAAGGAAATAAACACTTGAAATATATCAGTCTTTGTGGAATGAATGTATACATTATACAAGTTTCACTTTTTGAATGAAATTAGTGAAATAAATCAAGTTACTGATGATATTCTAATTATATGACCAGCACCTGTATATGAAAGAAGATCAATAATGATTGTAATTTTAGTAAATGAAATAAGCAATGAAACAATAAGATTACATTTGTTAAATAACATTAGATAACATGACCTCACTGTTAGTTGATGTTAGATAATGCATAAAGTAATGTTAATGTAGGGTATCTTGTTGTATAGTTTGGTAGCACTTTACATCAAAAGAAAAAACATATTTTATTTTTCTTTAATCCTAACTTTTAAACCGAGTTCATATTTTATTTTAAACGGCTTTTAAACCTGCTAGAGTTGCCCAGACAAGAATAAGCATAGCTGCTTTTCTGACAGACTGATATTTAAGACGTATTGCTAATGCTAACCATACATTTTTTAATTTTGTAACACACATATTTTGGATTTGGATACACAGGTCATCTAAAATGCTCTGGGCCCAGTTTTTCAAAAGTAATCCAGTGGGATTTCGGATCATGGATTGGATCAAATCTTGGAAATGGATTTTTAAAGGCAAAAGAGGGATTCCGAACTAAGATCAGATCATGTAATCCGATTTTACATTTGATCCGGATCAACCTGCCCTTTGGGTTATTCAAAACTTTGAGCTCGGTTTGGGATCTATTTGAACCAAAAAAAACAGGATTATCTTGATCCCATCAGAAGGGTGGATTCAGTTGTGATTTTGTGAACAAAATTAAAGTTTTTTTACATGAATGATCACAAAATCAATCATCTACTGATGATATGTACATTTCTTCATATTCGAAGCATATATGGACCATGTCACATCTAATTAGATATGGTAAACAACAAAAACTGTCACTGCTCACAGCTCTATAATTCCACCGTATATTAATGGCAATGACAACAACAAATATACTCAGTCATTCAGTAGACTAGTTAAAAGTAATTTCTCACAATTGCATCTCTAATTGCATGTCCAGTGTGTCCTTCATTAGGTAAGAACATTGGCGGCTATTCTGGTTCTACATCAGGCTCAGGTCCATCAAAATTGTCATCAAGAAGAACATGAGGCCTGATGGGGATGTTATGCAAAACAATACAGGCAAGGATTATGTTGCATGCCACATTGGGTTGTACTCGCAAGTAGTTCAGACACGCAAACCATCTCTTCAGAACTCGATCTAAGCGTTCAATGGCACATCTTGTTTTGCCATGTGAGGAGATGAAGCGTGCCTGCTCAGGTGTGTTTGCAACTGGAAAAGGCGTCATTAGCCATGGTAGGAGTGGATACGCTCTGTTTCCCAATACTATGCCATTTGGTAGGTGGGATTTTAGCTCTCTGTATAGTGCACTTTCTCTTAGAATACGGGCATCATAAACAGATCCGCGTCATTTCACAACACAGTTGGTTATTATGAGGTCGGCGTTACCCACAAGTTGGATGTTGATGCTGTGCCTCCCCTTTCGATTGACTAACTCCCACTCCCTTTCACATGGTTCTTGGATATCCACGTGAGTACAATCAATAGCACCAATAGTGCTAGGCATGTTCCCCATTTGAAAAAACTTGTGCTTAGTCTGAGCTGTCTGGTCATCCTTGGGAAAAGAAACAAATTGATGGATAAGACTGCCCAGTGCTACTGACATAGCCTTCACCACATTACTCACAGTTGCTTTTCTCACTCCCATATTGTCACCAATTACTTGGTAGAAAGTCCCACATGCGTAAAAGTGCAGAGCGATTACGCACTGTTCCTCCACGGATATAGAATGTCTCCTTTGGGTTTGGTGTTGGAGTGTTGGCCTGACAAGATCTGCAATGTATTTAATGTCATCTCTCCCAAAGCTAAAACATGCATAAAGTTCTTCTGATGTGTATTTCTCAAGTGGTTTGGCACGCTCAGCATGCACCCTTTGACGGTACCTTTTCCTACGGTAACGATGAACAACACCCGCAAAGAGAAATGGGTGCAAAGACATGATGTGTTTAAATGGTGTCACCCATTAACCAGCAATGAACTGATATGTGTAAGCGTAATTGAGCACAAGCCAAAGCAATGAAGCTCAAGGCTTTTAAGGTCAGTGTTGGCTACAGCAAAGAG
This sequence comes from Triplophysa tibetana, assembly GCA_008369825.1. NCBI lineage: Eukaryota > Metazoa > Chordata > Actinopteri > Cypriniformes > Nemacheilidae > Triplophysa > Triplophysa tibetana. The sequence goes on along the minus strand of CM017911.1, from coordinate 20,367,509 downwards.
TTGGAACCATGGACTCAAAAGGGCCTAATTTCTCTGTGGCAGAAACCTGTGCACTGCTGGAGGGTGTTCGGCCAATTTTGCCTCGATAGTAGGAGGTTTTAGCTCTGCAAAGGTTGGTGAAGTGACCAAAAAAGGAAAACACAACATTTAGGAGGACATAACTAATCATGTCAATGCCATGGGGTCTGGCCAAAAGAGGACCATAAAACAAGTTATGTTGCGATGGAAGAACTTTAGGGCCAAGGCAACGAAAGACCTTAGTGAAGCCAAGAACCCCCAAACAGGTAACAAGCCATATAAGAGGGGTGATTTCACTGATATGGTCCTTGATATCATAGGAGGAGAAAAATCTGAGATACGGCATGGCATTGAAGGCATAGAACCAGATGGAGAGGCCACAATTACAGAGACTAGGACTTCAGAAGAATGCAAGCAAAATTCTCCTGCAGAGGAAATGTTTGTCCTGGACTTAACTACAGTGAATGAGGAGGAAGATAGATCCTCAGTGGATGTAATGAAAACAGTCAAAGATGTTCCTACAAGAAAACACAAACGTTCCTCAGCTACAAACCAGGATGGTGACAGCTATAAGTTGCTTCTGAAACGGGCAACTGAAAGAGCAGAAGTACAAATTGAATTGGGTAAACAACAAATCGTGCCTACCCAACTACAGCAGAAAAAAGTGCAGAAGGAGATACATCATCTCCTAAAGGCAGAGATGGAAAGAGGTGGTATCTGTCCTGTAAATTGTTTTTGACTATTGGATAGTATTGTTTATGTATTGTTATTTAACATTATAACAAATTAAGGAATTTAAAATGTTTCTGTTTATTACAGTGTTTCTCAATTCAACTCAACTCAACTCAACTTTATTTATATAGTGCTTTTTACAATTTTCATTGTTACAAAGCAGCTGTACATGAGACACATTGAATATAAGTAAAACAACTAAAGGCATATACCTGTAAAAACAAGAAAAGGGTGAAAACAACAAAAGACAGACATACAAATGCTCCACACACACATTGACATAGACGCACACACAGTGAAAGCACACATTGGCGATAAAGGAGAAAGAACCACAGGTCAAATATTAAACGGACTATAAATTCTTATATGCAATATTAATTATGTCTAACTTCTGAATTCTAAAGCAGCCCCCCCGGCCAGGCAGATAGTGCAAAACAATATGCAAACGGTGGTGAGGAACCCAAAACTCCCATCGAGAAAAAAAACCTCAGGAGAACCCAGGCCCAACCAGGGGATTCCAGTTCCCCTCTGGCAAAAGCTGCTGCCTCTGCACAAGCTCAACAGTGCTTGCACAACAAGGCTAAATAAAAATAAAAAATGATAGATTAAAGATTATCATTAACAATCTAATAACATTTGAAATGTTGTAGGAAAATCAAAGTTGTGGCGTCCTTTATCCAGCTCTATCCTCTTAGCTCTTGTCAGGTCACCGCTTCCCATTCTCAGCTCTGCCATCGGGTCTGGGCATGAACTGCATCCTGTGGTAACCTTGGTACAAAGAGACAAGACTGGCTGAGAGTAGAGTACTGTTCTGCACTCTTTGATGCAACAAGTACATCATTTGTTGTTGGATGTGTTCCTGGTTCCGGTTGATCTAAATAATGTAGCCTAAATCCTCTGAGGATTAATATTATGGAGGTGTAGTGTATGCAAGATTAAAAAGATCTGTTTCTCACAATTAAAACAAACAAGGGCTATTTGTGGCAACCGGTATTTTGCCTACCTGTTGTTCTTTACTAATGCAGTAGGCCACATTGTTGGTTCCGTTCAAGGCTCTGGTAAACAGGATTTGGTAATCCTGAAATTTGGTATTTGGATCACAGTGATCCAATCCAATGTTCCTTGAAAAAACTGGCATTAAAGTCAAATGGATCAGGTGATCCTGGATAGCAAAACATGGGATTTCCAAATCCGGATCAATTTGATCCAGATAACATTTTTAAAAAAACTGGGCCCTGGTGTACAAAAGTAAAAACTCCTATTTATGTCATCCTGCGGTATTTTTACCCTTATAAATGTTACATGAGCATTTATGGGTTAATAAATAGACTTCATTGTGTGTTCATTGTCTTCAAGTAAATGTTAGCCACGCTAATGCTAACAATGTTTAACTAAGCAAATGCAAATGTGTATTTCAATCCGACATTCAAATTAAATATTGTATAATATTCATATTGTAATTGTTACCTCTTTCACCACCAGCCATTTAAAAAAATGTAAAAAAATGATAAGCTTAAGCCAGCGATTTTTAACATTTTCACCAAACTTTAATGGCTCACAGTACAGTAATAAAATGCAGTAGTCCAGTCTGGATATGACCAGAGCTTGGACTAGCAGCTGAGAGGCATGCTCCAACAGGAACGGCCGGATTTTCCTGATGATGTAGAGCACATCCGAGTTCGAGTGGTTGATGCGAAGAGGGAGGTGAATTACAGCTGGTCGTCAAACATCACCCCCAAGTTCCTCGTAGACTTGGTGGGTGTTATAGTTGAGGATCTGAGCTGAAAAGCAAGTAATTTATTGGCTTGGCCGGAATAACAAGGAGATTTCCATCATTTATCTTCTTTTCTCATGATTTCTCATGCTTTTCTGGGTGAAGGTAACCCTAACCCTAACCTTCAAGAAAAACGTAGAGGTGGGCTTTGCATTGTATACTACTTATAAAATTTGCTAACTCACAGCTATCCAAGATATGACTTTCCTCAACAAAACAGCAACAAATAGCTCTATCTAATTCAAGTGCATGGCCATCAATTATAGATGGTCCAAAACACATGTTCACATTTCTTGAGTGCAGTGGATCAGTGAATTTCATCTAAAGCGAATGTTTATATAAATATTTGCTCAGTATCTCAATATGGAAAAGCCTCTGGCATGACAGGGTACCAATAACATCACGTCTGTCAGCTGACAGACCAATCACGACAGTGATGCGGGAGTCTCGCCTTCCTGATAAATATACCAGGGCGGTGGTCCCCACTTCATTCTTGATCTCTTCAGGGTGAAGATGTAATTTGAAAGCTATTTCTCAGCAGGCACCGTCAGGAGGAAATTGCCTGTTTAACTGTTCTTATTAGAGCCGTCAATGTTCGTTATTGAACACAGCGATTTTTACCGGCAGATTATTTCAGTGTCACAGTACATTTTTGCTGAGCTTGATAATTGTAAACTGCGCGTTAAGGCATATTTCTTGGTAACTGGCACGTGCTGGTGAACTATGGCAACTTCTGGGTCGGCAAGCAGCAGGACGAAAGCGACTTGGCGTCCGTGCGCTTGTGGATCTATAATCTAGATAAAAGACGATTAAAAGGAGGAGGATTACGATGACAAAGCGCTCCTCCCTCCGACACTCTCCAGGAACTGACAAACCAGCCCATGTGAATGACGAAGCGATCCAAAGTTGTATCTTGTTATTGGTGCTGCTAGACCTTAGTGCTACATTCGACACCATTGACCACAGCACACTCCTTCACAGACTCGAAAATTTTGTCGGCATTAAGGGAATAGCCTTGAAATGGTTTAAGTCATATTTATCTGACCGTTTTCAATTTGTAGCAATAAACAATGACGTGTCACGCAAATCACAAGTCCAGTACGGTGTACCACAGGGCTCAGTCTTGGGGCCTGTGGTCTTCGAATTATACATGCTACCTCTAGGACAGAGGTGTCCAATGTCGGTCCTGGAGGGCCGCAGTCCTGCAGAGTTTAGCTCCAACTTGGCTCAACACACCTGTTTGGAAGTTTCTAGACTCTGGAAGTTTTCTTGCTTTGTGAGACCTTGATTAGCTGTTCAGGTGTGTTTGATTAGGGTTGAAGCTAAACTTAGCAGGACACAGGCCCTCCAGGACTGACTTTGGACACCCCTGCTCTAGTAGATATAATAATGCGACACAGAGTAAGCGTTCACTGTTATGCTCTACTCTCAGCCAGTCTTGTCTCTTTGTTCCAAGGTTACCGCAGGATGCAGTTCATGCCCAGACCTGATAGCAGAGCTGAGAATGGGAAGCAGTGACCTGACAAGAGCTAAGATGATAGAGCTGGATAAAGGACGTGACAACTTGACACGATTTTTCTACAAAATTTCAAATGCTATTAGAGTATTAATGATAATCTTAAATCTATAATTTGCCTAATATTTTTTTATTTAGCCTTGTTGTGTAAGGACTGTCGAGTTTGTGCAGAGCGGGTTCCTCGCCACAGTTTGCAAACCGTTTTGCATTGTTTGCCTGGTCGGGGGGCTGCTTTATTTATTTATTGTGAAGTTCTACTTAATTAATATTACAGATAGTAATTTATTGTCGATTTAATATTTTACCTGTGTCTCTCTCTCCTTTATCAAGTGTGCTTTAAATGTTTTGCTTATAATCAATATGTGTTATGTACAGCTGCTTTGTAACTATGAAAATTGTAAAAAGTGCTATATAAATAAAGTTGTCTTGACAAAATAATACCACAATAATTAGCACCACAGAATTGTAAAAGAATTTGTCAGGCGAAACAAGAATTTATTACACTGTATTTTTTTATTATTAATCTTTTTTATAGTTGAGTTTATATTCAGAAAAAAAAAATCGATATAATGTGCTATAAAAATACAATGTATGTTTGAAACAAAACTTGGACTTTGGAACCAAACGGACTTCAGCAAACAAACATGACCATATACATTCACACACGCCGCTCAACATTAAGAATGAACACGGCCCAGTTTTGTGAAAGGGATACTTCACCCAAACATGAAAATTCTGTCATAATTTACTCGCCTTCGAGTTGCTCCAAATGTGTACAAATGTCTGTTCTGATAAACACAGAGAAAGATATTATAGTAGGAAAAATTACTTGATTTATTTTGTTCTGTTGACCATAAAAGAAGACATTTTGAAGAATGTAGGACAGCAAACCGTTTTCAGGCACAAAATCAGTCTGGACATAAGCATTCTTCCAAATATCTTTCTCTGTGTTCATCATAACAAAGACATCTATACACATTTGGAACAACTGGAAGGTGAGGAAACGATGACCGAATTTTAATTTTTGGGTGAATTATCCCTTTCAAGACAGAGAATGATGCTGTGACCAGTTTAAGAACAACTTCTCCAAATCAACACAGACACATGAGAAACACAGCACAAGGAAACACAATGTCATGAGCTCAAAGGACAGTATATAATGCAACAACACAACACAGTTGACACTGGGATCCAACATAAGTGATGCACACTGAATACAGAAATATAAGCATTCACCAAACACTCAGCAGTGGTCAGTAACAGCATTGTTCCACTTCAACTGTAGGTATGACACAAGTAACGATGAAGGAATACATTTATCATTGAACACATGATTCTAAAACTGTCTCGATTTTTTTACAAAAGTACAATTTTGTATCCTACAAATCTGACTGACTGAGAGCCATGGGTTATAACCACTTCACCGTCTGTAATACTCTGTCTTTAAGCTAAGACGGACCTGTGAACAAATAAAACACACACACACATTTGGCAGAGTCTCTTACAGCAATCCAGAGCGCTTAGGAATTGAGATTAACATTACAGATATTGCCGTGTTATCTTGCTACTGTTGGTGCACCTGAACAAGTTGGTTGCGAGCCACCATATAAAGAGAGAGAGAGAGAGAGAACTTCAGTGATCAGGGTATTAGTAGCCCATCTGTTGAATGTCTGCAAACCCTTTACTATGATGCTCCCTCAAAAGACATTCAACTGACTCAACTGACTAGAAATGTCTTAATGTAACTTTGCATTGACTTTGCTTCAAGTAACGTTAACCCAACAGTCTGCTAATACTGTAAAGAGAGCAAGTCAAATGACTATGGGGACATCTTTACAATGCAGAACTTTTCGTCCTGCACTGTAAATAAATACTGAATAAAAGCAGTTGTGCATTAGTGGAGTGAGCCATTATTAGTTGTGTTAGCATGTATATTGACTTCGATCAGGACTAGTCAACTCAGTGCCCTACAAGAGTTCAGTGTCAACCCTTATCAAAGACACATGACCAAGAGTTCCTTCACTAGGCTTCAGAGGCAGCGATTGCACATGAAGGCACCTCAGGAAAGCAGTTTCGGACGGGCTTCAAATAAGCTGAGTAAGGGAATAGTACTTGAATTAATAAACAGAGAACATCTTGTTGAAAACCTTTCGAATATTTAAAAATTAAAAGATTAATTTCATGCCAGAAATGCATTTTAGAGAATTATAAAGTGAAAAGGAAATCTTTGAAGCATTTCACAGCTTTCTGCAGTGGCGGCTGGTCAATAGAGGGCGCAGAGAAGAACACTGTTCAAAATAATGTATATAAATAATTTTGAAATTAACAGATTTATTCACACTATATTCGCCTGCTTGTCGTGAAAGTATTATTTAAACCGTTGGCTAAACGTCTGATGCATAAGTCACACTTTTCTGGAAACACTTCAGCGAGTTCAAAGTCATCATCTGATTGGTTGAATTTGATGACGTCTGTGTCGCATCCGCCTGAAAACAACACTAAGCTATCTGATCGAAGTAGAAAGCTGTTGTGTTTACATGTAATAAGAGTTCTATTGACTAGATGATTACATTTTTTAAAAGATAAAAAAACCCAGATTCATTCTCAAAAGTATGCGAGGTTCACGACATAAACTCGTAAATGTAGTTGCTCTTAACTTTGAAACGTTTGTGAATGTACATCAGTCTGTCACAGTGGGGATATTTCCACGCCTCTAAACATGACAGCACAAAACAAACTCGATTTGTTGCTTTACTTGTCATTCATATGAGCTCTTGAATGGGCCAAAGTTACCAGACCTTCATTAAGGAGCAGGTACACTTGACGCAACAGTGAGAGAGGACGAGCTTTACTAAAGCTTTCCTGTAGCTCAGTGGTAAGAGCATTGCGTTAAAATGCAAGGTTGTGGGTTCGATCCCAGGGGATTTCAAATACCTATATATTAATGTATAGGATAAAGCAATGCAAGCCGCTTTGGATAAAAGCGTCTGCCAAATGCCTAAATGTAAATGTACAGTAAATGTACTAGACAAGTGTTTACAATTCACATTTGGTTACAGAAGAGATGCATGACCAACTAAAACACTGCACAGAGTTTTCTGAACACTCCATACACTATATTTGTGATTTGATAAACTGTAGGAAATGTTGTTTTATACCTCAAAATTTACTATGATATGGTTTTAAACACTGTGGCATCTAGGAATTTTACTACAGTTTACTATAATAAATAATTAAGTATACTGCAATATTTTTTTCATTTGGACTGGCATCTTATTATTGTTAATAAACACCATTACATGCTTTGATAGTTAAACCTGATGTTTCAGCTTAGCAGTGATTTCACGCTGACATCACATGTCAAATGGCTTGTTGCGCCCCCTCAAAAAAATGTGTGCACCAGCTGCCACTGGCTTCCAGACTCATGAAAAATGATAGACAGCTGTGATGGATAAGGGTTGAATCTAAATCTGCAGGACTGCGGAGGTAACTAGCCAGGTCGTCTTAGATGAAGAAGAGACCATGGATGATTTTAAAGGGTTCTTGCAGCTGTAGGAGAGCGATGCTAAGCTTCATCATACGGTATGACACTTCAAAGTTCAAGTCTATAAACAAATGCGAACAATGATCAATACTCCAAAGGCACTGTAACTAAACTCAAGCAAACATTCAGTCGCTTGTATGTGGTCCCATCAGCATGAATGCTGGGAAATTCGGTGCTCATTCAGTGAAGAACGGGTGCTCTAATGCGCTCAATGCAGAGATTCTTCTTGACGGATCAAACGTGAGCATCTCCTGTTAAGACAGAGAAGGATTAGCAGCATAACAAAACTTAAAATAAAAAAGGAAAAACTTGAAATTCTTTATGCTTTGCAGGGATGCAAACTCATCGGGGTGAAAAAAGGTGACAATGATGCGAGACCCCCCCAACGCTATATATTATATAAAGTCATAGTTTATATATAGTTATAAGATTATTACAATTTGTATTTCATATTATTCAGTGCACATAATCAGAATTTTCCATGGTCAGCTAAACGTGTCTAGAATAGACAACCACATGAAAATTTATTTGCAATACCAGACAACTCTGTTTTTCTTCATTTTCATAAATCATGTTTATTGTGTTTTTACTGTGCTACTTGTATGTATTTTTTTAGTTATTATTACTTAATTAAAACAATACAACGGTTTAAATGATCTTCCTTGGAATGCATAATAAAAAATGAAGAAAATTAAAATGAACAAAAATCTTTCTGTTTTTGAAAATGAACTCTTCACATATACTTCAATGCGCTCTGTTCACACAAACAGCTTACAGTCACAGCTCTAATCTAAACATGAACTGTCAAACTCATAAAGTTACACTATTTGCACAGCATGCCTGTAACCAAAGTGACGGGTTTAATTGAGATTTTTACACAAGAGGTTGCGTTTTAACAACAAACGTAAGTTGCGATTGTGGCGTCTTTGAACCCTGGTAGACTATCACATTATACTGTAGCACAGCTGTAGATAGATCGGCTGTGCAAAACATTACAAAACAGTTTGACATCAGCTCCGTGATTTTATTAGCACATTTAACGTTACGGCGAGTGACAGGTGATGTGACATACAACTAGTTGTCCAGTACCATTCCTTTTTCACTTGATGTGACGTGATAGCGGCTGTCGCAGTGTGTTAATACACTTACCACATATTATGTTATTGGGTTTCTGCCATTCCTTTCAAGGCAAACAAACCAGAAATGCGCAGTCGATTTGCTGATCTAATAATGATTCATGAGCTGAGTATGTGCACTCAATCTACGCATCATTCAAAACATAACCCGCAAATTTCCAAGTGATTTGACATCGTTACCACAACACCTGGACATGATTCTCATAATTTCATTCACTGTGACCCCATCTAATGATTAACAGACCCCCCTCAACCCCCATTTTCAAAAACTCACAGGATCTACACAAATCACAATCAGGACCCTGGTTTTGATTGACAGGTTTGTAAAACAGCAGACATTCACAGGGTCATTTTGTGCTTTCCTCCTCATTTCTTTTGTTCATACAAAGTTTGCAGCATTGTAGCAATTTGCTCTGAAGTACCACCTGACTCCATTTCATCATGCGCTGAGCTCACTGCGTCCAGTTGCTCTGCCGGTTTGCCATCGTCTTTGCTCCTAGCTCCATCTTGCTTTTTTGACTGTTTATGTCCAGTGGAAAATACCACCAGTCACTGTCGCTTAAGCTTAAACAAGGTGCAGCTGGGTCCGCATGAATTCCCTTACCTGTGTATTCGTCTCCGACTTAAGGCCCTGGAAGCACTGCTTCCACCATGTGTCGGATTGTTGCCGCTGTTTTTAGTTGGACGATCAATTGTTACAAACAATCAGAGTAGTCTTACTGACACGAGGCCGGGGAGAGTACAAAAACGCACCACAAGGTGGGAACTTGTTTCAATCCAAGTGATTCTATTTCGGACAGCTGTCTCTTCACATGTGAATCCATAGACTTTACCCACAATACGAATAAAATGGAAAAAAAACATTAAATTTAGTTTAAACTGATTTTACAAACGATGAAACAAAAAACATCAGCATGAAAAAACAAAACCAGACATCACTCTAGCCTCGACATGTACAAAGACATTTGAGGGCTTGGGTCTTTCTCTCACCCACAACCACGCTCAACCAACCTTCCTTTCCGTTGTCTCACCCGCACTTATACACATTTACACTTCCAGCCCAAAACTAATGGATTGTACCATCCTTAGGGGGTCAATAAACATGCTTTACCAAAATGTGTATCTTAGGTCCAGTTGCACCTACACCTCTCTGTACCTTAGTACTGTGAACTGATGTTCACGTGATGACCTCTGCGCTCATCATCACAGGCGGAAAGGAAAGTACATCGGCAATTTGATTAAACATCTGAAGACGCACCACAGTGCTAAGTACACAGAGTTCACTATCCTAGTGCAAGACCACAGCAACAAATCTTAACTGAAGTCTTGTTTAAGCAAGAGAAAATGTCCAGAGACAGCCAACAGGCCATGAAAATAGCAGCGACAATAATTCACTTTATATCGCTCGATGACCAGAAACCTTCGGGTGTTGATAATGTTGGAATTTGCAGTCTCCTCAGCGTCCTAGGTCCAAGGTATGACATTCCCTGTCGCCCCTACATCACAGATGTAATGTTGCTAAAGGTGAATGATGGAGTGAAAAACACGTTGGTCCCTGGTGCATGTTGCTACGGCAATAAGCTTCACAACTGATATATGGACTAGTTGTGTCTGCTCAATGTCTCTACCCAGTTTAAAGGCTCAGTGGATAGACAAATCATTTACGGTTCACCACATCACGTTACAAGCCAAACCATTTCGGGGCTCTCACACCAGCCAAGCTATAGCTAATATATTCAAAGACATTCTAGAGATTTGGGGCATCCCAAAAAGTTCTGTCCATGTTGTGCTCCGAGATAACGCGAAAAATATGATTAAAGGGGTCAAATGACACGGCTAAAACAAATATTATTGTTTGTTTAAGATGTAATGTAATGTGTATACACGTTTTAGGGTTAAAAAACGCTGAATTTTCCACATACCATGCATGTTTGTTTGTCCTCTTTGCTCCGCCTCTCTGAAACACGCTGATTTTTTACAAAGCTCATCGCTCTGAAAAGCGAGGTGTGCTAAGATTGGCCAGTTGGTTAGTGCGTAGTGATTGGTCGAATACTAGAGCCTTTCACAGAAATATAACGCCTCCATATTCGTAACATCAGGTTCCAAAGCAATTATACAGACAGGTGATAAAATGTCATCGGTACTTCCTAAAATCAATTCCAGCACGAATCTGATACTGAAAATGAAGATGATCAAGCCAATACATAAACTTTGCCAGCGCGACTTGAGCAGGATGCAAAGGATCGGTGAGGTTTTATTAAAAAATAAAATAGTTAAAAAACATATCTTACTGTTCTACCTTTTATATACAACGTTATAAAGACTATAAACAAACAACATATACATCATACAGAGTTTGTGTGAGATAGAAACAAGCTCACGTTCGTGAAGCAATTATCGGTGCAATGCGCTGCACAATCTTGAACATTCGGATTGTACTTTTCTGGAACAGTGTTGTAAATGTTCCTGACTGCATTGCTGCCGGCGGCTAGTTTGTATCCTCTGCACTTTTTAAAGCACTAAAGCATTGTTTGACAGAAACATGGCTAAAGCCAGATGATTATATTACTCTAAATGAATCCGTTCCTCAAGATTATTACTATAAACACGAGCCTCGTCTAAAAGGTAGAGGGGGAGGTGTCGCTGCACTTTACAATAATTCTTTTATCATCTCTCAGAAGTCTAAATTTAAATACAATTCTTTTGAAGTCATGGTACTTCACGTATCAACACCTAATACTAAGGACAAAACATTTTTAAATTTATTCTAGCTATTGTATATAGGCCTCCAGGGCACCACACAGATTTTATTAAAGACATTGGTGGGTTCTTATCAGAACTAGTACTGGCCGCGGATAGAGTCCTTGTCGTTGGTGACTTTAACATCAATGAAGACAATGATACAGATGCCTTGGGAATGGCTTTCAAAGACACTCTTAACTCCATGGGCGTTAGTCAACATGTGTCAGGACCCACTCACCTTCGTAATCATACTTTAGATTTAATACTTTCTTACGGTATAAATGTGGACGATGTTAAAATCGTTCAGCAGAGTGAAGACATTTCAGATCATTATCTGATATTAGGTTTGCTTCACTGGCCTACGGCTGCAAATCAAACTCCTTGTTACAAATATGGTAGAACGATTACTTCAACTTGTAACAGTCATGAGACACTGTTCCATGTTTTCTTGTGGTAATGCCTCTCCAAACCTGAAGGGGGAAACAGGATTATGATAGGGGGTCTATCCCTTTAAAAAGGGCAAAGTAAGACCAGTTAGAGAGATGCAAGCATGGCTGTGAGTGTTTGCTAGGCTCAGCCGCATGCTATTGATAACCCCATTGTGAGGAAACTCTTAGGTTCTACATCTCCGCGGGGTTTTTTCGTTAACAGCCTCATTAACAATGAGATGAACATTTCGTGTGGACTATGGTTCATTTACCATCGATCTGATGGGTCCTTTGCAGGATGATATTTCCCGAATGGAGTGTGACAATGACAGATTTCTACACTACGAATGGTGAACTGCAGATTGTGATCTCAGTTGTGTTTTTTGTTGGACTCATGAACTCTTGAACCTGTGCAAACTTATATCTGGACTAAATGTACTCTGTAAATCTATGATGGATTAAAGTTTATTGATGTTGAAGGGTTATCCTCCATCTATTGTTCAAATGATTGTCTCTACCCTTGAATGATTACGCCAGCTACAGCTGCAGACTGACAGAGCATCCCAGCACCGTCTAAGGCAATTCCACCACCAGCCAAGAGAAATATGACCATCGGACCATCCCAGCTCAGACCGATACACCCTCAACCAAGAGCAAGAAGGACTATTTGTCCTATTAATGCTGAAGTGACAACATTTGGTTCCTCTGTTTTCTGATGTCGATCATGGGGTGGGACCGGGTTGAACCTGCACGGTTTTGGCGAGTGGGACATTCTGGGTTATGGATGATGAGCTCTCCCTCTTCCTCGTTGATATTTGCTCGGTGGCTTTTGGTCGGAGTCACTGAGTGCAGCAATGACACGACAGAGGGAATATGGCCCTCCCAGCTGAGCCTGGTTCAATCATGGGAGTTTGGGTTCCTCGCCACAGCAGGGCAGTCTTGGCTTGCTCACCGGGAGTCTGCGTTTATTTAGAATTTAGATATTATTAATTGGAATGATCTTGCTCGTTGTATAAACACCATGCACTGTGCTGTGTTTTACTTTTCCTGTTTTTAGATCAAGAACACTCTCCAGGAGGTCGGTGTATGGGTGTCAAAGTCAACAATCAAGAGAAGACTTCACCAGAGTTAACACAGAGGGTTCACCACAAGATGTAAACCATTGGTGACCCTCAAAAACAGGAAGGCCAAATTAGAGTTTGCCAAACGACATCTAAAAAGCCTTCACAGTTCTGGAACAACATCCTATGGACAGATGAGACCAAGATCAACTTGTACCAGAGTGATGGGAAGAGAAGAGTATGGAGAAGGAAAGGAACTGCTCATGATCCTAAGCAAACCACCTCATCAGTGAAGCATGGTGGTGGTAGTGTCATGGCGTTGGCATTAATGGCTGCGGAACTGGTTCTCTTGTTTTTATTGATGATGTGACTGCTGTCAAAAGCAGCAGGATGAATTCTGAAGTGTTTCCCGCAATATTATCTGCTCATATTCAGCCAAATGCTTCAGAACTCATTGGACGGCGCTTCACAGTGCAGATGGACAATGACCCAAAGCATACTGCAAAAGCAACCAAAGAGTTTTTGAAGGGAAAGAAGTGGACTGTTATGCAATGGCCAAGTCAATCACGTAACCTGAATCCGATTGAGCATGCATTTCACGTGCTGAAGACAAAACTGAAGGGAAAATGTCCCAAGAACAAGCAGGAACTGAAGACGGTTGCAGTAGAGGCCTGGCAGAGCATCAACAGGGATGAAACCCAGCGTCTGGTGATGTCTATGTGTTCCAGACTTCAGACTGTAATTGACTGCAAAGGATTTGGAACCAAGTATTAAAAAGTGAAAATTTGATTTATGATTATTATTCCGTCCCATTACTTTTGGTCCCTTAACAAGTGGGAGTTACATATGGAAACTGTTGTAATTCCTACACCATTCACCTGATTTGGATGTAAATACCCTCAAATTAAATCTGACAGTCTGCAGTTAAAGCACATCTTGTTCGTTTCATTTGAAATCCATTGTGGTGGTGTATAGAGCCAAACATGTTAGAATTGTGTCGATGTCCCAACATTTATGGACCTGACAGTATTACATTTTCACATTTTTTACATTAAGCCGTTTGGCAGACGCTTAAATCTAAAGTGACCTGCATTTGTTTATCCTATACATTTATACATAGGTAAATGCAATCCCCTGAGATCGAACCTACAACCTAGCGTTGTTAACGCAATGCTCTTACCACTGAGATACAGGAAAGTATTAATGACAGTAATTCAAGACTCTTCTCCTGGCCTACAAGGCCACCGCTGGTTCAGCACCCCCTTATCTTCACTTGCTAATACAGACGTATGTGCACCTCTTGTGGTGTCATCCCAAAAAGAAAAATACAACTCTGAAGTACCTTCTCTGGATCTGTTCCACAATTATGGAAAGATCTGCCTGCTGCAACAAGATCAGTAGATTCTGCAGCCATCTTTAAGAATTTTCTGAAACACATTTCATCCGTCAACACCTGACCCATCAGTTCTGACCTCTATCTCTTTTCTGATCTTTCAAAAAAATAAAAAGACTTAGCTCTGCATACTGCATATTTGGCACTTATGCTTTTTGTTCCACGTATACTGTTCCAAGTGCTTCCATTTTTAACCTCATCTGCATGTCACTTTTGATGAAAGCGTCTGCTAAATCACTAAATGTAGTAACAAAAGAGTCAGTTTCACCTCATCAATTCAAATTCAACATCTAGTAGACATCTCTTTATACTTTACATTATACATTAAATTTGTTTAAAACCAAGTTGATAGATAACAAGTTTGTAATTTTAACTAGCTCAAGTTCAACTGTTTTAAGTTGAGCAAGTCGTGATGATGGGAGGTATGATCTCAGTAGGCACGTTTACATGCACACGTTTTTGTCATTCCGTATGCAAATCATTCTGAAAAAAAAAGGTTGGGACTGTTTACATGAGATGTTACGTAATCCCATCTGCTGTTAACATGTCCCAGGGTTTCTATCCAAATGATTTTATGGCACACGCACATTAATATGTCCTGTTTCCAGACCGTTTTTCTTCTCAGCATGAAGAACGTTAATTCTTCTGTACGCTACTTTCATGTAAAGTGTTGGTCTTAATCAAGCAACAGAGTGAATATTTAGGCTGCTGTTTTTGGAAGGTACGAGAAAGAGACACAAGAAGCTTACCTTTAAATGGAGGCATCATAGCCATCCTTACACCATTGCTTGTTTATTGTAAGAGCAGACTTATATGTTTCAGCAGGAGAAGACGAGTATGGGACTTGGCGCCGCACTGCAGAAAGTTACATTTACATTTACATTTAGTCATTTAGTAGACGCTTTTATCCAAAGCGACTTACAAGTGGGGTAGGTAATGGAAGCAATTAGGACAGCATAAGTCCAACAAGAGCATAAGTGCAATCAAAAAGAAGACTGGTTTCATATAGCCTAACACAGTATACAGAAACATTCATTCATACATTTGTTTTTTTTGGTTTTTCAGAGTAGAGAAGAAACGAGTAGAGAAGAAAAGAGTAGAGAAGAAACTTGAGTCAGAACAGAACAGTAAGATGTTGGCGGAAGAGATGGGTTTTCAGGCGTTTCTTAAAGATGGCTACAGAATCTGCAGATCTTGTAGCAGCAGGCAGATCATTCCACATAGGTGGAACAGATCCGGAGAAGGTGCGGGAGAGAGATTTTCTACCTTTATGGGATGGCACCACAAGACGCCGTTCGTTTGCAGAGCGTAGGGATCTGGCGGGTACATATGTCTGCATTAGTGAGTGAAGATAAGGTGGTGCCAAACCAGTGGTGGTCTTGTAGGCCAGGAGCAGAGTCTTGAATTTGATGCGAGCGACTATAGGGAGCCAATGTAGCTTAATGAGTAGAGGAGTGACGTTTGCTCTCTTCGGTTCGTTAAAGATAACTCTTGCCGCAGCATTCTGAATCATCTGTAGAGGTTTGTTGTGCAAGCTGGAAGTCCTCCCAGAAGGGCATTGCAGTAGTCCAGTTTGGACAGGACTAGAGCCTGTACTAGGACTTGCGTAGCATGCTCTGATAGGAAGGGTCTAATTTTCCTGATATTGTAGAGGATGAATCTACACGACCGGGTGGTGCTGGCAACTTGATCTGTGAAGTTGAGCTGGTCATCGATCACCACTCCCAGGTTTCTTGCCTTTCTGGAAGGTGTGATGGTTGATGAGCCCAGTTGAATGGAAAGGTTGTGATAAGTCTTTATATCAGCCGGGATTACAAGCAGTTCTGTTTTTGAAAGGTTCCGCTGCAGTTGATGGCCGTTCATCCAGAGTGAGATGTCGGCTAGGCAAGCTGAGATGCGTGCAGAGACAGTCGGATCGTCAGGGCGAAAAGACAGGTAGAGTTGTGTATCATCCGCATAGCAGTGATAGGAAAAGCCATGTTTCCTAATGACAGAGCCAAGGGATGTCATGTATACAGAGAATAGCAACGGACCAAGCACTGAGCCCTGAGGCACACCTGTGTCGAGATGTTGGGACTCAGACACCTCACCCCTCCAAGATACTCTAAATGACCTACCTGAGAGGTAAGAGCTGAACCATTGTAGCACCATTCCGGAGACCCCCATAGCCTTGAGAGTGGACAGGAGGATGTGATGGTTAACAGTGTCAAAGGCGGCAGATAGATCCAGTAGGATGAGAACAGATGAGTTAGAGGAAGCTCTTTCCAGTCTCAGGGCTTCGATAACAGAGAGCAGCGCAGTCTCAGTGGAATGACCGCTCTTGAACCCAGACTGGTTGCTGTCCAGGAGGTTGTTCTGGATGAAGAAGGATGAGAGCTGGTTACAGACAACACGTTCTAGAGTTTTAGCAGCGAAGGGGAGTAGGGATACCGGTCTGTGATTTTCTAACAGTGCAGGATTAAGAGTAGGCTTCTTTAGTAGTGGGGTAATACGGGCCTCTTTTTTTTGTTATCAACAATTTTTTATTATTTATTTTTTTTTCCACACACAACGTAACATAATATCCAAAATAAAACAAAACAAAACAGCACACATACTCAACATCTCAAGGTTCGATCAAAAGGGAGGGAGAGAGGGAAGGACAACAAGAACACAAAAGCTACTCCTTTAAATAATTACGTATATTTAACAAAAAACACTGCCAAGCCTCAATGGTTGAAGGCCTGGCCCCACCGACTCGCGCCGTTGTACATTCACATGAGACAATTTGCAGGAGGTTATGGATCCAATATGTCTCTCTACACATGCGTGGTGTAAACCAGTTCTGAATTATTGTCTTCTTCACAGCTGTAAAACCAGCAAACAACATTCTCTTTTGCATTGAACTAATACAGAGATCAGAATCATCATTAAGAAGACATAAACATGGGTTAACAGACCAATCAATTCTCAGTAATGATGACAAAACCAGATTTACATGTGTCCATAGACTGCTGATTACAGGACATTCCCAAAACATATGTAGAAAAGTGCCTGATGATGTAGTGTTACATATATGGCAGTTAAAATTTGACTGCAGTTTCATTTTAAATCTTTTGTAAGGAGTTATATATGCTCTGTGAATGACTTTGAAGTGAATCAGACGATGAGCCAGATTTTTAGATGTCAAACTGAGATTAGACCACACTCTCTCCCAGTCGACAGATAAATTAAGATCAGATAATTCCCTATTCCAAATAGTTTTAATAGAAAGAGGTTTACAATACAATCAATAATTTTATTATATATTAAGGAAACAAATGGCCGACCAGCAGGTGGTGCAATCCAGTCCTGCATAGGATGAGAGGAAATGGAAGAGGACCAAGGAACGCCATACGCTTTGAGAGCAGAACGTAATTGAAGAAAAACAAAATATGCAGATGCTGGTAGGCAAAATTTGGCTCTCAATGCCTGAAATGAACAGAGGCCCTGGTTATCATACATATCACCGCACGTGTTCACCCCTAAAGAGGACCAAGAGGGTTGGACAAATGGACGATTACCACATACAAAGTTCAAATTGTGCCATAAAGGTGTACTGTTACAGAATTTGAAGGGTCCACCTATCCGACGTTCAACCGTTTTCCAGATTTTAATAGAGTTAGCCACAACCGGACCAAATTTATAATTATCCCCTTTTTTTCCTGTGCCGGTAAATAAGATATCTTGAAGTCTATTTGGTTTAACCTTGTCAGCTTCGATCACCCTCCATGAAACTGTAGATTGAGGATCAACCCAATTATGGAGGGCCTTAAGCTGGAACGACCAATAATATAATTCAAAATTTGGTACAGCCAGTCCTCCTACGCTATTAGGATGTTGCAATGTGGTAAGTTTAATTCTGGGACATTTATCGTTCCAGATTAACTTAGAAATTACGGAGTTGATCTCCTTAAAGTAACCTGGAGGGGGAGAAAGTGGTAGCATAGAGAAAAAAAAGTTAAATCGAGGTAACAAATTCATCTTAACAGTGGAGATTCTTCCTTGGAGAGAGACTTTAAGATTCTTCCATCTTTGAATGTCATTTTTGACCTTAACTAAAATGTTATTAAAATTGTCTCTGGCAATCTTATGAATGTTTTTATATATGGTAATGCCCAAATAGATGAAAGATTCCTTGATAGGGATAAATGAGGGAATAGAAAAATTAACCTTAACATTGTTAATTGGCATTAAAGCAGATTTGTTCCAATTTATTTTATATCCTGATAGGCTACTAAAATTATCAAACTCCTTAATTACACTAGAGACTGAAACATCAAAGTGGTCTAAATATAGAATAATATCATCAGCGTATAATGAAATACAATGATTATGGTCATGAATCTTAATCGATACTTCAGATTTCCTGATGGCTTGTGCTAAGGGTTCGAGAGATAGACAAAACAATAAGGGGGAAAGTGGACACCCCTGTCTCGTTCCCCGCTGTAGAGGGAATGAGGGGGAAATAATATTACCAGTTATGACTGATGCTGCGGGTGAGTGGTATAATGTCTTGATCATAGAAACGAAGTGTTCCCCGAAGCCGAAACATTGCAGAACTGCCCACATATAATTCCACTCTAGCCTGTCAAAGGCTTTTTCCGCATCAAGTGAAAAGACCGCACAAGGTGTTGGGTGGGAGTCCGCAAAGTCAAGAATATGAAGGAGTCGACGCATATTGTCAGATGCATTGCGCCCCTTGATGAAACCAGTTTGGTCCTCCTTGATCAGACTGTGAATCACCTTCTCCAAACGAGAAGCAAAAACTTTAGCATAGATTTTTAGATCACATGGGATAAGAGAAATCGGTCTGTAGCTGGAACAGTCTAATGGATCTTTTCCCTTTTTAAGAAGTAATGAAATCAATGATGTTTTTTGATCTCTATGAAACGCCCCATGTTCAATTGCAAAATTAAATGAGTTAAGCATAAGTATCCCTACCAAATCCCAAATTTCTAAATATAATTCAGGGGGGAGGCCATCTAGACCTGCCGATTTGCACTTTTGAAGGCTTTTTAGAGAGATGTGAAGTTCCTCCAAACCTAATGGGGCCTCCAAAGATTCTTTATCCATCTGTGAAATCCGAGGCAGTTCCAATTTATCTAAATATTGCTTACAAATTGGTTCATCAAAAACTGTTTCGGCTTTATACAGATTTGTGTAAAAACCTTTAAATATGTCGTTAATTGTCACAGGGTTCGTAGTGACCTGATCCTCTGATGATTTTATTGCGCTAATATATGCCTTAGACTCGCATTCTTTCAACCTAAGGGCCAATAAATGACTAGGTCTCTCTGATTCAAAATAATATTTTTGTCTAGTCCTATGTAAAATAAATTCTGCCTTTGAGTGTGAAAGCAAATCATATTCTTCTTTTAAAGAGGATAGCTGTGTAGCCTGTTGCTCAGTAAAATGTTGTTTTTGTGGGTTTTGTAATGATTGGATTTTATTTTCTAATTGCGTAAACTGGTGAGTTCTCGCTTTGGCAAGAGTAGAAGAGAAAGATATACAGAAACCTCGTATAGCACACTTAGTCGTTTCCCACAGTATCTGAGGATCCACATCAGAGGGCATATTAATCTCAAGAAAGTCCTTAATATATTCTTTAAGAGAGGTAATAAAAGTCTGGTTACTTAATAATGATATGTTAAAGCGCCATCTAGGGCACTTGGCTTTGACATCGGAAAGAGGAACACTGCATAACATAGCGGAATGATCAGATAATAAAATTGGTAATATAGATATAGAGGAATTAGATGAAATTAAAGATGGGCTAAGAAATATGTAGTCTATCCTAGAGAAGGTCTTGTGTCTATTAGAAAAAAAAGTGAAGTCCTTAGCTTTAGTGTTCTGGATTCTCCATAAATCGATTAAGTTGAGCTCAGTGATAAATTTATTCAATAATGTAGAGGACGGATTGGCTGTTTTATCAGATTGAGACTTATCTAAAGCAGGATTTATGACAGCATTAAAATCACCACCCACCACTAGGGGACAATCAATCTCCTCAAGTAGAGTTTTGGAAATCTGTGTAAGGAATGTACTGTCTGTCTCATTCGGACCATAAATGGAGACCAATGCTAACCTATTATTATATATTTTGCATCGGATAAAAACAAATCTACCCTTCTCATCACTACCAAGGTGTTCAATTGTTAAATTTAACTTCCTGTTAACAAGGATAAGCACCCCCTTAGTTTTATTTTGGGCGCAGGAAAAAGCTATTAATTTGTAATACTTATTCTGGAAACGTGCCACGTCGGATTGTTTTAAATGTGTCTCTTGTATTAAGGCGCAGGAGATAGATTTACGGTGTAAATATTCTAATACACGGGTTCTTTTAACTGCAGAATTTAAACCGTTCACATTCAGTGATAAAATATTTAAAGTATGCATTGAATATTTAATCCCAAGATTGTACACAATAAATGCAAAAAACAAAAAAAGCAAAAAACAGAAGCACTTCCATTCCGTAAATAACCCGTAAACACTGATGTGCAATTTAGATACCGAACCTCCTATAGGAAAAATCCCTTTAGAGATAATGTAAAATAAATAAAAGTACAAATGTCTGCTGTAAAAAACAAAAACAACATAAAAATGTGAACAACCGACAACCATAAACAAAGAACAACTCAGACCGCACATTACCGAGAACATAGGTCTGACTGATCAACAAAAAACCGTGATAGGTTGTGACCGATCCACCCTAACGCAAGACATGCTTCCCGAAAGGCTCACACAGCCAAAAAAAAAAAAAATATATATATATATATATATATATATACATATATTGTAATTAAACCTACTCTCCATTAGTCCCCTCCAAAGCAGATAAGTGGAGTGTCAGTCTTACCAGCAAAGAGATCGTTGTACCGGATAAATAAGGACAATATCCCAGTATAAGAGAGGAAAACGCAAACAATAAGCTTAGCAAGCTTCCATGATCATCCTGCTATCATCCCCTTCTGGGCAGCTAGGGCCAAGTCCATCCCGGCCGTCACGCCCCTCCCGTCGAGCTGGAGAAACAGCGGCCGCTGCTCCCCCCCCCGAAGAGCGGCGGCATACGACTTCTGCTGAGACATGGAACTGATAAAATCCTCCGCTTTCTGAGGGGAATCGAAGCTTCTCTGTTCTCCATTTTGCCGTAGCTTAATCACCGCTGGATAAATGAGGAAGGGCTGAAGACCAAGTGCTGTCATCTTCTTCAAAACTGGACCGAATGCCTTTCTCCTGATCGCTGTAGCCGGACTAAAGTCAGGAAAAAACATCAGTGTGACATTGTTCCGTTCGCACTTCACCGGATACGCCTGCCGAGCACCTTTCAGGATATCTGATCTGTCATGCCATCTCAGCACGCGGAAGATGAGAGTGCGCGGCCGGTCGGAGCCCCTCCCTCCATCATACACGCGATGCGCCCGATCAATCTCAATGTCACGGCCCCTCAAGGAAGGAATCCACTTGGAAAGATTAACTCGGAGGAAACTAGCTGCATCTGGACCCTCCATCCCTTCTGGGAGTCCCACCAGTCTCACGTTGTTCCGCCTGCACCTATCCTCCATATCTGTCATCTTCTCGGTGAGTCGCTCCAGCTGATCCTTTAAGCCCGTGACTGTTCTCGTATCTTCCCGCGCCGCTGCCTGAACAGAATCAACGCGGTCACGTGTCTGCTTCGTTTTGGTAACTATGGCCTCAAACTCCTCTCTCAGCTCTTTAACAGACTTATTGGTCGCTAGTATGTCCTCGCGCAGTTCGCGCAATGCTGGAATCAGCACGGAGTCCATCGCATCTCTTACTGCCGAGTTCACAACCGAATTCAGAGTGCTTTGGTGTTCCTTAAATGCTAGTTCCATGCAGTTAGCAATAGCACTGTCCAGGTCCTCACTGGAGATGGCGGAATCTCTGAATTTTTTCTTCATTGGCGAGTGCTCAATATCCCTTTTCCGATCTCCTTTGTCTGCCTTAGCATTCATGATGGGTCCAATGCAGAGTGGTTCAAAGTAGTCTGACAGGATCGCAAGAAATTTGGCAAAGTGAGCGGAGCGAAAAACTAAGCCCGCATAAACCGTCGAAAGGTCACGTGATCCCCTCCTAATACGGGCCTCTTTGAAGAGAGTAGGAAATGTGCCAGTGGTGAGGGACGAGTTGATAATGTGAGTCAGAGAGGGTACAACTGATGGAGAGATGGCCTGGAGGAGATGGGTGGGGATGGGATCTAGAGGGCAGGTAGTCGGGTGGTTAGAAGAAATTGCCTTGGAAACTTCCTCTTCAGATAGGAGAGAGAAATAGGGGAACGAGCATGTGTCTGGGGATTGACTGTGGTCAAGAGGTGGTGGCGCAGAGAATTGATTGCTGATGGTGTTCGTTTTCTTTACAAAGAACGATGCAAAATCGTCAGCTGTTAAGTCTGAAGGAGGTGAGGGGGTAGGCGGGCAAAGGAGAGCAGAAAAGGTTTTAAAGAGAGTACGAGGGTCAGGAGAGTTGTTGATTTTAGTGTGGTAGTATTGGGTTTTCGCAGAGGAGACATCCGCAGAGAAGGTAGAGAGAATAGACTGATAGAGAGAGAGGTCAGTGGGTTCTTTTGATTTGCGCCACTTTCTCTCAGCAGACCTGAGAGAGGCGCGATGCTCACGGAGAACATCAGATAACCAGGGGGCAGAAGGAGATGCACGAGATGGCCTAGATCTCAGAGGGCATAAGATGTCTAAGCAGGAGGTTTGTGTGGAGCAAAGGGTGTGGGTGGCGGTGTTAGTATCAAGGAGAGAGAACTGTTTAGGGGGTGGGAGAGTAGCAGAGACTGCAGAGGATAGGCAGGAGGGAGAGAGTGATCGTAGGTTGCGTCGGAATGTGACCAGTGGGGAGGCATGTGTAGTGTCTGGAGAAGTTAAGTCGAGATCAAGAATGATGAGGAAATGATCGGACGTGTGCAGTGGGGTGACCTGGGAGTGATGGGTGGAGCAATAGCGTGTGTAGATGAGATCAAGTTGATTACCAGATTTATGGGTTGCTGAAGTGGGGACTCGCTTTAGGTCAAACGATGCAGTCAGGTTGTTGAAGTCAACAGCCTGTGGTTTTTCCAGGTGGATGTTGAAGTCTCCAAGTACCACCAGAGGAGTACCATCCTCGGGGAATGATGACAGAAGTGTATCCAATTCCTCCAAGAAGAGTCCAAGGTGCCCTGGGGGGCGATAGAGAACTACAAAATGCATTACAACAGGGTGGATGACAGTGACAGCATGAAACTCAAAGGCGGTGTTGTTGCATGAGGGTGCCAGCTGTTTAAATTTCCAGTCGTTAGGAATAAGTAGATTGGTTCCGCCGCCCCTCCCTGATATGCGTGGGCTGTGGGAGAAAGTGTAATTATTAGAGAGGGCAGCCGGTGTGGCAGTGTCCTCTGGTTTGATCCAGGTTTCAGTAAGTGCTAAAAGAGAAAGACCAGAATGTTTTGCAATAGCTGTGATGAAATCTGCCTTGTTTACAGCGGATTGGCAGTTCCATAAACCAATTGGAAAGGTAATAGAGGTAGTGTTGGATGCTGAAAGGGTACGCAGGTTGTTAGCATTAGCCATGCGTGGCCTTCTGCGAGTTACCGTTGGTTTACGAGATGTAATGACAGTAGGGATTTGAAAACACATAGTGAAAAATGAAGGAATGTACAAGACAAATAAAGAAAAGAGAATAAAGATAATAGGTAAAGTGCAATAGTCGAAGTGCAAACAGTAGTACTCAAGTGCCTTGTCTGTGTCGTTGCTCGGTGGAGTCGCACAGGTAGAGTCGATGGTCTTTACTCTCTTCGGTCTTCACGCGATGAGGGCTGCACGCGACCGCAGCACGCGGTGGTCAATGCCATTTAAATATCCTATTCAATCACGCAATTGAATTCAGCAGGACACGCCTTCCAAATGTCCCAATATTAACACACAAACAATTGCAAACTAACAGCGCGTGACTCAGCGGACGCAAACAAAGGAAACGAAACTGCGTTAGACTCAATAAAACACTAATGATCAATTTCACTTACGAGTACCAGTTGATTCTTAGGCTGCAACAAAACTGCTTCTCCCATTACCGGTGCATGACATAATTACAGTGAGAGCGCTTTGAAAGAACATGAAGCCGCTTTCTTAATGTCATACACCTGCCGCTTGCAGAGTGTCGCCACCTGCCGCTTGCAGAGTGTCGCACAGAGACCAACATACTCTCTGTGCCGTGTTGCTTCTATTTATCAAGCAGTTAAAATGCTAGTTCATGCACTGATAACAAGACATCTGTGGATGAGCTTCTGAAACAAGGACTGGTGAGGAAACTTTGTGCAGGACCACTTCATAAACCATAAGAGAAATATGAGTTTTAGAATGTCAGGATCGCAGATACAGACGAGGTTGTCATCCTACGTCATTATGTGGTAATGGGATTTCAACGTTATCGCACATGCGCAGAACTCCTGGTTTACAAGTGTTTACTGCACATGTGCTGTCAAGCGTATTAGAAAAGGTAAAAAGCACCTCTTACAATCTGAATCAAATTTTATCGGTTTGACCATTTTCAATCCAACTGAGGTGTTTATATGGAGCATCTTCATTCGGATTGTACTTTAGAAGCAATGCTCTATGTAAAGGCACCCACTGAAGGGGTTGATGACACAATCATAGCCTGTGAAAGCATTGCCTCCTCTCATGGGGCTTTTCTCCATTCTTCTCCACTGCATGTGTTTGGGCACAGGGGAGTAAGAGAAACGCTGCCTCCTAAAGGATCCCTTTCAGAAGGTGCTACTTTTGTTAATGTTGTTCACACTAATCAATGTCATTTGACATGATATCGCTTTCATTTCAATTCAATGGAGGAGGAACTGCCTCTTGGAGGAAACGGCCCTCCTCCAGCTGTGTTCTCTCGCACACGCTCTGATGTATGAAGTGATGTCGATGTTAACGTACCAATAAGAGCTTTGTTCCCATCTCACTGATCTCTGGAACACAGTCTGTGATTGACTGAGGCTTCTGAGGGCTGAAGTTCTGACGGGACAGAGTGACATCAGATGGCCACTCCTCTTCAGACGGCAGACCCATCACACTGTGTGCACAAACAATCCAAACACTTTTCAATATGAATTCAATGATGATGGACACAATCTGTTCTAGGCAACAGCACACAGTCGGATCTCAATAATGCGGTTAAATCCACATACGCGAAGATCTTGGCCAGCTGGTCCACCTCTGAATCTCCACAGAAGAGAGGTCTGAAACACAAGATATCAGAGAGATAAGTCAAGATCGTCTACAACACCTCGAAGTAAATCAGTCCTCATGGAGCCGTGTGTGATTATGCTAATGTCCTCTAGAAATACACCTGAGGTCTGATGTTCTATTTGAAATCTGCAGCTGATAGATCTGGAGCTCAGTGGTATGAGCGTGGTGCTAGCAAGCCAAAGGCCGGGGTTCCATCCCAGAGATTGCACATAGTCAGAGACAAACATAGGTTGTGTAGTATAATGCAGTACAACTGGCTTCGGATGAAAGTCTCTGCCAAATGCTGAAATGATAATTTTCAGAATTCTATGAAATGTTTTAAAAAAATGCAACATGAATTTATTTACAGAAGTCTAATGCTACTTTTAGTTCCTTCACCTTAGGGCTGGATATGGCCAACATTTATATTTGCAATATAATTCTTCATTTCAGTCGATACGGGATAATATTTAGAAGAAGCTTCAGAAAAATGCTAGATTTAAGAATCCAATCTTTTTTGTATAGGCCTGTGCCATCACCTTGCTTCATTGGAATCTTGTAACTCCAAAATATTATAAGTAGATCAGTATTTTAATTTCAAAATTTTGTCTAGCGAAACGATTGATCATTTTCCTAGAAAACTAAAATAGTCTTTACATTTTAAACACAAATACACGCCTTGAACTGCCTCTGTGTTGCGTGTCCACGACTTCTGTATGACGCAATCACGTTTGAAAGGTCATGCGTGACGTAGATTTCAAAAGTTTTCAACATCCCTCATCAAGCACACAAACTGACAATTTAAACACTTTTCTTGCACAAATAACGTGTCATTCAACATCCAAAAACTTTTGAACGTTCTTCTTTCTCCACACTCATAAACATTGGGTCAGAACTTCAACTTGCGAGACCTTTCCAACGTGATGACAGATTATGTTGTAAGTTGTGGACGCCTACATGGAGGCACTCCGAGGCAGAGCAAGCTGTATATGTATATATATACACTGTATATTAGTGTTGTCACGATACTGGAATTTCTAACTTCGATATAATACCTTGAAAAATATCGATACTCGATACCATTTTCGATACCACAGAGAAAAAAACTGCCACAACATTGAGGGGGTAATTTTTTTTTATTATTATTTAAAGCTTAATATAACATATATAATGTATTATTAAGAGTTATTAAAGGGTAAAATGCATTATAATTCTTCATAATGTGTGTTGTAACGCATTATGTACTGTTGCAGGTCGAGTCTCATCTTCTTTCTGGTGCTACAAGAGAATGCCAAACTTTAATAAACATATTTTTTTTTTGACCGCACAAATGAACTAAACTATGTAACTAATCTTAGAACTTAAGTTATGGTAATAGATATTTGTTAACATGAATAAACAATGAAAAATACTTCCAAAACATGTATTAATCTTAGTTAAAAGTTAATTTAAACTAACATTTACTAATACATGTACTAATTAAAATCCAAAGTTCTATCTGTTAATATTTTTTTTCATTGGACCAGATCAAACATGATCCGTTGTATTTTATTACATACTGTCATCAAAGATTAAAATATACTGTAGAAAATGGATTGCTCATCGTTCATAAATGCTGGTTAATACATAACATTATTTGATGAACATATTTTAATGCCGGATTCAAATATGACCGATGCACACACGTAATCATTTTTTGAATTAAGTTAATTAAGCACAAGTTCATTTACATTTGACCACAGTTAAAGTCTTTAAAGATTCACAGTTAAAGATTCCTCAGTCGGATTATATTAACTTTATGAACTACGCTGAAAAAACGAGACAACACTCATATTGCTATATTAGAGGTGTTAGCAGCCTTTTGTTAGCACTGCTCTGTAGCAACTCTTGCATATCGGCTTGTTTGTGTCCTTCGGCTTTCCATGTTCATTTGCTTCATATCCAAAATATTTCCAGATAGCACTCCTGCTGTGTTCTTTATCAGCCAAAGCCGGTTGCGGAGGCGCCGCACACGCCATATTTATATTCACTTCACTTTTGCTATTTAACCAGAGCGAATGAGACGAGACACGTGACAGGCACTGCGGTCACTTGTGGTGTTTGTCAACGCGCCTTTGGAGATAAGTGAAAGTGACAGCTCGGCTAGGATCGTAGTATCGATACTTCGGGAATTGGTACCGTTCAGATATTTCAGTGTCGATATTTATCGAAATATCGATATTTTTGACAACACTACTGTATATATGTTTAAAAAGTATTTAATATTTTAGTTTCTTGGAAAATGACCAATGGTTTGGCTAGACAACACCCTTATTCATCAGATGATGTTGTGTAGAGCCTTTTGAAGCTGCGATGAAGCCAACATTTGGACCTTAACCAAGAGCCGAGATGTGTATTTAAGTTCATCATATGGAGAAGAGCCAGGGAAAGCTTTCCTCAAAAGCTTCGATTTGTTTCTGACAGAAGACATAAAAACACAGATGAGTTAACTACACCTTTAACTCAAAACTAAGGAAATATAATAACAAATTCAAAAGGAGGTTGGCCCACACATCCCCCAGCTGGTGCTTAACACCTCCAACAAGCGCACCGTCAGTGTTCGTTCCATTGTCAGACTTTGCAGGAATTCCACTGCTGAGATGAAGAGGATTTTGTACTGCTCTGTAAAGGGAGATGCAGAGGCTTCAAGGTTGGTGCCGCTCAGTCACTGACTCCTCCATCGAGTTAAAGACTCTGGCCGCGGCTTGCGTCTGGAATAAATCCTGCTCAGCAAGTTCAATTTTTTAGAAGGGCTTAATGACATCATTCAGGATGAGATCGCCTCTTGCAAACTTTCCTTTGCAGCTTTCACAGCCGATGTTATTTGACTGTTGGTTATCTTAGAATGTGTGTATCTGAATTCTTATTACAGCTGTAGGACTGTGATGAAAGTGAAAGTAGTTTAGCGTGTAGCTCAGTCAAACGTTTACAATCTCTGCTAACCAAACACTACTCCAGCGGCTCTTCCTCTTCTCTGAGGAAGGTCCCGACCCTTTTTTGGAGTATTCCTTTGTCAGGAAGTTATTCAAAAACTCGGAATAGTGACATCATGTACCCGGGAAGTAGAGGGCTGTAGTCAATTCCAGCGTTCTCTGTTGTCCTTGAAAAGCGAATTCTGTTTAAGACAATATCTCGCCTGGCACTGAACTTTGAGCTTTATCATTTTGCAGGTATTATTTATGCTCTAACAGCAACATTACACAATAACTAAAGGTTGAAAATTGATATCATGTGGAATGGCACCTCTTGAGAAATCTGTTGTTTCTACATTCATTTGGAGATTAAATGTTGAATTATTAGAATGTAAAAGTATATTCAAAAACATTAATGTTATGTGCAATTAATCGGATGATTTTTTTTTAATCGATTGACAGCACTGATATAAGTCATTACAGGTGAAGCAAAGAAGCATCAAATGAGAATGAACATTCTAATAGTGTCTCCTGTAGCGATATCTTGAAACCCTGATCCATATCTTTATTCTTATGAAAAATAACTAGTAATTATTGCTGATCAAACATTTGTGCACACCCCTAATCATCACTGAAAATGCGTCATTGTGGTGGGGGGTAATAAACTCAAGCAGTTTTATTATAGCGTTATTCTTGTACCAAAAAATCTGAGCATATCACTCCAATCCTCAGGTCCTTACACTGGTTATCAGTTACTTTTAGAATCAGCTTTAAAGTATTATTAATTGTCTATAAATCACTTAATGGTCTAGGACCCAAATGCATCTCAGATATGTTCATTGAATATAAACCAATCAGACTTCTCAGATCATCAGGATCAAGTCAGTTAGAGATAACAAGGGTTCACTCAAAACAGGGCGAGTCAGCGTTTAGTCATTTCGCCCCCGTAGCTGGAATCTGCTTCCAGAAGATATCAGACATTCATCAACAGAAGCTTCTTTTATCTCCAGATTAAAAACACACTTGTTTAGCTGTGCATTCACAACCTGAGCACTGTGCTGCTTTACATCAACTGCACTTCTATTTATCATATATTTTTATTTTGCTCTTATTCTTTTTATATATACACTCACATTTTTAATCAATTTTATTGCTGTTTTATTGTTTCTTAAAATCTAAAGTTTTTGTGTTCTTAAATAATTTGTATTTTAAAGATACGTTTTATTCTTTCTGTCAATCATTTTATGTAAAGCACTTTGAATTGTACTTGTGTATGAAATGTGCTATATAAATAAACTTGCCTTGCCTTGTATTGTATTATTATTTTCTCGGTTTGCAGCTGAACTTTATTCGCATTTATGTGGGCAATTCCATGGATATGGCTGTAATATATCTATAGTACAACAACGGGTGGCTCTTCATAAAACAGTTTTTACATTTTAATTTTCATATGAGGAAGACTATTATGGGTGTGACAATTCTGAAAGCCACACTTGCCATAGTATGGAAAATATATGCTTTAGGAATAGCTCAATTCATGCAAATACTTTTTTAATACATGAAGCCATACAGCAATGTTCAGTTATCTTTCATTTTACTTTAGGCTTTATTCGTTTTGGTTAATCTCATTTATTAGACGGCTCACTTAAATTCTTGATTCTGATTGGCCAGTCGCGACATTCCAAGGTCAAAACCAATAACACCCTTTAATTAGGATGCTGCAAATCATTTTGAGAGGGGCGCTTTAATATTACACAAAATAATAACATATATGACATTATATTTACAAATGATTAAGGGCTGTCAAATGTATATCGCAATTAATCACATCCACAATAAAAGTTTGTGTTCACTTAATATATATCCGTGTACAGTGCATATTAATTTAGTTTTTAAAAACACAAAACATGCATGTACTTGTCAATATATCTAGGAAATGTTTAAATGTAATAATTTATATTTACCAATAATTAAAATTCTCAATAAACGTTTATTAATTGTTAAACGTTATATCTTTCTTAAAAAAATGCATATATACATGTGTTCATAAATACTAAATTAATTAGCACATCGAGTAATCTCGATTAATCATTTGAGAGCCCTAGATTAAACCAATTTGCCTGTTCGTGATATTTTAACGACATGCCTTACTTTAAAACTGAAAGTTAACAGCGTTTCCATACAGAAGGACTGCATTCAGTAAAAATGAGCTAGTAAAATAATTCACATTTCATGTCCAGTTTTTTTTCTCACATGGCAAGTAGCCGTGTAATAAGCGGGATAATATTGACATGTGTCAATGAGTTTAAAACCTTGCTTAACTCCAACTCTCTAAGTTTGAACTTGACAAAAACAGAAGTTTTACTTGTCGTTCCTCCAACTGTAACAAAAAGCGTTGTCTAGTGTTGCATTATATAATCAATCTCTTATTCATATAAAGGCTTTTAAACTATTTAGGCACGATTTGAAATGGTTGTATTCACACGTGCAGTATAGATTGACAGCTCGTGGCTGTAGAACAGAGCTCAACGCAACGGCACAGAGATCTCATCTGATGTAAAGCTGCGTCAGAATCTGTCAGACAGCACAGCACCAGTATTAACAAAAACACACCAGATTATGCCAGAAAGGACATTTAGTCTAGTGTTTTCGCAACCACAGTCTTTAACGAGTTAAATAAAGTGTTTTATGAATGTAAAGAGTTGTGAAAATAGGAAGAGCAATCAGATCTGCGTAGAGTGGCAGTTCTTAAACCTCCTGTCACTCATGTTGATCAAAGAACAAAAGAAAAGAAGAAATCAATGTCATTTCGTAGCTCTGATGAGGATTCTTCTGTATTTCATGTATTCAGTATTAAAGACTATAAGTTGTTTGAGAACTTGTACATTTCCACAAGTAAGACCGACTCCGCTAGGAAGGGCACACTTATTGTAATGCGTTTGATTAGTAGAAAATATATATAAAGATTTAATAAAGACATCAGTTGGAAAGCCAACGATGTTAGAATGTTGGCTTTCATTCATAAAATGACGCTTTTAAAGAAATGTGCTGTAGTTTCTTCATTCATTTGGAGATAAAATGTGAAATTATTAGAATGTAAAAGTATGTTTAAAAACATAAAAGCTGTGTGTAAATAGTTGACAGCACTAAAATAAACATGTTAAACAAAAGAAATAGTGTGTAAATAGCGTTAGCTCATCATTATTTAAAGAGATAGGTCACTGTGAACAGAGGGTTTTTTCCGTGTTGTTTTACTCCATTTTATGCAAAGTATGTAACAGACATTTCATGAAGACCCTAAAGCATCATACCAACTCGTGAAAAATGTCTGCTATCATTTTTTTTAAGAACATATTTCTACTCACTTGCGTTTAAACAACTCAGCAAAGATGCATCCAGTGCTCCAGATGTCTACAGGTGTGGCGTAAGAGGCCTGAAGCAAAACTTCAGGTGAGCGGTACCACAACGTGACAACCTGAACGGAAAGCAATTGAATCAATTGAGTCAATCTTAAGATGTGCGTCATGTGTGCCATGATGAATGAGAAATGACAAAGGCATACACCTGCAACACACTTCTTTTGATAGAAATATCACACAACAAATACTGCTGCTGGAAAACATACTCATTTATAATCTGTGTTTGTGTTCTTACCACTGGGGTGAGCGCCATGTGAAAGCTGTAGATTCGTGCCAAACCAAAGTCTGCCAGTTTCACCTGCCCTCGGCTGGTCACCAGGATGTTCTCTGGCTTCAGGTCTCGATGAAGAACTCGATTCGTGTGCAGAAACGCTAAACCACACAACAGCTGCTGCATCAAGTCCTGTGTAACACAAGATCACGAGACCATAACTCACACGAATCATGTGTGCTGCGTTCAGTTAAGAGCGGATGAGGATGACAGATGTTGAATGATCTTACTCTGATCTGGCTCATGGGCAGTCCAGGCGCAGGAGCTTTCTCCAGATACGTCCTGAGGTCCTGATCCACATGTTCAAACACCAGAGTCACTTTAGTTTCATGCTCTGTTCTCAGTGTGGCACAAACGTCCATCAATCTGCACACATTCATGAAGACATAAATCACCGCCGAAATCAATGTTGCACCCAAAGAGCACCCTGTGCTGCCTTCTGCATGTGATAACCAGGACTGTTGAATGCAATCGTTTTATGATGGATTGGATGATGATGTGAACGATTCTACATCCATGCATCAAGACATCATTTGTTATTTAAAAAGTTCAATTACATATCATGTTACAGCTTTTTATCTTAAAAAACAGTGCAGTGATATCATATTGAATTGAATCATTGGATTGGGAATGGTAGTCAAATTCAAACCTCTGCAGACAAAAGACAAATAATGTGATGTCTGATTTGACTTTAATACCCAGCACACAGTGGCATGGAAAGAAAACCAAATCATATGGTAAAAGTAAATGGAGGTAAAGTCCAAGTCAGATGTACCTTCAGAAAAGCCTCATTCATCTATCCTCCACACAAAACCCAGGAAAGCTCAACAGCTTAACATGGCGTCCACAAGGGCATGTAGGAAAATATTACAGCAAGTTTCAGAAGTTCATCCAGTCTTGACAGGAATAATTGCAAACATTTTGGGCATAAAACAGTGCTGCTACTAGATAAGCAACTTTTCTGACCACTTTAGCGAAATTATTTATTTAGAAAAATCTGGCATTCTGGGATAAACCTTGACAGACCTTGGGACCTGGACGGACCCGTTTGTGTGAGGTCTCGCCTTCCTGGTGCAGGAATATGTTCATTGTTGTTTAACAGTCATTTTGTGCTTAACTCTTCCCCCTCCAGCCTTTTTAAAAAAAAGCCTACATTTCACCAAACTTTAATGGCTCACAGTAAACAAAAGAAACTGTATTCTACTATCTTCATTTGTTCGTTTTTTATCACTCCATAGATGTGGGTAGGTTTCTTCATAGTGCATCACTTTGATTAAACAGCTGAGATAATTAAAGTTTTTTGTCAAAGATTCCGCCCAGATTACACTTAGAACAATCATTAAAAACAGATAAAACATATACGTTCTAGGTTCTGTACTTTTTCCCAAAGGTGTGTAACAGCGCCACCTGCTGTACATCAGTACAAACACTGACTGCTGTAATAACTCGTCTATGGCGGGGAACCGTTTTTTTTAAATGATGAGATAACACATCAATGGCGGTGAAAGAGTTAATGTGAATAAGCAAGTAACAGAAGAAAATATTTAAAAAATAAAGTCAAGATATAAGACTCCTATGACTTAGCGTCCCTCTCTTATAATCATTTTCCTCTCATGTAATACCTAATAGTGTTATAATAATCAAAACAGGCTCGACTCCTAAGCTCGATCAAAGCTTTCTACTTTGCAAAATAAATAATAACATGAATGTATTTATATGATTAATGTTGTTATTATCATTACTATTATTATTGCATTCTCTCATAAAAAGATTTTTCGCTAAGTTAGTTAGTTAACTCTAGATGGAGAACAGTCACCTCTCTCCTGCTCCGGGATGTTTCCTTTATAAATGCTCCAGCATGCAGGTTGTGCTGCTGTGAAAGGCAAGTTCCGCCTTGCATGCATTGCACACAACCGTATTTTTTGTTTTTTAATTTGGGGAAGCTTTTCCACACTTTACTTGTTTGCATTCGTTTGTACTCCACCATAATTCTCACTGTTTGTCCTTCTACTGCGATAGCATTCGGGAAGGCTGCATTACACTCTAGCGCTACAGTGCCGTAGCTGTTTAAATGTGATATTGCAGTCCCTTAAATTAAGTCACGTAATCAAACGACTACTCGACAGCAAGAATATTTGTCGACATTTTTTTACTGACCACGTTGTTGACTTATCGTTGTTGACGATGTTGACTTATCGTTTCAGCCCTAATCGGAAGCAAAGCTCTTGCTGCTCTGAGGTTTTGATTTTAACTAGGGATGCTCCGATCCACCTTTTTTGCGTCCGATACCGATTCCGATGCCTGAGATTCAGTATTGGCCGATACCGAGTACCGTTCCGATACTAAGGTAACTTTTTTAACGTGCACAATTACTTAATGAACTGTGTGCATTGCTGTGCAATACATCAGGCTCGACTTAACATTAATTTCCTGACCCCGTAAAACTAAATAACAAACAAATGATTCAAAAATTTAGTGAATTATTCATTAAACCAGCACCGTTGCAACAAATGAAAAATAAAACAAAATGTTCACGATCTTAAACTTGACATTCAAAATTAAAGTGCAAATTGAGCATCTGAATAAAACAACAGCTTCACTAGCTTGATAAACGGGTATAAATAAATGGAAACAATATCTCTTAATAACTGTTAAGTAAGTGCAAATAGAATTTAAAAATAAATGCACAATAAACAATCAAGCAGCTGAAATTGAGCAAAAAAGCAATAACTATACTGCTTAAGATCTTCAAAATAACAGGAATCAGCTCTTCTTAATGCTTTAGTCACTAAAGCAAAGTCCACTTGACTAAACTAAAGTTTAGTGGAAATCAAATTTAACATCCAACATAGAAACAGATAAATAAAACACTAGCTTCCTTAGCTTGGTAAAACTGCACATGTAAAAATAAACAGAAACATATATAGTAGTTTAGTCGGTGCAAATAGAAATTCAAAGTCAAATTATCCCCCAAACTCGACGCATTGACATCTTTAATTTTTTCATATAATGTGTTTGCAGACTTGTCGGTACAGTCCGGTAGAGCAGTCTCAGATAAATATTTACGCTTCACCATGTCGTACCGCGGCTCCAGGTGGTTTATAAGGAGTCTGAAGCTTTGTTCGCAACGACGGACAGCTGTTGCCCATCCATAACAATGGAATTCAGTATGCTTTCAGTGATTTTCGCTGCTTTCACACTACCAGATGGAAATTTCTGAATTCTTTCCGTTGTCTCCTCCAAAGTTAGCTGCTTCGTACCGTCTCCTTTTAGTTTCTTTAGCTTATTGAACTCTGCGTGATTTTTGGGATGACATCTCTGATTATGCTTGATGCTTGATTAAATTAGTAGTATTATAATTAGAAGCTTTATCACCACCCCTTGGAACATTTACTTGGCATGTCTTGCAAACAGCGGTGGAACTTGTTGGCGTAGCTGTTCTAATATAACTCCAAAAGGCAGATATTTTGGCTTGCTCCATGCTGTTCGCTGCCCAATGTAAGTTATGTTCGCTTGATCACGTGCACTACGTACAGAGCACGTTGCTAGCGTATGATGTCACACACTTCGCAAAGCACAGCCACGAGAGAGTTTAAGGGCCGGTCTCTCCATGAACTTTTACATCAACTAGCAGAAATGTTATGTCCACTAGAATTTTATTCAGTATCGACGCCAATTCCCGATACAAATATCGGATCGGAGCATCCCTAGCTTTAACATGCATATATCCACATGCAGGATTGAGAAAATAAAGTGTGGGACTGATGTTAAAAGAGTTCTTAAGAGAGATAAAGTGCAGGACCTGATTGATGCCTGCTCAAAAGAGTTATTAAGAGCTTGCATAAAACAGAAAGGTCAAAAAGCAGATACCAGCAATACAAAAGTAATCCTCGTGGCTCCTGACCTGAATCATTACTAATGTTGGAATCTGAAGGAAGGTTATGCATCAACTGTATTCTTCCACGACCAGGGATGGCACAATATTTTGCCGTCTTTAACATGTTTGTTTATTGCAAACATGTTTAATTGTGAACAAGTGGGTGGGGCTAGAGAAGTAGTCGTTGATATTTTTCTGTGGAGGTGATGTTCAACCTATCAAAAGTGCATTCAAGAACCTGGCGTTCGCTGGGCCTAATGTCAATAACAGATGTAATCTCAGTAACAAGGGCGTTTTCAGTTCTGAGACTTACATGATGTCCGCGTATATACGATTCCCTCGCTCGGGTTAAAATTGTGATTTTAATTCATGGCTCCTTTTAAACAGACCACTAGGACTTCGCTTTTGCCCCAGAGCCAACAACACATTTTCTCAGTTACCGGGCCTTTCTCTTTCATACATACTGTGGCAATCAGAATATTAAATAAATGGCCTGATAAAACAGACTGATTGATGAAATATTATTTATTTAAAAAAGTATTGTCCGGACCTCCGCCGCAAAGAAAATATAGGGACATCCATGTCAAGACCTTTAAACCATTTTAGTGTGATTTGAAAATATTACATGTTCATTCATGCATTTAGCAGACACTTTTATCCAAAGCCCAGTCAGTCAGTCTGTCAGTCAGTCGGAGAAGCATTTCACAGCAGTAGGCAACATTCCTGCCGAATTAAATCGTGTGATTAAACAGGTATTTAAGTGCGATCACCACCGCATGCAGCGGTTGCGTGCAGCCCTCATCATGAAGAGTGTAAAGACTGAAGAGTGTAAAGACCGAAGAGTGTAAAGACCGAAGAGTGTAAAGACCAAAGAGTGTAAAGACCAAAGAGTGTAAAGACCAAAGAGTGTAAAGACCAAAGAGTGTAAAGACCAAAGAGTGTAAAGACCAAGAGTGTAAAGACCAAAGAGTGTAAAGACCAAAGAGTGTAAAGACCAAAGAGTGTAAAGACCAAAGAGTGTAAAGACCAAAGAGTGTAAAGACCAAAGAGTGTAAAGACCAAAGAGTGTAAAGACCAAAGAGTGTAAAGACCAAAGAGTGTAAAGACCAAAGAGTGTAAAGACCAAAGAGTGTAAAGACCATCGACTCTACCTGTGCGACTCCACCGAGCAAGGACAACGGCAAGGCACTTGAGTATGACGTTTTTACATTTCTAATTATTCTCTTGATTTTTGTTATTCCGTATTCCCCATTTTTGACTATGTGTATTCAAATCCCTACTGCTACTATAACTCGTAAATCACCGGGATCACGTAGAAAGCCACGAAATACTAATGCTGCTAAACTGTACACTCTTTCAGCTCCAAAACTACCTCAATTACATTTCCCATTGGTCTGTGGAACTGCCAATCGGCTCCAAACAAAGCAGATTCCATCACAGCTATTGCTCAACATTCGGTTTTTCTCTTTTAGCACTACCTGGATCAAACCAGAGGACACTGCCATACAGGGTGCCCTTTCCAATAACGGTCTACTCATTCCTAATGACTGGAAATTCAAACAGCTGGCACCATCATGCGACAACGTTGCCTTCTAGTCTCATGCTGTTACTAGCATCCACCCTGCTAAAACTCATGTTGTAGTTATCTATCGTCCCCCAGGTCAGCTTGGAATTTTTTGGAGGAGCTGGTTATGCTTCAGTCAACCTTCTCCGCGGATGGTCCTCCTCTGGTGGTACTTGGAGACTTCAATATCCACCTTGAAAAACCGCAGGCTGCCGACTTCAACAACCTGACTGCATGGTTTGTCCTCAAGTGAGTTCCCACATCAGCAATTCATAAGTCTAGTCATCAACTGGATCTTATCTACACATGCTACTGCTTCACTCATCACTCCCAGGTCACCCCACTGCACACATTGGCAGGGCTCTAGAGTGCGACCTTATTTTTCAATGGTGCGACTTAAAATTATCAGAGGTCGCACGGGTGCGACCAGCCGTTCAATGGAAAAAAAGTCTCCGCAACTCTGAAAGTCTTCCTGTGATTCAATAACAGACACAAATTAGACCCATATCGTGGTCTAAACCAATCAATGATAGTGAAGGGCGGACTCCCCTCTGATTGGCTGTGGTCCAGATATTCCTGCACGTGTGTGGCGGATTACAATGAGGGGAATTTGTAAATCCCCGTTTCCCTTCAGCGTGATATGCTCGCGAAGCAACCTGCACGTTTTCACCTGTCATTGTTACTGACTAGACATATGTGATGAGATCTGGGAAAACCCGTTGGATGTCGCGCTGGGAGGCTGGAAAGACAGTTGTCCTATCAAAGTAAACCACTTAACATGAAGAATGAAGGAGTATCAATGCACATTTCCCACCAGTCCTGTGTAAACTGTCACGCAAAGTTATTTTATACAATGTTTTCGTGAGATGACAGAGCTCCCAGTCTGCAGCACCAGGAGTTATCGCCCCTCCGCTGCTCACGCGAGCCGGACCGCGATCGCAAAACATGCAAGTGATGATCAAAAGTCCAGACACTGCACATGATAAACAACATAAAACTTGCTCCACTGCTTATTATTTGTTGTCCGTAATGTTTGTTAGTTTCCTTGTGTAGTGATAATGGCAGAGCTCTCGTTATTTAAGTGTGCGCTGCACCATTTTCATTACTTTCGTTTTATTCAAACAGTTTTGTACAGTATTTTTATAGACTTCAACACTAGGAAATGTTTTTTTATTAAATTGTTATTAGAGTAAGTCTCTCACCACTGTAAAGTGACTTTTACTTGTGATACTGGACTGTTGTGCTTTTACTTTCATCACTGAACTTTAAAAACGTTTTACTCCAAATACCGTTCCTGAAAATCACAGCGCTTCAGTTGCATCAGACATAACTTTTATTACATACACAAGATATGAGCAAAATAAACAGTGATTTGGAAAGGACTTGAATATGGTATCAAAAACTGTAACGGCTTTATTGGGCATTCGGTTGTATTACAATACAACAAGTTCTGAGACGCCAGTACAGCGTGATGACGTCACGAACATACAAATTACCACCTTAACGCCACCTTGAACCAAAGTGTTGGGTAATAACAGATTATGACGGATCTTTTACGAGCCTGTCAGTCAAAATGACGGACAAAAAAAAACTCTAGCGCAAACTCTGGTGTGTACGTTTGAAAATGTGTGTGCTGCAGTCAGACAGAGAGGTGAGCAGACTAATGATGTTAGTTAAACAGAGTGAATGTAGCAGGGGATGACGAGAGAAGATGAAAAGAACAATTGACAACTTTTTCGTGAATAATGTTCAAGTTAAAGGTTAAGGCCTGATCCGTCTGAAAATCATAAGCAATGCTCTGACACAGAGCCTTCAAGTCCTGGTCCTTTTATCTTGAGATCTTTTAAATTTAAAAGAATTTAAATTGACTGAAGCACTTTAAGCACCAACACTTTTTCTGTAAGTTACCTTTCTTGTAGATTTGTGCTTCAAATAAAGAACTTAATGTTAAACAGTTTGTAAGATAAACATTTACAAGTAAATTTTGCCTATGGGCATTAAACAAAAGTGAACTGGTAAAAGCAGGTAAATGTTAAATAAGATGCGGTCTAAAATTTGGGTGCACCTAACTATTGTGCTGGTGCACCTAAGAGAAAAAGTAAGGCGCACCAGTGCAAAAAGTTAGTCTAGAGCCCTGATTGGATCATTTCCTAATCACTCTTGATCTCGACCTTACAGCCCCAGACACTACACATGTCTCCCAACTGGTCACATTCCGACGCAACCTACGTACACACACTCCCTCCCGCTTATCCTCTGCGGTCTCCGCCACACACCCTCCCTCTGAACAGCTCTCTCTCTTGTACACTAACACCGCCACTGACACTCTCTGCTTCACACCTCCTGCTTAGACATCTTATGCCCTCTTACATCTAGGCCATCACGTGGATCCCCTTCTGCCCCCTGGTTATCTGATGTTCTCTGCGAACACATATTCTTTGCCTGCCTTCTCCCTCACCTATATCGGAATTAACAGCTGATGATTTTGCATCTTTTTTCATAAAGAAAACTTCCACAATCAGCTGTCAGTTCTCTCCACCGCCAACTCTTGATCACGCCCAATCCCCAGACACATCCCCACTTTCATTCTGTTGTTCCCTGTTGAACCACATTATAAAATCATCTCTCACCACCGGTACATTTCCCACATTCTTCAAAGAAGGCCCGTATTACCCCACTACTAAAGAAACCCACTCTTAATCCTGCAATGTTAGATAACTACTTATCGGTATTGCTCCTCCCCTTTATTGCTAACACTCTTGAGCGTGTTGTATGTAACCAGCTCTCCTCCTCCTCCTACTCATCCTACTGACTCTTTCTGCTGCCTCTGACACCGTTAACCACCACATCCTCCTCTCGACCCTCAAGACTATGGGTGTCTCTGAAATGGTGCTACAATGGTTCAGGTCTTACCTGTCTGGTTGGTCATTTAGAGTATTCTGGAGAGGTGAAGCGTCTGAGTCCCAACATCGCGATACAGGGGTGCCTCTGGGTTCACAGTGTTTGGGCCGTTGCTCTTTTCTGCATACAGGACATCCCTTAGTTCTGTCATTCGGAAACATGGCTTTGCCTACCACTGCTATGCGGATAATACACAACTCCAACTTTCATTTCAGCCTGATGATCTGACTGTTTCTGGCTGCATTTGAGCATGCCTGAGCAACATTTCGCTCTAGATGAAGGACCACCACCTGCAGCTTAACCTCGGAAAAACAAAACTGCTTGAAATCCTGTCTGACCCTAAACTCCATCACAACTTCTCCATTCAACTGGGCTCATCAACCATCACATCTTTCAGAATGGCCAGAAACCTGGGAGTGATGATCGATGATCAGCTAAACTTCACAGATCAAGTTGCCAGCACCACTCGGTCCTGTAGATTCATCCTCTACAATGTCAATAAAATTAGACCTTTCTTTTCCAAGCATGCTACACAGGTCATAGTCCAGGCTCTTGTTCAGTCCAGACTGGACTATTGCAATGAGCTACTAGCAGGACTTCCTGCTTGCACGACCAAATCTCAGATGATCCAGAATGCACCAGCAAGAGTGGTCTTCAATGAACCGAAGAGAACACACTCCTCCTTCATTAAGTTACATTGGCTCCCTATAGTCGCTCGCATCAAAAAGAACCTGCTCCTGGCCTACAAGACCACCACTGGTTTGGCACCCCCTTATCTTCATTCACTAATGCAGACATATGTAACCACCAGATCCTTACGCTCTCCGACTGAAAGACGTCATCTGGTGCCATCCAAAAAAGGTAAAAAAAAGGCTCTCACAAACCTTCTCTGGATCAGTTCCACATTTGTGGAATGATCTGTCTGCTGCTACAAGATCAGCAGATTCTGTGGCCATGTTTAAGAGTCGGCTGAAAACACATCTCTTCCTTCAGCACCTGAACAATCATTTCTGATTTCTCTATCAAAAAAAAGTACACTGTTGAGGCTTTGTGAGACATGTTTTTCTTGCACTTTTTTGTTGTCCTAATGTTGACCCAATTGCTTCCAATGTTTACTAGGGGTGTACCGATATTTGGTATTTCGATATTTCGCGATACAAAAATGTTACGATGCGCATCGTGGATAGATGGAGATATTTTTCGATATGTTTGATTCTATTCGTTCTGCGGTCAAGACGCTACCTACTCTGCGCCAGCGCGTCACGTGTGCTTATCTCACATACAGTCAGGCCATAAATATTGGGATATCAACACAATTCTAACATCTTTGGCTCTATACACCACCACAATGGATTTCAAATGAAACGAACAGGATGTGTTTTACCTGCAGACTGTCAGATTTAATTTGAAGGTATTTACAACCAAATCAGGTGAATGGTGTAGGAGTTACAACAGTTTGCATATGTGCCTCCCAACTGTTAAGGGATCAAAAGTAATGGGATAATTGGGTTCTCGGCTGTTCCATGGCTGTTCCATGTTATTCCCTCACTATCCCAATTAAAAT
Source organism: Triplophysa tibetana (assembly GCA_008369825.1). NCBI lineage: Eukaryota > Metazoa > Chordata > Actinopteri > Cypriniformes > Nemacheilidae > Triplophysa > Triplophysa tibetana. The sequence goes on along the minus strand of CM017911.1, from coordinate 20,325,372 downwards.
GAGCAGATAAAAGGTCCAGAGTTCATTTCAAGTGTGCTACTTGCATTTGGAACCTGTTGCTGTCAACTGTCAATATGAGATCCAAAGAGCTGTCACTATCAGTGAAGCAAGCCATCATTAGGCTGAAAAAACAAAACAAACATTTACATTTACATTTAGTCATTTAGCAGACGCTTTTATCCAAAGCGACTTACAAGTGGGGTAGGTAATGGAAGCAATTAGGACAGCATAAGTACAACAAGAGCATAAGTGCAATCAAAAAGAAGACTGGTTTCATATAGCCTAACACAGTATACAGAAACATTCACTCATACATTTTTTTTTTTATTTTTATTTTTTTTTGAGTAGAGAAGAAACGAGTAGAGAAGAAAAGAGTAGAGAAGAAACTTGAGTCAGAACAGAACAGTAAGATGTTGGCGGAAGAGATGGGTTTTCAGGCGTTTCTTAAAGATGGCTAAAGAATCTGCAGATCTTGTAGCAGCAGGCAGATCATTCCACATAGGTGGAACAGATCCGGAAACCCATCAGAGAGATAGCAAAAACATTAGGCATGGCCAAAACAACTGTTTGAAACATTCATTAAAAGAAGGAATGCACCGGTGAGCTCAGACACACCAAAAGACACAGAAGACCACGGAAAACAACTGTGGTGGATGACAGAAGAATTCTTTCCCTGGTGAAGAAAACACCCTTCACAACAGTTGGCCAGATCAAAAACACTCTCCAGGAGGAGGTGTATGTGTGTCAAAGTCAGGATGTGTCATCCTTATGTGATTTGCATAATTGAAGAAATGTAAATAAAGTTTATGTCATTAGCCTTTTTGAAAGATGATCTATTTCTCATTCATTACCGTCTCAAGCAAAGTGCGCGCAAAGACATTATCCAATGGCGTTTGAGTGTGAGCTCTATCAGAGCGATTCATTGGTTGAACGTACTGAATGAATACGCCCTTCACGAACGAGTCAATTGAGTCAAATCGAGACTGAATGAACGAGTACATGTGGTTCATGGTCTAATATTCTCTGTGTTGCGACAATAGAAATCCATTAGTTACTGAACTTTTCTGAAGAATAAAGGCAATGACCTGGTTTCATTTAATTCTAATGTAAAGTAAATGATGTCAAAACACTTACATTTTTGTATAGAACATTAAATTACACCAATTAAATGAGTTAATCCAGATAGATTTAGTCGACCACTGTAATTTAGATTTCGTTGAGTAAAAGTTGACTAAAATAAGCATGTCAACAAGACAATGATAAAATGGGATGACTTTTGTCAGCACTGTCCTGTAACCACTGAGCTACAGGAAAGCTACAGTAAACAGTTGCTTTGACGCGTTCAGATTAGATGGATTGCCGGTGATCCTTCATGTGCCACCCTGCACCCACAGTGTGTCTCTTCGCCAGTGCGTGGGTGAAACGCTCCAAGTCTAGACCTCCATCACGATCCAGCTTTTAGCTATGGGAGGCGGCATAACGCAACGCGAAAGCGGTCCCATCTGAAGTTTACGGTCACGGGCTAAAGGCTGCGTCAGTGAATCTCGGTGAGACAGGACAGCATCAGTATTAACTTCTCTTTCGTGCTTGATTGAAATATAACTAGGGCTGCAACAACGAATCGATAAAAATCGATTACTAAGGAGTTGGCAACGAATTTCATAATCGATTCGTTGTGTCGCGCGACACGGAGACGTTTGATTATTTAAAATAAAACTTTATTTATTTATTTATACACTCGGTCTCTCTCGGGCACTGATGCTAGCAGAGTTCGGCGCCTCATAGACGGGGCGGAGCAAAAATAAAAAAAAACTAGCGGAGGAAAGATACATGGCGGAGGCAGAGAAATCCGCGCGACCCAAGTCATCCAAGGTGTGGGAGCATTTCACACTAAATAAACAGAAAAAGTGTGTTAACTGCAAAATATGCTAAAGCGACATGGCGGGAGCAACACGGCAATGATACAGCACCTGAAACGCAAACATGTGTGAGTCTTTGATGAGGAGGAAGGGAGTTCAACAGGAGGTTAAATCACTACAGAATCCTACTTTTGCTCCGTTTTGAAGTGAGGAACGTAATGTCCCTGGTGCTGGTGTTTACTCGTTATCCATCTTGACAAGCATGACAAGTTAGCGTTAGCTTGTTAATAACAGTGTAAAGCAGGGGTGGTATAGTTATTTTTCACTTTGCATTGCAAGACTAAAGACACGTTTTTATTCAAAAAAAGCTTTTCTTAGTTAGTAATTTTGTTACTAACAAGAAAAATGGCATGAGAAAATTAAGTGATGCTTAAAACTTCTGTTTGAGATTATATCTCATTAAGATTATTTTTCTTACCCCTTTGGGAGATAATTTTGCTTGTTTTAAGCAAACAATAACTTAATTTTGAGGTGCTTTTTCTTATTTCACGTGTCTAGTAAATGTATCTTGATTTAAGATATTTTTGATATTTGGACTGACAACAGGACAAAACTACTAAATTAGAAAAGCAATTTATGCAGTGTATATTATGTGCTTTGTCCCATCTAGGTTATTGTAGACAAAATATGTGTGTGTGTTGTACCATTTTATTTAATTTTAAAGTAATTTTATAGCACTTGGTCATCTTAAGCTGTGTTTAAATGTGGTGTATAAGAGAGAGAGAGAGAGAGAGAGAGGGAGAGGGAGAGGGAGAGAGACAGAGAGAGAGAGAGAGAGAGAGAGGGAGAGGGAGAGAGGGAGAGGGAGAGGGAGACAGAGAGAGGGAGAGAGAGAGAGACAGAGAGAGAGCGGGAGAGAGAGACAGGGAGAGAGGGAGAGAGACGGAGAGAGAGAGAGGGAGACAGAGAGAGGAGAGAGAGAGAGGGAGAGAGAGAGAGAGGGAGAGAGAGAGGAGAGGGAGAGAGAGGGAGAGGGAGAGGGAGAGAGAGGGAGAGAGAGGGAGAGGGAGAGGGAGGGAGAGGGAGAGGGAGAGGGAGAGGGAGAGGGAGAGAGGAGAGGGAGAGGGAGAGGGAGAGGGAGAGGGAGAGGGAGAGTACTCCCCCCACTGACCACATTTCAGAAAACATTACAATATCACTGACCAATTTATAATATGTAAACTCTATTTTGATTCTAGCAGTTATCATCCCTTTTAGTACCATTTCAGCATCAATTGAACCTATACCTAACATTTTATTTTTTCTAGTTTTCCATATGGACAACTTGGCTGAACCCAACAGAAAATTAAGTAAACATTTCTTCCTTCTTTCTTGAAAACAATAAATTGGACCGCTTATAAAAATTTGATGAGAAAAGTTTTCTCCAAATTTTATAAAAACTTGCGTTAAAAAATTAAACATTCCCTCCAACCTAAAACAATCAATAAATAGGTGATTAACCGTTTCGTCTAAGCCACAAAATAAACACTCTGTCCCCACTGCTGGATTGAGGTGTGCCACGTGTCTGTTCGTAGCTATAGCCCCGAACATCAGTCTCCACTGCAAATCTGCGGTACGCTTTTCAACAGGCAACTTGTATATAGACCTCCAACATGCCTTAAAATCTGTCCCAAACACTTCTGACCACCTCCAAGTCTTCACTCCTCTCAGCACAGTCTGATGTGTCACTTTTACACACGTTACATACAGTTCTTTCTTCTTAACATCTTTAAAACTCCCCAACTCGGGGTACTCGAATGATAAAATCGAATGTCCAGTTTCCTCCATCTCCTCTTCCACAGCAGCAGAAACTTTGATGGGTGGAAATGAATAGTGCTCATTCAAGTCCTGTGACAGTGCCTCTCTGCAGGCCCCAGGTAGAGCTACCTACACCTCCTTCATAATTTGTCTCACAAGTCGAAGAGATCTCAACCCCGTAACACTCTGTAAAATCTCCGCTGTTTTCCAGTCATCACCACTTCTCAGATCCACAAAGCAGCTTTCCACAGCTTTAGAGGACAAAATCCTTGTTCTTATTAACGGGTTATGGAACAGCGGTTCTCCCATTATCCTCAGGTTTTAAAATATCTCTGTGAATAATAAATGTCTTTCTCCAAGCTGTTATCATTGACTTATAAAAAGGTGTCAACTCTTTCAAATCCACTTCCTCACTTTTCAGTAAAAAAAGCTGTTTATCATACAATAGTCCAGATGTTTTCCGCAGAAGAGCACAAGCAACATTAATCCATCCAACATTCTCCTCGTACAATAGTCTCTGGGCTGCTTGCAATCGGAACGTATTTATACGGCTTCGTACATCTATTAGGCTTTGCCCTCCTTCATTCACTGGTAGATACAATGCCTGCCGAGGAATCCATTTTTGACCAGTCCAGAAAAAATCCACCAGTTTCCTTTGAATCTCTTTAATACTGTCATCTGGTGGCTCAAGCACATTCAATTTGTGCCACAACATAGAGGCAGTCAGGTTGTTTGTAATTAGGACTCTGCCTCTATAAGATAGTTCGGGCAATAGCCATTTCCACTTAGACAACTTGGCAACAACCTTTCCAAGCAGACCCTCCCAGTTCTTTTCTTTATACTTATCGGTACCCAAATACACCCCCAAAACTTTAAGACCTTCCTTTCCCCATTTCAGTCCTTCGGGAAGTTGAGGTGGCCCCGTATCAACCCAAGGCCCCACAGCAAATCCTTCACACTTTCCCCAGTTTACCTTGGCTGAAGAAGACTTTTCATAAAGATTTAAATTTTTACAAAGTGTCTGAATATCATTTTGACCAGCAATAAAAATGTTTACATCATCCGCATAAGCAGACACAGAGTACCTTAGCCCTGAATTATCTCCTGGTATCATTAACCCTTGTAACTCATTTCTTAGCTTACACAGTAAGGGTTCTATGGCTAAACTATAAAGTTGTCCTGATAGAGGACATCCCTGCCTGATTCCTCTTTTAACAGGGATTGGACAACTCAGGCCACCTCCTATCTTAAGCATTAGTGAAGCATCTTCATAAAGTATTTTTATCCAAGAAATAATATTCTCCCCAAATCCAAAAGCTTTTAACACAGAAAAAGGGATTCATGACCTACTGTGAGAATCTGGATTTCGTCCTGTCCTCTTTAAATATATCATCTGTGTCTAAAAGAACATTTGTCTATCATACGTATTCATTCAGATTAGTATAAGCTTCCTTCACCCTAATATGGGCCTTACTTTCCTGTTGTTTAAACCTCGTTGAGAGTCGTACTGACCTGAGTGACTATTGGTCTCCATCTCAAGGCTCCTAATGATATGAATTGATGTGTTTTGATGCTTAGTACGTAGTTATAATCATATCTGATCGTTCTGAGGAGGAATGAGACTAAACATCAAGTCTTGTCTTTTTCCACCCTTGTGGTTTTTTATGACACCTCCTTTTAATCTTATAAATATTAGTCCTCATACAAATAAACATTGGACTCTGATTGAACTAGACTCTTGTGTCTGTGTCAAACTTTGTCTCCTGATCAGTAACTCTGTGTGTTCCGTCGACTAGACTTTTCAACCATAGAATAATATTTTGTAGGGGACATTGAGAATTTTACATTCTAACAGTTGGGGGCTCGTCTATGAGGGGAGGAAGAGACTCTCTTCTCTCTTAGAACCAAGAGGCCAAAGCATACTGAGGAAAGCGCACCTGACGATCGGGCACAGACCTACAGGAAAAGGGTGAGTGTTTTTTTCTTCTATACAGTTTTTTTTCTGGCTTAGAGAAATAAAACGCTTACCCTGTAGGATTCTTGTGGTTTAATATTTCGTGGGACGAAATAGGTTTTTTTCAATTCATGTTAGTGGGAATTCGCTTTCCCATTGTTGTGACAATGCGGCTGGCAACAGTAATTAGTAAAATAATTATTAACGTAAGAATATGAAAGGTTTTGCAGTACTGATCACACTGTAATTTTGGATCGTGGTGTTGGCTTCTCAGAGAAAGTGCTTTGTTAACAAAATTTATTAGAGTTTATTCTAAAAAAAGAATAATTTATTGCAGATTTCCCTGTTACTGCATGACATATTGAAATATTGTTATCAGGAAAAGGACGGTGAATTTAATATCCACCTCTGATCACAATATAATACATGCAGTAGTGTTGAAACTTTTGGTCGATTGAACACGAGGGTTTATCTTTGTTTTGTCTGTACTGTCTTTATCACTAACTTGTTTGGAGTGTAAGATGGGGAATTCTGCTTCAAAGCCACTGCCGGGCGAAACGCCTGTCGCATGTATGCATAGAAATAATCAGGGATTTTATGCAAATCCATATGTTAGCAATCTCACAGGATGGTCGGAGGGAATAAAACCGCAAATTGATATTCCCTACCCGAGGGAAGGTTCCTTTTCTGATGATTGTATGTTTTTGGCAAAGAGCCTGGTAAAAGAAGGGTGGGGAGACCCAATGTGGGATTATCCATACATGAATAAAGCTTATGCCGTATGGAAAGAGATGAGGAAGGTTTGGGACCAGGGTCCGGATAAACAAAAAATGGTTGCATATGCAAGTCACAATCTGTGGCCATTAGAAAAACCACCGCCTTCTTACCAGGCTCCTAGCCAAGGTCAGACTGCACCCTCTGCGCCCACTCTGTCTGTTAAACCAATCATCAGAGGTAATACCGTTTCCGCAAAACTTAACATTACAGGTCAAGAACAAACAGTCGAGGTAAAACCGAAAAAATGCATTGTTTAACCTAACATAATTACAAACCCGAAAAATTCAATGGTTTGGGTGAGGGCTGGAAATACGCTAAATGTTAGACCCTTACGAATGGCTGATATGGAGGCGATCTGTAAAAGTTTGGCTTCCCCACAGGAAGCGGGAAAATATGTGTCAATTTTGCAAACGCACACAAAATATTCACATTTTACAGGAAGAGATTTCCGAGCGGTGTTGTTAAGAACACTAAAGAAAGATGTAAATGAAGAAATGCTGATTGAAAAATGTCCCACATTATCTATTGACAATGATAAAAACACTTTTTTACAGCGGTACGGCTGCAAACCCACATGAGTTGTTTTGGGAAACTTCTGCTAATTTTGAAATGTTTTTTACACAGATAAGAGTGTTTCTTGATAAATGTCTATGGAGTCAACAGGTCTTATCTCTTGCAGAAAGCACCACACAGGCAGCGAGAGAATCAGCTGCTCAACTTTTCGTGTGTTTTTAGAATAGCATGGATTGAAGATTCTAAATTGCCATTAAATAATGACATAATGAATGCTATGTTTACAGGCTATCCGGAAAAGAGGAACACTGAACAAAGTTCTTTTTATTATTAGAATATCAAATTATTCACTCTGTGGGAATTTCCGGAACTGACATTGCTTGTACTGTCACACCCCCAATACAGGTTAAAGCCTCTGGTATTTAAACCATTTTTTCACAGATTCACAATTATTCCAGGAGCTCCACTAAATCTCTTAGGTCGTGATATGATGCACAAACTAGGCATGGATATTAAGTTTACTGATAACAAGGTTGTTTTTTCTTTTCTGTCTAGTCTACAGGCATCCGTCGATCCTTTGCCAACAGGTGGACAGCCAAGCGGTTCACAATCGCCTGTTTCCGGGTGCAGCATGCCTACACGGGTAGACTCCATGATTAACCCTTTGTTATGGTCTCAGTTCAAAGATGACACTGGTTCATTGATATGGACCCTTACAGGGCTAAACTGAAAACTAACAAACCTGCCTACATTAAACAATACCCTTTATCTAAAGATAAGGAAGAAGGTATTACGCCTTTAATTGAAAATTTTGTCAAGCAGGGTGTCCTCGAACGCACACACGCACCATACAACACACCAATTAATCCTAAAGTGAAAGCTGATGGGAAAACTTGGAGATTAAGTCAAGATTTAAGAGCAGTAAATCAGTTGATTATACTACTCGCAACAATTGTGCCTGATGTTTTGACTGTTATGAATTCAGTGCCACATTCGCACAAGTATTTCACTGTAATTGATTTGTGTGCAGCTTTTTTCTCTGTACCTGTACACCCAGATACTCAGCCTTTGTTAGTATTGACATTTAAAGGACAGCAATATTCGTGGAAAGGCCTTGCAAAGGGCTTCATAGATTCACCCGCTGTCTTTTCTGCAGCAGTGCACAGAACTCTGGCCAAAATGACTGATCTGCCTTCATCAGTTTGTTTTCTTCAGTTTGCAGATGACATCCTCGTGTCGGGGGAGACGGAGGAGGACTGTAAACAAGCATCTGTAATTGTTTGCCATTTACTTGCTGAAACAATTTTCAAAGCTTCGAAAGAGAAACTGCAATGGGTCAAAACTAAGATGAACATTTCAATGCCTTGAAAGCAGCCATCACAACCGCACCAGCATTGGGCCTGCCAGACTACACCAAACCTTTTCACTTGCATGTTGGGGAGATGGTGGGTGCAGCTTTAGGGGTCCTATTGCAAGAGCATGGTTCAATATATAGGCCAGTTGCATATCTGTCTAAGAAGTTAGATAACATAGTCACAGGTATGCCAGCATGTCTTCGTGCTGTGGTTGCAGATGCTCTGATTGTACAGGTGGCTGAGAAAACTGTGCTGTCACACCCTTTAACATTGTATGCATCCCATCAATTTTAGGTGCAATTTTACACAACATGCAAACACAACACATGACAGCGCAACGACGCTCGGGTTACGAGGCTACTCTGCTGGCAACGAAAAATCTTAGCATTCAACCGACAGCAAACATTAATCCTGCTTTGCTGGGTATTTTGGGTACGGTAGACATGGCAGATTTTAATGTTGAACATGATTGCATCTTTGAACTGACCACCTCTTACTCTTCTAGGTTCGATCTGTTGGATACGCCCCTAGAGGGGGGAGAACACATTTATGTTGATGGGTCTTGTTCAAAGCCCTCTGACGGTGTCTACCTCTGTGGCTATGCTGTGATTTCCGATACAGGAGAGGTAAAAGAAGCTTTTGCTCTAGACTAAAATTCGGCTCAAGCAGCAGAGTTGATAGCATTAATACGGGCCTGTGAGCTGATGACAGGAAAGAGAGTAACAATTAACAACACAGACTGTAAGTATGCGTGGAGTTTTTCAAAAATAGCTCATGCAAATCGGATAGGACAGTTAACTGAAGCAGTTCAGCTTCCACTCGAAGTGGCCATCGTAAAGGTCAAGGGTCACGCTTCGGGGGGACGATGAACTGGCTGTAGGCAACAAAAGGGCTGATGAAGCGGCAAAGGTAGCAGCCCAAGCTCAGATTAAATCACCATTTCATCCGAAAGATGAAACACAGATAGCAATGACAGTGCACATAACGAATGTACCTGACATTGATATCAAAATCCTGCAAAGTCAACCATTATTAGATGGGAGTATTAGAGATGAACAGGGTAGGATAGCACTACCAAAACTAGGATTAATTATCCTAATTAGACATTACCATGGGTTATCTCACACCATACTTTGTGCAAAAGTAGTTCAAGCAATTAATCAATTGTATTGTATAGCCGATGTTCATAAAACAGCTAATCTTGTTTTGGATGCATGCTTAACATGTGCTCAGGTAAATCCGCACAAATCAGCTAAGCCGATGCATTGACACATCCGGAAACTCCTTTTCAACATCTTCATATTGATTTTACGCACATGCCGCCGATAGGTAATCTGAAATATATTTTGGTAATTATTGATCGATTCTCAAAGTGTCCTGAAGGGCAAAAGAGGACGCCAAAACAGTGGTAAATATCTTAACGAAGGAGATATTAGACCAGTCACCATAGAATCGGACAACGCGACGGGCTCTTATCAAAAGCGTTGTCTATTGATTGACATTTTAATATTCCTTATCATCCGCAAAGTGCAGCAGTCGTGGAAAGAAGCAACCGAACACTGAAAACCCGACTAACAAAAGCGGTACTTGAAACAGGAAGAAAGTGGGTTGATTTGTTGCCCGCAGTCTTGGCAGAAATAAGAATGACTCCATCTTCCACGACAAAATTGTCGCCGTTTGAAATACTAATGGGTAGACCTTTCCCGACCCCGTGGGTCAAAGGCCGCGCAGTCATTTCTTTTTTTAGGTGATCTGGAAGTGATCCCGGAGGACTTAGTGACTTCCCTAGTCGAAAAGTTAAATTCTATATGTACTGATGTTTCTTTGTGCCTTGCTCTTCCCTCAGAGCAGCCTACTCATAACTTTGTTCCAGGACAAAAAGTCTTTGTGAGGAGTCTGAAGCCAACAAAGGTTGGAGAACCAAAGTACCACGGACCTGCGACTGTGATTGCCGTCACACGGACAGGAGTTCTGACGGACTACCAGCCACAGTGGATACACGCTTCCAGATTGAAGTTGTGTTCTTCAGGAGAGCAGGCAAGCTCCAATTTAACATAGAATCTCAACAGGGGATTCACCTTACTACACCTCAGGGTGGAGAAAGCACTGACTAAGCTGAGGAAAGAACCACCTTTCATGAGGTGGGGGCCACCCAAAGCATGAAGATAGAAGGCCCATTGAGCCAACAGTGCTGACTCCTTAGCTTCCCCTGATGTGCATTGAGGGCCAAATTCTATTCTAAAAAGGAAAAAATTGTTATCCTAAAAGCAAATTTCCTATGGAATCCTTAGATATCAATTCTTATACTGGGTGCACAATTACCGAAGCCCTTATTGTGCCCAGATCTTCTTAACTCAGTGAAGACGACAATAGAAGTTGCCCACATCCACAATGATAGAACCAATACCGGTGATAGAAGGACCAAGAAATGTTGATGAACGTGACAATGAAATGGAAAGAGATAATGGGTTTGACGATTCGGTAATTGAGATTGGCACGGAAGATGATGAAGAGTAGATATAATTATGTTTATGTTTTTGTTTTTATTGAGGATGAATGATTTTGTTATGTTTTCATTACTAATCACGGTGATTGATCCCTTACCTCAAAGAACAGCTTGCAAACCAGAAAACCACACAAAGATACGCAATTGCAAATATCCTTTTATTAAAGATTTGTATTAACCTTTTTTCTGCTCTATATTTTGTTCTTTAAAGGGACACAGGACTGCTTGTAAGACTGTTGGTCTGAAAGTGGCCATTGTGAGAATCTGGATTTCGTCCTGTCCTCTTTAAATATATCATCTGTGTCTAAAAGAACATTTGTCTATCATACGTATTCATTCAGATTAGTATAAGCTTCCTTCACCCTAATATGGGCCTTACTTTCCTGTTGTTTAAACCTCGTTGAGAGTCGTACTGACCTGAGTGACTATTGGTCTCCATCTCAAGGCTCCTAATGATATGAATTGATGTGTTTTGATGCTTAGTACGTAGTTATAATCATATCTGATCGTTCTGTGGAGGAATGAGACTAAACATCAAGTCTTGTCTTTTTCCACCCTTGTGGTTTTTTATGACACCTCCTTTTAATCTTATAAATATTAGTCCTCATACAAATAAACATTGGACTCTGATTGAACTAGACTCTTGTGTCTGTGTCAAACTTTGTCTCCTGATCAGTAACTCTGTGTGTTCCGTCGACTAGACTTCTCAACCATAGAATAATATTTTGTAGGGGACATTGAGAATTTTACATTCTAACACCTACCCGGTCAAAAGCTTTCTCTTGGTCAATAGATAAAAAACCCACATCAAGATTGTTTCTAATAGATAAATCAATCACATCTCTCATAAGAAACAAATTGTCCATTATTGTCCGCCCAGGGACACAGTAAGTTTGTTCACTTTCCACCACAACATGCAAAATATTTTTTAGTCTGTTTGCTAAACATTTAGACAGTGTTTTATAGTCTAGACACATTAAGGACAATGGTAGCCAATTCCTCAGCAATCCTAGGTCTCCATTTTTTGGCAGAAGTGATAGCACCGCTCTTTGACAGCTTTTTGGTAGACAACCTCTTTTAAAACATTCACAAAATACATTGTACAAATCTTCTCCTAAAACCCCCCAAAAGGCTTTATAAAACTCTGCCGGTAAACCATCAATTCCTGGTGACTTTCCTGTAGAGAGCTGTTTGACCGCCTTCGAAAGTTCATCAAAGGAGATCATTACATCCAATGAATTTTGATCCTCAGAGCTTAATTTAGGAAGATCTTGCAAAAACTGGTCCTTAGATCCAACATCACAGTCCATCTTACCAAACAGCTCTTTATAAAGTTCAATGCCCATTGTTCTCATTTCTGTTGGATCTGAAGTAATAGTTCCATTTCTTCTTTTAAGATGAAGCATACATTTCTTTTGTACTTCCTTCCGTTCAAGTCCACAAAAATAAGCAGTTGGAGCATCCATTTCTTTAATTGAAGATATCCTTGCTCGAACTAGTGCCCCTTTAACTCTTTGTTCCAACAATGACTTCAACTCTATTTTTTTCTTTTTTTAAATATTCACTGAACCATCATTAACAACATCCATCATTTTTTTTTCCATTTCATTAATCTCAAACTCAAACATTTTCACATTTCTCTTCATTGTAGCAGTAGCATTATAAGAAAATTGTTGACAAAAAACTTTAATCTGTGCTTTTCCCACCTCCCACCATTGGGTCAGATTTTCAAAGTTATTTTTTCCCCGTCTCCAAATTTCCCAAAAACTACAGAATTTCTCAAAAAAATCTGCATCCTGTAGTAGTTTTATATTCAAATGCCAATAAAATGTAGGTCTTGAAGTTTTTGCAACATTATAATCTAAAGTAACCATATGATGGTCTGAAAAACCATTTGGAAATATATTAGTGTAGTAGAGTAGGCGGGGCGAGACCGTGGTTCGAGGCCGGCAAGTAATTGTTAATTAGCGCCAGTGGTGCGCGCACCGGCCTCGCATCACGAGGGACGAGCGACCGGACCGTCGAAGAGAGAGGACCGGGCCCGAACATGTTTGTATTTGTATTTATGTTTTGTTTACTGTGTTGTTGTTCGCCGGCGGTCCTCCGTGAGGGGCCGCCGGCTGTTATTATTTGATTAAATGTTTTAAATGTTTGCCGGTTCCGTCTCCTTCCTGCCCTATCATGAATCTTGTTACAATTAGTATTAGTTACTCTATTTATTTTTGACTTACTTATATATAACCTATCCAGTCTCGCTCCCATCACAACAGAACCTAAAATCTTTATCCATGTATATTGCTTCACCAACTTATTTCTACTTCTCCACACATCCACAAACCCCAAATTATTTGTGATATCAAGTAGTAACTTACTAGATTTTGAGTGAGGCTCATCCCCATTCCTATCCAATAAAAACTGTGTTGTGCAATTCCAATCACCTCCTATTACTACACATGTATTGCCATCATCATATTGTTTTATTGCATCACTTAATTTTTGGTATGTTATTTCCCGATGCCATCCTATATTCGGGGCATACACATTAACAAAAAGGAATTTAACACTTTTAATTTCTGCTGTTTTAATGTTTTGAAAAGAGAATTGCAACACCCATACTTAAATTTGGTCCCTGACTTAATTTACACTCTCCTTCCCACCATCTATACCAGGGGTTTTCAACCGGTGGTCCGCGGCCCCCTGGTGGTCCGCGGCGGCATTGCATGGGGTCCGTGACATGCATTCCAGCCAACCTAATATCACTATTAAAATCACTTTTTTCCATAAGTTTTTTGTTCAAACATTTCCAGAATATTTGCGCATTGGTGTGAATACTAAATTTAATGAAAATATTTAAAATAATTTGAGTTTGAGTTGAGATTCAAACTGACACAGGCTAGGCTTGCTTTGCACCTATCAGGTCTATCTTATGCTTTGCTAACGTTGTGTTTTGCTTCCCCAACGTCATATACGTACATATACGTACATACCAGTGTTGCCAGGGTCGCGGTTTTCCCGCACAATTGGGCTATTTTGAGAATGCAGTTGCGGGAAATATTATGGAGCCGCGGGTTGCGAATTTTTGGGCTACTTTCATAATGTACTGCGGCCGCCAAAATGTTTATTTATATTCTAAGGATAAATGATAATTGATGCGTTTCTTTATTGTGTATTCAAACTCCGAATGAATACCTGGGAACTCCTAGACCAGCCCGTTCTCAAAAGTGTGGAGAACGAGTCTGAAAGACGGCTACAGTACAGGGAGGAACGCGGGACCTCAGCTCAACCAAAGAGGAGAAATTAGCGGTTGTATTAGACACAGTGCAGCCGAATGATGTTTTTACCAATGTTTCGTCAGGTGAATGTCTCGTTGCACAATGAAAATAATCACTCTTGACTGCACAACACTTGATTCTACCGGCTGCCAAATATCACGTTTGAGCAGCGCTATACGCAGTGTAGAACAACTAAAACATTGACGTGTTTGTTCACATTATATATTATGCAGTAAATGTAACCATACTTATTTCTTAAGCAAGTTTCTGAATGTCTCACGAAGAGAAAACATGTTTCTCGTCCATTTGCGTGCGTGGCAGATGTGGGATATTTTTAAAGGGACACTCCACCCAAAAATTTTAATTCTGTTATGAATTACTCTAGTTTTTCCAAACTTGTGTACAATTATTTGTCCGGTTGAACACAAAGATATTTGGTAGAATGTTAGCTGCTGAAAATTCTTTGGCATCATTGACTACCATAGCAGAAAAAAATGAATGGTAGTCAAACATGACCCAGAATTGTTTGCTTTCCTAAATATCCCAAAACTTATTTTGTGTTCAACAGAACAAAACGATATATACAATACCCAGGAAACCATTCAGATAAAAAAATATGGCAATAGAAACGTCTTTAGAGAGTTGTTAACTTTGATTCGACACAAGGAAAAAATTTGGCTAGTTTTCATTCCTTTTGGGCGGGTTTTGAGGGGTTCTGGGCATATAATTAAATATTTATTGGACCTGGCAACCCTGGTACATACACACACACACACACAATAGTGGGCCGCCGATTACTTGGTAGTCAGAATGGTGGTCCCTGGCACAGAACCAGTTGAAAACCCCTGATCTATACAACTCCAATTCATTATTACTATCAGAATGTGTTTCTTGTAAAAAGGTTACTTTGATATCATTTAATTTAATAAATTCAGAAATCAGTGCTCTTTTGACCCCATCTCTTCCCCCATTGATGTTTAAGGATCCTACTCTTACATATTCCATAATAAGGTTCCAATGGAGGGAAAATAAAGACAGAGAGACAGGCAGCAATAGAAACACCCTTAGTGAATTAGACATCATTTATATCTCCTTTTTTTCAGTTTTCTCTCCTCTCTTATTTTCGTGACAAACTTTTTCAATCGAAACCTCTTCCTCCTACTTAATTTATCCACTCCAACTCATTTCATCCAGAATAATACAGAAATTTCAAATTTCTTAATGTCAGCAAAGTAATCCTTCACTTCTACTGCTTTCCCGAAAGTCTCATCCAGAAAGATATCTATTTCCTCCAAAGCATAACACTTATCACATCCCATCTGAGATCAATTTGACACATCTGACAACTCGTCATCACTATCTTCCCCTCCTTCATTTTCAACCCTCTCTTCTAAATTATTACCCTCTGAGTTTACTATCCTTAATTGATCTCTATCGACTGACATCACGTCCTCAACACCCTCTACCTTCTCCACTTGCTCTATTTTCTTCTCAGTTTCCGTCATTACCATCTCTTCAGTCACCTGTTTCTCACCACCGTTAACATTCTCTACCACTTCAGTAGACACTTCAGTAGTATTAGTCTCCCTCTCAGCACCAACACTACCTAAATCCTTGTTATTATGAACATTTTGATTCTCATTTTCCACTCTTTCTTCCACAGTTTGCTCTACACTACCATTCGTATCTTTATTTTGACCTGTCTCTTTCATCGCTTCTTCTCTTTGTGGACATGACAATCTTACATGTCCTACAGCACCGCATTCAAAACAGCGCATTTCCCCAGTGCTCGCATACAACATGTACGACTTTCCTTCGTAAACGCACCGAAAAGACACGTTTAATGTCGGGGCATTCAGAAACATAAACACCTGCCGTCTAAAAGACAACACATGCTTCAAAGACTCATGTTTACAACCAAGCGGTACCATCTTTTCCATACCTCAAAAGCCCACGCTGTATATCCTCATCAGGTATATATGGCGGTACATTTGAAATTACTACTGTGGCGAGGTGTGCGTGGTTCAGCACGGTCTGCACGGAGAGGGAGTGTCTGGAGAAAGACGGTGAGTAGGCAGATCAATGGCTTAGTGAAAACACCTGATTCTCGTTCTAGTAATTGGCGAGGAGACGCTTTAAAACCCAACGACAGATCTGGAGGGGGAGAGAGAGATCGGCTGAGAAGACGAGTGTGTGTGGCTCCGGAGAGAGACGTTGCGTCCAACACAAGGAGCCAGGAAAGAATCTTCGGTCAGAGGAACCGTGAAAGACTTTTGCTTTGTACCCGGAAGTGTGATACCCGGAAGTGTTATTAATAAATATTGTTACAGTCTTCTCAGCCACGCCGACCCCGACTCCTTTCTTCCTCAACTATAGAACCTGTTTACAACTACCTTCACAGTTGGAGATATTAACGGTTGAACAATAACAAAAGCTCCACTTACCCCTATACCGCTCTCTACCAACCGATTTACCAGTAGCTCCTCTTTCAAGAAGACCACCACGGCCTTATTCATTCGAGACGCGGAAATAAGCGACAGCGACGGCGTTCGCATATCCATGCGCGACACCATCTCTGTACTCGCCACGTGAAACTAACTCCCCAACGCGTCCACTAACCTCAAACTAAACTTTTACTACTAGATTTACTCGAAAAAAGAAATAAGAAAGACAATAGAAAAGTTTAGCACTTCTCCGTAAAACCCCTCACCACCACCCCAAACGCTCCCAGCATGCACCGGAAGAGAGACAGAGAGAGAGAGAGAGACAGAGAGAGAGAGAGTGAGAGAGAGTGAGAGAGAGTGAGAGAGAGAGTGAGAGAGAGAGAGAGAATGAGAGAGAGAGAGTGAGAGAGAGTGAGAGAGAGAGAGAGAGAGTGAGAGAGTGAGAGAGTGAGTGAGAGAGAGCGAGTGAGAGAGTGAGAGAGAGAGAGTGAGAGAGGTTTATAATGGCTTTATTTTTTACACTTTCCAATAACAATTTCTCAAAGTTATAAAATTAAACCAACAAAAATAATGTTAAAACAAAAAAAAATTTAAAAATTAAAAATAATCTGATCTTCATGCACAGTATATAAAACCTCATTAACACACCATGTGTCAATAAAAACCAACAAATTGTTTGTCAACATATAATAGGCAAATTCAACCTTTAGCCTACCAATCACTATCCACTTTAACATTACCTCTGAATCTAATGTAGAAAGATTTAAACCTTTATTCTTTCTTGTTTTCCTCACTGCCAGTTTAGCCACTCCAATCAAAAAGTTTAATAGACACATTTTTCTCCTATCTGAAGAACTATATTTCACACCTCCAATAAATATCTCTGCTGAGAAATCTTCATCAAACTTCCTAAACAAACTTTTAAGCATCTCAAACAAATTTTGAAGTCTATTACATTTAAAAAACAAATGCACTAAATCTTCTTTTGCCCCACAAAAACGACAATCCCCATTCACTGCTGTACTCAGGTGTGACACATATCCGTCTGTTGCTATCGCCCCATGAATAATCCTCCACTGCAGATCAGCAGTACGCTTCTCTATGGGAGGTTTATATAGGGCTCTCCACCTGTCTCTTGTGAGGAAGTCTGGGCTCAACAAATCAGGCCACCTTGAAGTTTTTTGTCCTTTTAGTGAGTCTTGATTCATGACTTTTACAATAATTTGATACGTTGCTTTTTTAGAAATTTCTCTGAAAGAGTTCAATTGGGGAGTCTTAAAAGATAAAACTGTATCTACCACTTCAATTTCTTCTTCCTTTATAGCTGGAGAAATTCTTAGATCGGGAAAGTCCATACTCCTGCTATCCTGGATGTTATCAGGTCTCTGTGCAATGCATGTTCGATAAACACTTGGTAATGCTTCTTGAATTTCCTCTTTTAGTTTTAAGACAAGACGTAAAGATCTCAGGCCAGTCACTTCTTGAAGTTGATCCACTGGTTTCCAGCCGTCCTCATTTAGTAAATGGCCCAGTTTCACTGCTCCAGTCTTCAATAAACTCCTTTGTACGCTTATGAAAGACAGCAATCTTGTCTGAATCAACTGGTTGAAAAATAGGGGTTCTTCAGAAACCCACTGTCCTGTATTGTCCACGTCTCGTTCCGTTCTGAAAACAGCCTTCCATACTTGCAACATGGATCTATAAAAGGAAGTAAGCTCTGATAGGCTCACCTGCTCAAGCTTCATTAAGAATAGATGCTTATCAAGTCCAAAACCACCAACTCTCTTCAAAATTACTTTTGCGGTTTTCTCCCATACTAAATCTTCATCATACAAAAATCTTTGTGCGGATTGTAACCTGAATGCACGGATTCGATCGCTCACATTTACCAGACCTTGACCAGCCTCTTGTACTGGCAAATATAAAACTGCTGCCCGAATCCAATGTTGTCCACTCCAAAAAAAGTTAACTATCGTCCTTTGTATAATTTTGATCAACTCCTCAGGTGGTTCCATTACAATAGTCCTATGCCACAACGTTGAGGCAGCCAAATTGTTTACTACCAGAACCCTTCCTCTATAAGACAATTGTGGTAATAGCCAATTCCATTTCGACAATCGGCCAGACACCTTTTCCAGCAGTCCCTCACAGTTTTTCTTTTCAAATTGCTCATTCCCAAAAAAAACTCCCAAAATTTTGATTCCATCTTTTCTCCACTGTAATCCCTGTGGGAGTTGTGGAAATTTAACCTTCTCCCATTTGCCCATGATAAAACCTTCGCTCTTTGACCAATTAACCTTAGCAGAAGAGGCTTTTTCGTATAATCCGATATTTTTGGTTAAATTTACAATGTCATCTTGTCCTGTAATAAAAAGTGTAACATCATCTGCATAAGCTGATAAAAACATTTTTGAATTACGATTAGGGATCAAAAATCCATTTAAATTTTTTCTCAATTTATATAATAAAGGTTCAATTACTAGAGAATATAGCTGTCCAGAAAGTGGACAACCTTGTCTTATTCCCCTTGATACAGACATTGGTGCACTTAAACCACCTCCTGCTTTAACCATCACATAAACATCGGAGTACAACAATTGAATATATGAAATAAAACCATCACCAAATCCAAAATACTTCAACACATCAAAAAGGTATCCATGGTCGACACGATCGAATGCTTTTTCTTGATCCAATGACAGTATTCCAAGATCATACTTGTTCATCTGGCTAAAATCAATTGTGTCTCTCAACAAAAAGAGATTATCTATAATTGACCTCTTAGGAATACAATATGTTTGGTCATTTTGTATCAAGGCATTCAAACAGTGGTTGAGCCTATTTGCTAAACACTTTGACAATATTTTATAATCAGAGCACAACAATGAAACGGGTCTCCAGTTTTTCAACAGTCCAAGATCCCCTTTTTTCGGAAGCAAAGACAGAACAGCTCTGCGACAACTTATTGGAAGTAAATTAACTTTGATACATTCTAATAACACTTCATACAAATCGGGTCCCAGTAAGTTCCAAAATTGTTGATAAAAATCCACTGGTAGACCATCAATCCCAGGGGATCTACCTTTAGCCAACTGGCTCATAGCTTCTGTAAGTTCATGAAAAGTAATTTCACTGTCCAATGCCTTTTTCTGTTCATTTCCAAGCTGAGGCAGTTCTTTGAGCAAATCTTCAGCACAATCAGTATCACAGTCTTCAGCACTATACAAATGTTTATAAAAATCCCCAGCCATCATCCTTATCTCTGTAGGATTGAATGTGATGGATCCATCTGAACGACGAAGATGGCACATTGTCTTATGGTGGATACTCTTTCTCTCTAAATTGAAAAAGAAAGTACTAGGAGCGTCCATATCTTTAATAGAGCAGTATCTTGACCTTATCAGCGCTCCTTTAACTTGCTCTTGTAAAATCAAATTCAGTTCTTGTCTTTTCTTTTTCAAACCATGACACTGTGTGCTTCATTGTTGTAAACGATTTGCTTTTCAAAGAGTTCTATTTCTTTTTGCAAGACATCCACTGTTCTCTTTAATCTAGTTGATGAGTAACTTGTATAGTTTTGACAAAGCATTTTTATATTAGCTTTGCCAACATCCCACCATTGACTCAGGTTCTCGAAAGAACTCTTCTTTAATTTCCAGTTATTCCAAAACAATTTAAAATCTTCACAAAAAGAAATGTCCTGTAATAATTTAGTATTAAAAATCCAATAATAATTTGATTTAACAGTTGTTTTTAAATTAACCTCTAAAATTATCATATGATGATCTGAGAAACCATTGGGTTCAATAAAAGTATTCATCACCTTGTTATTCCATGACTTTTTCAAATAAAATCTAACCTTGCTCCACTAACCCTATTATCAGACACTTTCATCCATGTATACTGCCTCACTCCTTCATTTCTTATTCTCCATACATCCGTAAGAAATTCCTTAATAACTTTTGATAACAAAACACTTGACTGATTATGTGGTTCATCACCATTTCTGTCAACAGTAAAATCAATTGTACAATTCCAGTCCCCTCCAAATATAAGACACACACCATCATCATATTTTCCAATAACATCCCTTAATTTTGTAAAAAAAGTAATCCGTTCTGAACCATTATTAGGGGCATAAACATTAACAAATATAAATTCCAACCCTTCCCATTCAATTTGCACTAATAACAATCTACCTTTTACCAATTCTTCAACTTTTATAATGTTAATATTCATACCATTAGAAAATAAAATAGCTATCCCAGCACTCTTTCTTGTGCCATGACTCATAACATAATGCCCTTTCCACCACATTCTCCAAACTATTTCATTGTTGTAATCAGAGTGTGTTTCTTGTAAAAAAGAGACATTCATCTTTTTAGTTCTTAAAAACTCTGAAATTAAAGCTACTTTATTCTTATCTCTATCCCCATTAATATTTAATGATCCTATTCTTATTACATCCATAAAAATGTGTATATAGGAGATAGAGAGAGACAGAAAACAGTATAGTAGGAACAACACCCCTTGTGATTTCTTCATTTTGCCTTAACTTTACTCTTTCTCAATTTCGTCAGCATCTTTTTCAGTCTAAATCTTTTTTTTATAATCTAGTACTTCAAGGCTCACGGTTCTATTCAACAATATAACTGATGCTATAAATTTCTCAACATCAGGGAAAAAATTCTCCACTTCGACAGTTTTGCCAAACGTATTATCGAGAAATTCATTAATTTCACCGACAGAGTAAATGTCGTCCAATATCTGTGACCCAAAATCAGAAAACTCAGAAGACGTGTCATCATCTTCCATCTCTACATCACAACTCTCGTCATGTTCATCCATTCCATCTTCTACACTTTCGTTCCTAACAACCTTCTCGGGGGATTCTGTCTTTTCCTCAGTCAAAGTCAAATTGATCTCATTCTGATCATTATCCACTACAGGTTTATCAGCGGACTGCACTTTATCTGCGGCCCGCGCGCTCCCAGAATCACTCACATCTGTTTCAACACTCTGTTCAATTTTGTCATCGATGTTCACAGTTGCCTTCACATTCTGTCTTATGTTTTCAATCACATTTACCACTTTGCGAAACGCTCGGTCCAGCAGCATCGGCCCCGACGCTTCCGGATTCACTCACCTCTCTGTTCAACAATGTCGTCCATATTCCCTACGCCCGCAACATTTTCTCCCGTGTTTTCAACCACATTTACAGCTTCATTAGCAGGCCGAGACTTGTGTGAACATGCTAATCGTTTGTGACCAATATCGCCACATTCAAAACATTTCATGCTTCCGGTATTCGCATAAATCATATAATGTCTTCCTTCATACCAAACTTCAAAAGACACATCTAACTCCAGTTCATTTAAGAACATAAAGACGTGTCTTCTAAACGACATTACATGTTTTAATGCTTCGTTCTTACAACCAAGAGAGACCGTGTTGATAGCACTAGCTAACTTTCCATAACGTGAAAGCGCTCTTTCTATCTCGGTATTCTGAATGAACGGAGGGACATTAGAAACAGTTACTTTAATTGTAGGAGCAACCAGCGGCAAGACTGTAATAAAATCTCCACTTACCACAATTCCGTTGGTTATTAAACGACTCACTTGATTCTCTTCCTTTACAAAGATAACAACCGCTTTGTTCATTCGCGAAGCTGATGTGATATTCTCATAGCCGAGCTCCTCTCCTACAGCTACCAATATTTCCTCAACAGTGGCCCCATTCACGGGCACACACCTGACGCCATGACGGAGGGACACAGGTGAAGCTGTCCGTTGTGTAAGGGACGCCATCCCGGTCTCACTCCTAACTCCTCCTTCACTCTCACTACAAAATCTGAATTATTTAAACTCAAAAAACAAAAAAAATAACAACAGAAAAAATAAATAAGTTTAGAAAAGTAAGTCAGAAAAGCCCGCGTGATACACCACACTCAAACGCTGCCAGCATGCACTGCGAGAGAGAGAGAGAGAGAGAGAGAGAGAGAGAGAGAGTGAGAGAGAGTGAGTGGTATCCTAAACGAGATGATTAAATACGCAGACCAAAAACTTACACTCGCCATCCTCAAACTGTTTAATATCATATTAAGTACAGGTATATTTCCCACAATCTGGAACAAAGGTCTCATAACTCCAATCCATAAAAGTGGAGACAAATTCAACCCTAATAATTACCGCGGAATATGTGTAAACAGCAAACTAGGTAAACTCCTCTGTAACATTCTTAACAGCAGACTTCTCCAATATCTAAACAACCAAAACATCCTGAGAAAATGCCAAATTGGTTTCCAACCCAAATACCGCACATCCGATCATATATACACTCTTCGTACCTTAATTGACAAAGAAACAAACCAAAAGAAAAGAAAGCTCTACTCATGCTTTGTTGACTTCAAAAAGCTTTTGACTCAATCTGGCATGAGGGACTTTTTCTTCAGTTGATTCAATGTGGCATCGGAGGAAAAACCTACGACATCATCAAATCAATGTACACCAATAACATATTGGCAGTTAAAATTGGCAACAAGCACACAGACTTTCTCTCCCAGAGTCGTGGAGTGAGACAGGGCTGTAGTCTAAGTCCTACACTATTTAACATTTACATGAATGAATTAGCTGGAGCTCTAGAACAGTCACCAGCACCCGGTCCGACCTTACAAGACACCGAAGTGAAATGCCTCCTGTTTGCAGACGATCTGGTGCTGCTGTCACCCACAAAAGAGGGTCTACAGCAACATCTGGACACCTTGCACACTTTCTTCCAACCAGGCCCTATCGGTTTACCTTAAAAAGACTCGAGTCA